>JAFEMH010000885.1:0-507500 GCA_022495995.1 Adenophora triphylla var. japonica | reverse complement strand
AAGAAACCATTGTTTCGCATCAAATAGTTCAACACTTGAATTGGTCTTATGACATCCGACAGCAAAACATGTTTAACAAGCTGCAACTCCATATACAAATCATCGCCATCAATATCAACTTGTCCATTATGTTTCAAAATGGCTGAAAGATTTTTCCACGAACTCTTTAAATTTTCATTTATGCACTTCTTCAAATCAAATAAGAAGCTGATTTTTTTTTCATACTCAAAAAATTGCTTGAATCTTTCATCAAATGAAGTAAGAGCTTTGTCAACAATGTACATGAAATACTCTAACCTAAAACTCTCTTTCACAGAAAACGTGACTTCCCCACTTGAAACTTCATCACATTGTCTTTTTATTTGAACATGTATTTTTTCTGGAAAAATTGGCTCAATACTCATTTTTATAGCAGTTCTTCGACTTCAGTTAAAGCATCATTGAAACCATGATCTCTATAGTGACAAAAATAAGAAACAAGTGCCTTTAGTTGATTTATAGCAATATCAATATGCATATCCTTATTCTGAAAAATCTTGCTCACGTTATTGTTAGCAAATAGAACTTTATACCAAATCATTGTGCTAACCAAGAACTCAAAAATTCCAAATTCATGTATAGCTAGGGATTCGGCTTCACTTGATGTTTTGGGATCTTCACTTGAACTAGCTAAATCAACCAAAGCATAGCTAAATCAACCAAAGCATCTCTGATTTTCATGGCATAGAGTTTGATAGGTTTAACACTTTCAATGTGGCTCTCCCAACGTGTTTGAGATAAAGGTTTAAGTGTAAGACCATCCACATGCCTTCTAATAATATCCCAACATTTTGTTGAAGAAGAGAAAAGTGTATAATACGCTGAACCACACCAAAATAACTTTTCGCCTTTGTAGATGATTTTGCCATATCACACAAAGTGAGATTCAAACTATGACATCCAAAAGGTGTGTAAAATGCTCTAGGATTATCTTTGAAAAGTCTACTTTGTACACCTTTCTGATGACCTTTCGTATTGGCACCATTATCGTATCCTTGCCCTCGAATGTTATCAATCTTCAGGTCTAAATCAGATAAAACTGTTTCCAACTTTGAGAAAAGACCTAATTCTGTTGTGTCATCAACCTTTAAAAATTCCATAAAAAATTCTTCAACTGTAACAGGTATACATGTGGCATCTACATAACGAAATATTAAGGACATTTGTTCATCATGGCTAACATCAGGTGTACAATCAAGTATAACATAAAAGTATTTTGCTATCTTTATCTTTTTAAGGATTACACTTTTCACCTCATTAGTCAATATTTGAATCAATTCATTCTGAATTTTGTGTCTTAGGTAATGATATTGCATTTGATTGCTTTGAATACGCCGTAAGTGCTCCTGAATCACCGGATCAAACTCTGCAATCATCTGAACTAGGCTTAAAAAATTTCCATTATCTTCCTCATATATCTTTTCCTTGCTCCCTCTAAATGCCAAATTATTTTTTGCAAGACTTTTGACAAGAGAAATCACTCGTATCAAAACTTGTCTCTTGTGTTCTTTCTCTATCATAATTCGCTCTTACACACTTTTATCTATAGTCTGTTTACGCATTAATCTCATCTCAATTTCACCCCACTTTTGCATGCATATAATGTGCTCGTTGCTACATTCATGTAACTTGATGCCTTGTCCAATATTGTGTCAATTTCCAAATCCCATGTTAGCTAATTGGGAATCTCTTTCTTTGCTATTAAAAAGTTTACAGCAAAATCAGAATAGTTTATCAGAAGATTTATAATATATTAGCCATTTCCTATCTTGTTTCTCTCCATTGTGCAAGTAACGAGTATAATGTACATTTGTAAAATGTCATTTTGCATCATCCCTTGGATATTTAGAGTCTTTCATTTCAACTCTTACAGGCCCCTTATCAACCAACAAGTATATGAGATTCTGATTAATTAACTTTCAATTATTTGAATCATACAATTCTAGAGGTTCAATTTGCTCATCATGATCCACAATAATATTATTATTAAAATCTCCTTTTTCCTCATGATCAACACTATTAATTGGTTCGCAACCAATACATCTACTGTTTTTTCGTTCACCACATTTTCAACAGAAATTTTACTAAATGTAAAATATTTGTTGAGCGAGCCACTTATTTGAGTTAATTGGTCTTCCCTTTTCTTCTTCATCTTTTTCTTATGCACGCAAGGATATTTTCGTGACGACATTTTCTAAATTCTAGAATTAATAACAATCAAATAAATCAACCTATCAAATTTAAAAATTACTTTTCTCCAATTTTAAAATTAAATGGGGGATATGTAAGACAATGGGACAAACTTTACAAATATCCCTATACTATTATTTTTAAACAAATAAATCAAAATTACGACACAAAGAAAAAAAGACGGAAAAACTGATGTTTGCAATCGACGACGGCACGGCAGAGATTGCTAAGGTTTTGTCCCTCTATTCACAATTTTTTTTGTTTGGTGATGGTTCTGTTGGAGGCAATGGGCCAAAGGAAAAAGAGAAGCTAGGGCATAATTGTTTTGTGGAGAGGGGAATTTTGGTTTCCATTCTTTTGTAAAAAAAATTCTTCGTTCTTCTGTAAGTAATTGACTCAGGTAAGTTTAATCAGAATTTTTTTATTTATAAAACTGGTTTTCTAATTACAATTAGGATTATAAAAAATAATGAGCTGACATTTCTTTTGAGTTTGGGCATGTTGCATTTGATATATGGGCTTAAAATTAGTAATTATGATTAAAATGGACTTAATTTATACATACATAAGAGAAAATTGGGGGGCCATTAGTAATTATGATTAAAATGGACTTAATTTATATATACATAAGAGAAAATTAGGGGGCCCTAAAAATTGCCTTTTTTTTGGGGGGGAAGGCCTAAGGTGTTGGGTCGGGCCTGGATGACAGTGAAGGGGAGATGGGGTGATTAAGAGAGAGAGAGAGAGAGAGAGAGAGAGAGAGAGAGAGAGAGAGAGAGAGAGAGAGAGAGAAATGAGGGAGGAAGCTAGAATGAGAGAAAAAGAATTTGGTAGGATTTTGTTATGATGAATTTAAATCATTGGATGTGTGTGATTAATAGTTCAGATTGATTTAAAAATCAATCCATGTGAAATTAGAAAGCCAAACAAAGGAAGTGTGTTTGTGTTTTTTGCTGGATGATTTTGGACCATTGGATTCAATTATATTTGATGTCTCTAATGGTGAAGGTATTGCTTGGGATAGTTATACATGTGAATACTTGTGTTCTAATGAAGTATTTCCACCTCTTATATTTATTTATTTTTCACCAAAAATCTCTTGATGATTATAATAATTAGTAAAAACAATTAATAATAACAATAATGATTTAAATATAAATGTATTATCTCATAATAATAATAATAATAATAATAATAATAATAATAATAATAATAATAATAATTGAATAATAAATAATAATAATAATAATAATAATAATAATAATAATAATAATAATAATAATAATAATAATAATAATAATAATAATAATAATTAGTAATAAAACAAGTAAATATCAAGAAGAAGAATCTTTATTAATACTATGATAACAAATAATAATTGAATATATTATAAGAAAAAAATCTTAAAAGCAAAAATAATAATTTAATATTTAGAAAGAAATATTAATAAATCCCACTCTAAATTTTAATCCAATAACATATACCTTGTACCATTAACCCTAACCTATATACCCTAAATCTCATGCATACCCTAAACCATTCACCATGTAAAAATTTCTTTACTAATATTATTGAAAATAAGTAATGATTGAATAATAAATGTCAATAACAATAATAATAATAATAATAATAATAATAATAATAATAATAATAATAATAATAATAATAATAATAATAATAATAATAATAATAATAATAATAATAATAATAATAATAATAATAATAATAATAAAATTAGAAAAAATATATCGATTAACAATAATGCTTAATAATATACTCGATCTACAAACCCCACTCTAAATCTTATGACCATATACCTTATAACCTAAATCCTAACCTATATATCCTAAACCCCATGATATCATAAACCTTTCAACATGTAAAAGAATCTTTACTAATATTATTGAAAATAAGTGATAATTGAATAGTAAATGTTAATAAATGTTAATAACAAGAATAATAATAATAAATTAGAAAACAAATACATATTAACAATAATGCTTAATAATATACCTCCACCCCTAAACTCCACTCTAAATCCTAAACCAGTAACCAAATACCTTATACCCTAAATCCTAACCTATATACTCTAAACCCCATGCATATCATAAACCATTCACCATGTAAAATAATCTTTACTAATATTATTGAAAATAAGTGATAATTAAATAATAAATGTTAAAAATAAAAATGATGGCGCATCAAACGATTCATATCAGCTTTAGTCCGCCAATAGGTTGATCTTCAGCAGCTATGACCTGAAATCACGAACAAACGACTAGCCGGGGTGGTATCCGGCAAATACCCTCCGGCGTGATGATGAGATGTCGTGTTATGAGTTTGTATAAAACTGTATGGAAATAACGTAATCTCAAAATAGCCAAAAAGACATTAACTTTTTACGTTGGATGTAGTCTGATATATATAGGAGCTCCATGGGATAATAGGGAATCACTTAAATCGTGGAGATAATGTAGGCGTAGCGATCTCTTTGATTGTAGAAGACGGTTAAAAATATAGTCTTGGATAGACGCACGCGTTTGTAGGTCGAGGTCGCCTGAATATTAGAGGTCGAACTGACTTTGTGCCTTGGCTATATATATGGATTACATGAGTGGTCGTATGTCGGACGAAGATAGGTCAAGACCAAGGATGTTCGGACAATGAGTTAGGTCGACTGACCTTATGTTGGTGGGCCGTAGGCGTAGTGCCAACTAGACTGGCCCAATTAATAATTGTGCTTGTGTAATACATGGGATGTTAGGATTAAATCATTGGGCCTAGCCCATCACTTTTATTCCATTCAGTGGCCCCCAACTTTCTGTGTTGACGTTGTCGACCAGGAAGTTATGAAAAATTTATGTGATGACTTACGTGGCTCGCTGTTGAAAGGTCGACTGAGTAGACGTAGGTCGCTCTCGACCATTGACTTTTGGCGGTTGGATACGCTGTTTAATGCGTCGTAATTTTCGTATAATGGTACGGTTCTAGCGATTGGACAACTGTCTTAGGAACCGTTGCGGAGCATTAACTGACAAATCTGAATGGTTATGTCCCCCACCCTTTCCAATTCAGGTAAGGAAAAGGAGGCATATAAAAGGAAGAATCCCTTTCCTTTTTGAACTTTACAATCCCCTAGCAACAAATATTCCAGCAAGAACAAAAGCAAGGAATTTGATTTTCCGGCATAGTCGAGCTTTTCGCTTCGTCATTGAGTTCCATCTTCCTCAAATCAATCAAGGTACCCTTCAATTTCTCTGTATTAGGTTTAATTTCAAGTTTCTCTCCTTATTCCGCCATGGCTAGGACCTTTGGCTTCGAGCTAGGTGTTAGGTATGGGTACAACTCTATAAACCTTAGGATTTATAAGAGGCTAGAGGGTCCATAGAGGGAACTGACCAGGGAGGAGTGCATTACCATTCTAGATAGGTGGAGCTTATTCTATGGCGAGGTAGGGTTCCAGCGGGTGAGAGTATGGGAGATTTAGAGGAGGATGATCCACGGATTATTCATTTCCGTCTCTTCAATAAACTGATAGACCACCTCATATTATTCTATATCAAGTCCAATAAACCCCCCTTCCCTAGAGAGAAGTTAGCATTCTCAGGGGAATCTAGGTCGCCCTTAGATAGTTCGGAACATACTTCAACTAGGTCTGATTCCCCTGTTTCTTTGGCTTCTGTAGATATGGCATCTCAACAATCTTCCGTTTCTACTTCGTCGAGCTCCTACTCAGGCAACATCGTGGAAAAATTTTGCTCGACCGTGGTTCCAGTTTGCAATGAGAGGGGATATGCGGCCCCCAAGCCAGTCATAGGGAGGAAGAACGCTGAATCCCGCATCAAAATCCTTCAGAACTTCTTTAAGGTCCCCAAAGATGACTTCCACCTCACCCATTTCACGGAGAGTCAAAGGAAGGCTCAGTCTTGTATGCACTGGGGCCTGAGCTCCACTAGGTAGCCTTCTATTACGGCCAGTTTGAGGTCGGGCTACGACTTCCCCTCGATCCTTTTATCTGTGAGTTTTTGGAGTGCATGGCTGCTGTCCCCATGCAATTAGGCGCCAACACCGTGAGGGTGTTGGTTTGTTTTGCTATGGTCTGCAGGTTCGTGGGGTACGAACCTTGTATGCACGTGTTTAGGAGGTTCTTCAAGGTAGTGCAAAATGAGAAGACCTTTGGAATAAGTACCACGACCAAAGCTAAGGCCCCTAAACTGTTCACCAACTTGCCCGACAAAGTTTCAGGGTGAAATAGCCACTTGATTCTTGTGGAAAGTAGGAAGGGATGGGAGTTCTCCTTGCCTGATGCTGACATACCACCCATGAAGGAGGAGGATTACTAGGTCCCAGAGTGGAGTGGGGAGCTCACTCATAGGTTGACATTGGTGGCTTGGAGGAGCACCATAAGTTGGGCCACTCTTAGCTCGGATAAAGATTTCTTTATTCAGACTGAATGATGCTAGGAGGAGATGGGGAGGTAGCCCCTTTAGTGCCCATAATTTGTAGCCTTAGGTACCCAGATTGGGTTATCCATGAGTGAGAAAGGTTTGAGTCTCAGTGCCACTACTGCAAGAGGAAACCCGGCCATTGCAGAAGCCTGTTTTATAATGGCGGTTAAGTATTTAACTTGCTTCCTTAATTAACGTATTTTTGTTCGTATATCTCGTTGCTTACTGTTTTCCCTTTGATCATGCAGTTTTAACCGCTGAACAGGAGGCCAACATGAACCGTGTAGTCGACCTTGGTGATAGGAGGAAAAATAAGAAAGCACATAGAGCTGCCAATGCCAGAGCCAGCCGGGAGAAGGAGGCTATGAATAGGAATACTTTGCTTCCCAAGGAAGGAGTGGGGATGCTCTCCATTGATGGGTCTGGGCCAGTAAATCCCATTGAATAAGCTCCCCAAGTATAAGTTATTGGGGGAGAGGGGGAGGTCGACATGTCGACCGAGCTGGAGTCGGGGTCCGATCCCAGGTATGAGTCAGTTGGGGTAGACCCCCACAATATTATGGACTTGGAGCTCGGTGATGATGAGGCAGAAGATGTTGATGATGACCTTCCCCTTGATCGGCTGAGAAAAAGGTCCCATGTCGACCTAGCACTTGAAGAAGCTAGAAATTCCCGAGCAGCGGGCTCCACTTCGAGCCATCCTCCACCTCAAGTTCTCTCCTCTAGGAGCACCGAGGAAGTGCAAGCCTTGGTGGGGAGGCTGAGTGATGTCCTTCCCCTCACTGGGGTTAATAGCTTATGCTGCCAGTATCCTGACCTGGGATTGGGGCAAATAATTGTGATGAGGGCAGTGGACAGAGACCTGCCGGCCCAGTTTGTAGAGGAGGGGCTCACTCCGGAGGAATACCATGATAGGTCCGGCCTCCTGGCTTTCGAGGCAACACTTGCATTTTTCATTCTTTTTTCCTTTTCTGTTTGGTCGTCGTGTTTTTGATAGCTGTTATACTGACCATCGCCCTTTATCCATGCAATCTCTTGATTTGACAAAGCAGGCTAGGTGCAGCTGGAGAGCTGCAATTGAGAAGGAGAAGATGGCCTCCACTAAATATTCGAGGAAGGCTATAGAGGACGCCGAGCTGAGGGAGAAGCTGGTAGACTCTGACTCTCAATGCCGAGCTCTACAGGAAACCCACTTCAATGTTGAGAAGGAGCGGGATGAGGCTCTGGCTGACTTGAAGGTAGCAAGAGAGCAGCTAGCTCCTCTCCAAGCCCAGGTAGAATCTCAAGCCCCTGCCAAAACTGCCTTGGAGGAATAGGTGGCCCTAGCTCGCCAGGAGAAAGTCAAAGCTGAAGGCCAGGTTAAGGAGTTATCGGGCATGGTCCGAGATCGGACAAGGAGAATGGAGCAACTGATAAACGGCCATCAGGCAGCTCAGCTTCGGTGGGAAGAAGAGGCCCTAGCACAGGAGAAGGCTGCTGTGGAGAACTTCAAGAATAGTGATGAGTGTTACGACATCATCGTGTCCCGAGCTAGGGATTTCTATGATGTTGGGTACCAACACATGGCCCTTCGTGCTGTAGTGGATCCTTCAGTCGACTTAAGTGTTGATAAATTGGCTCAATGGGTATCCGAAGATCGCTACGGTGAGCAGGCACGCAGCGGCCACTCCCTTGTACCTTTCCACGACAACGACCTGGCCATCATAGCCAGACAAGACATTGAAGATGGGCAAGAGCCTTGGGTCCCCCCTCCGATCGAGCAAAGGATTTTCAATTTTATACTTCAAGAGCTGGAAGAGGCTGATAAGCTAAGGAGGAGGATGAAGAGGTCACCCAAGACCATGTTTTCAATGAGGCCGAGCAAAAAGAGCAGCATCATGAACCAGAGCAACAAAATAACAATCAAGAAGATTGATCTTTGGCTTTGCTTTCATTTGGTTTTGTATCAAACTAGTCCCAAACAATTTTCACATATTGTACTTTGTTTGTCACTGCCTTGGCCTGGTTTGGGAGGCAGTTTAACTCGAATTATTTTGATAAGTTCTAGCCCGCTTTTGGGGGACCCTTTTTTTTAATACTAGTTGACCTTTGAATCATTTTGCCTTGATCCGTGTTTCTATCTTTTTTGTCGAACTAGATTAAGTAGAAGACTGACAAAGGTCTTAGTCGGGCCAGTTGTCATAACGAAGCTGACTAAGGGTTTAGTCGAACTTGTTTGGGAACAAGACTGACATAAGTATTCAGTCGTACATGTTTAAGAATGAGGTTGACTTAAGACTTTAGTCGAGCCTGCTTAAGGAACGAGTCTGACATAAGTCTTAGGTCGAACCTGTTTAAGAACGAGGTTGACTTAGGACTTTATTCGAGCCTGTTTAATATTTCGAGATTGACTAAGAGTCGAACCTGAATTTAATCACATTGCAAGCATAACCCATTTGTGTGAGTACCCCGATCCGAACCCATGATTTGGATCCACTTAAATTAAAATTTGGGCTTATATAAATTGCTAAAAGGCAATATTTAGTCCAAATATCCCAGTAGCCCAGCAGTCCAATAGGCCTGCCAAGCTTTCGGCCCAATATGGCCAAAATGTGTACGCTGTCGTCCGACAAGGGACACTAAGGCGGTTTAACTACCTATGTCGTGCGACATAAGACGCCCCATCAGGATGCCTATAAATACAAGGCATGGCTGATCATTTTAGAGGGAGGCAAGGAAGAGAGCCAAAGTGAGGATAAAATTTTGAGAGCAATATCAGTAAAATAGGGGGAAACTCTTGCCAAATAGAGTCTGTCTCTCTCTCTCTCTCTCTCATACACACACACTCACCTCCCTCCTCACACACACACACTTCAAGGTCAAGACTCCAAGAAGCTTCCTTTGTTGGTGATTGAAGGGATAGACACCATACTATTGGTGATTCTACCTTGTGGACTACAATAGGTAGTCACTAAACCTTTCTCCCTCTTTTAATAAAGTCTTTAAATATACCTTGCATGCATACTTGCTCTCATACCATGTAGAAATTGGGATTTTGCATGATAAAGGTGGTGGAGGAGTGAATCTTCAATATTCACTTCTCCCCACCTCAGATCTGGACATTTGGTGGCATACACACCAATAAAGTTTCAATCTTTGCCTAGCTACATTGGGTTAGGAAGTGATGGCTACTTCAAAGTGGCCATAAAACGTGTGATTTATCACATTTGGTCACTAAAGCCATGTGATCTTCCCATAATACCCATATTATAGTATTATATTACTGTCTACAGTTAATAAATATGCTTGGTTTTCTTGGGGAACAAAGGAGGAACCAAACAGACTGAAGGGCACTGAAACAGGCTCCCCATGTCGTGCGACATAGGTCTCCATGGAGATCCTGTGTCATACGACATGGGACTCCCAGAAGGCTGCAATGCCATTCTTGGACTTCAGATCTGCTAGGTTTATCCCCTTTGTGACTCAAAGCCTACCTAAGCATCTTATGACTCATAAGCCACTACTTGGGTGCCTAAACTCAGTTTGGGTGCAACCTATTTGATGGAAGAGGATCGCCGTATGACATAGACGACATCAAAGGCTCTATGTCATATAACATCCGTGTCGACAAAGTCTATCGTGACTTTGTCCACTCCCACCAACCCCAAGCTGGGTTCTAGGCCACTAAATAGTGTCCTAAATGAGCAAAATAATGTCTTTCCATTTCCAGAGTAGCTTTACCTCTGTAAGAGACAATCTGACCAAGAGTCCTTATGTCACCCGACATCCTCGTTAAGAGAAGTCCTGTGTCGGACGACAAGGGAACTCCCTGGGCAGACTGTCTCAAGACCTCTGCTTTGTGATAAAAGATATCATATGTAAAAGGGTGTGGCCCCCTATCATGGCTTACAAGTTGTATTCAGTTCCATACCATCAATGAAATCTAAGCTTGCACACTTTACTTGTTGACACACATCGCACACACATTTTGAATGTCCATAATTGTCCAAACTTTGATTGAAAGTCTCGAAAGAGGCGTGTTGGGTGAACTCTCTAGTTCTTCCCAACACGTAACCAGACTCCCGGACCCAAAATCTCTTAAAATAGGTTTTTCAATGTTTTCCTCTAAAAACTGCGTGGCGACTCCCAAAACAAACCGAGAAACCCCCCCCCCCCCCTTTTTTTCGCTTCAAAAGCAAAAATAACACAAAAAAGGGAAAAGCATCACATTTTCTTAAAAAGGATGTTTCAAAAAAAAAGAAAAGCAAAAAAGAAAGATCTATAAGACCGGGTGTTTTTCGGGCGAGCGCTCATTCAGTGGCGACTCCGCTGGGGACTTACATTGGAAAAACTTTTTTTTAAACAAAAAGAAGTTTTTTCTTAAAGAGAGTCTAACTTTCTTCAAATCAACTTGGACAATTTCTTCATTCTCCTTGTGTGTGCATTTGTGTCATGTTGTGTGCTTTGCTTCCATGCCTACATGCTCTATCATGCTTTGGTATGTGATACTATTGAAGAGCCGGGGCTCTTTTCCCTTTTTGCTACTTGCTTGTTCCGTCAAAACAGAACAGGGCAGAAAGATACAGGACTACAGCTACTGGTAAGGTTGGACATTTGGGGCAGTCCCCTCTTGTCATGCTTTGAATCCATTTTTTTTATTTTTGCCTTTTTCTTTGCATATTGCATAAAAAAAAGAGAGAGAAAAAATATCTTTTGGAAAATGGCAAAAAATATGTTTTCTTAGAAAATTGCCTTCACACTACTCGCACGCTACCCGCACATAGAACTAGAACCCGGGGGTGTACAGACGGCATCGCGGAAAGCGACCTATTTCGCTGACGTTTGAGTGCCTAAAGTCCCCCCAGCCTGTGAAATCAGCCAACACTTGTCCGTGACACACTTTACACCGTGACCGGTTGGTTTTTGGCCAATACTTTTCAAAACGTCATTCAAAACTCGGTTTTCAAGATTTTTCACAAAGTCCGAGTCGTATCCCGTCTCCAAAATCTCGGTACGCTTTCCCCTCTTAGTGTCGAAATTACGACATAACCCAACGTGAGTAAACGTCAAGACTTTGACATATCTCAACGTAGGCACGTGTCGATCTCACGGTTTGACTCCGCATGGAATCATAACGCGTTTTCGACATGCGCCAAATGCGAGACTATGTCAAATTCTTGATACATACTGACAAAAAGTTATGCCAGAATTTCGCCACAAAGCAGCGAAAGGCCACGCCAGATTCTCAACTCGAAAAGAGGAAAGGTCACGCCCAATTTTGCCAGGATCTTACCTGCAAATGGAGGTCTCGTACATTCAAACGTACTTTCCGACCCTCTCTCCTCCCGAGTTTAGACGTTGACTTGGACTTGGTTTTGAAAACCCCGAGTTTGACCCATTTTGACTTGTATGCCCATAGGCTCGTTCTCCCTTTCGGTTGGTGGGTTCCACGTGCCCTATAGGACCTCTGCCGGGATTGTCCGTCCCGGAGGTGCAATACAGGTGGAATACAGAGGGTCTATAGACGTAGTGATGGAACCCACTAATCCAGGAATAGAGTAGAATGCGAAAAAGAAGGTTTCCCCCTTTTCCAACCATTCCTAGGACAAATAAAATCATTTTTATAAAAAAAAAAAAAAGGAAACAAAAAAAAATATATAAAAAAAGAGGAGCATATGCATGAGTCTGTCCTCAGCCTATTCTCTCCCCTGCCTAAAGCCGTTCTCTCCCCCTTTCAGCGAGCAAGTATTGGGTCAGAGTTCCGGGTGGTCTATTAATCAATCTCTCTCCAGTCGGGGATTCATTCTCATCAGTCTCAGAAATGGCAGATTCATAAGTCTCAGCGGGTTTGGGTCCGAACGCAGATCCAGCTCAGAATCAGAATATCAGTCCAGGTGCAGGGCCGGATCAGGGTCAGAATACGGGGCCAAACATAGTCCTGGGTGCCTCTCCTAGCAGTGGTTACGACGTGGGTCCTCACATGACACCCCCGGGAAGTCCGTTTGTTAACCCTCACCCAGGTTTCAACTTCTCTCAAGAAGCTTCCCTCCGTGCTGCTCTCGAAGCCTCTCGTGCCCGTGAGGAAGCCGGTTGGGCTCGCTATGTCGAAGTAATGCGCATGCAAGGCGTTGCCGTAATCCGTCACCCCGATGGGTCGTACGAAGAAATCAGGGAAGAGCCCGATGTTACTATCACTGGCACTGGCTTTGTTCCCCCATCCTCACCTAGGCAAAGCCTTCACAATATGCCCCCACCAGTCTCCTATGGTGTGCCTGGCTCCCTCTCGATGCCGACTCATGGGGGTATGTCAAGACCTCCCCCTATCCCAGTATCTACTTATGGTATGCAATACGGGCTGAGGGGCGAATCAAGCTCCTTACCGAAGGTCAGTGCTCGGGACCAGTTTATGTTTTATCCCCAGAACCTTGGGGCGGTGGTCAAGAACCCAGTGGTGTCAATCAAGAGCCGTTTGGGTATACTCGGAATCGGTTGGGACTCGGGGTCAAAGTCCGTATAACAAAGACGGGTCGGTAGTCCAACCCAACCTTTGGTGGTCAGTTTATTGCTCCTCATGATCAGTCCAATCAGCAGTAGAGCGGATATCGCATGTCAGGAAGCCAGATTTTCCAGGATCAGATCCCGCAATATCCACAATCCCAAAGCAACATCCCTCAGCCTACGGTTTGTTCTCCTCTCACCCAGCATCTGTACGGTTCCGCCCCGTATTCAGCTCCATGCACTAATATCAGGTCCCCTGCCCATGGTCAGGTCGGCAACCAGTCAGTACAGTTTAGACCCCAGAATCCCAACGCTCAGTTTAATGGGTATAACATGTACGGGAATAGAATCCCCAGCTCAGTTGGTTTATTGGACAACAATGTCAGCATGCCCAGTACTTTTGGTCTTCCTTCGGCTAACTTGCCCATCAGACCCATGCCAGAATTTCCAGTACCATCTTCAACGGTAGCTCCAACTGTAGGGCAAACCCCATCTTCCGAAGTTTCAAGTTTGAAGGAAGAGTTGAAGTATGTGAAAGAACAGTTGCACAAGATGACTTTTGGGTCAGACATGGTCAATTCTGTAGAGCTCAAGGACTCTAAGGCCCTCCCGAAGAACTTCAAAATACCCCCCATAACTATGTTTGAAGGCTCCACATGCCCTAAAACTCACATGAACAGCTACATCATGTCAATGGGTGCCAAAGGGGCCACCGAAGAGATGCTAGCCCTTTACTTTCACTTATCCCTCGATGACTCTCCTTTGAGATGGTTCCTAGGTCTTAAACCGGAAGCGAGGGCTACCTGGTCCTAGATCAGTGATGCCTTTTTGGATAAATACAAAGGAAGTTTTGAATGGTACACCACCCGTAGTGACTTGATCGGCACCATCCAGAGGCACGATGAGTCCGTAACAGACTTTTATAAGAGGTGGAACAAGAAGCTTAATGAGTTGGCTCACCCAATTCCCCTCTCTGACGAGAAGTCCATCTTTCTTTCATGTGTCAAGCCATCCGTCAGGGAAGCCATTGGCCGGGGGTACTACCCGAATCTGCGAGAAATGGTGAGTGCAGGGGCTGAAAGCGAGAATGCTACCTATTCCATTGTTCCAAGATCTACCCCTGTCGCTCCAAAGGGTAAAGAAACTGTTGTCTCTAACTCCGTTAACTACATTCAAGGGGAGAAGGGTCAGTTATCTGGCCGTGGTGGAGGAAGGCCTCAGCGGCAGAAATTCGATGATTTGGGGATGCCAACTGAGGAGGCATTTAATGGTTTGGTAAAGGCTGGGCTGATCAAGCCTCTGGATAATTACAACCCGATTAAGGCAAATCCCAATCTGGACACTAGCAAGTTTTGCCTCTACCATCAGTACCCTGGACATGTTACCAATGACTATGTCCCTTTAAAGCTGCTCATCCAAAGGCTTATTGATGAGGGGAAGATCGAGAAGGCTCCTCGCCCCAATGTGATTACCAATCCACTTCCGTGATCTTCACCAGAACCCAGGGCCCTCCCATCCAATATTAATACAGTCAATCGGTCTTTGTAGGATCTAGATTGTCTGTTTGTTTCTTTGATAAATGTCCTTTATCGGACAAGAGTCTGTCAAGTCCACGTTGGACTAGTTTTTTCTTCTAATAATAAAAGTCTTTGTTTCTTTTCCTGCTAGACTCGAGACATCAGTTGCCCACCCACGTTACAATTAATTGAAATGGTCTTATCCTAGATGATCACCTTTGCTGCTTAATCGCTAATGCTTTGAAATAACTTATGTTTAAATTAATCGGAGTGAGAAAATCAATTAATATCCTTCTCAAATTGGGGCTTACCAACTTCCCATCTTGCATTTCATATGCTCACAATCTCTTCGTTGCTTAAGAATTTGCATGAATCTTTCTCATTTAAAGCTTAAGCAAGCAACGAAGACTTAATTTCATTTAGGTCATCCGGTAGGGATTGCGGTTGAAGCCTTTCACCCTAGGGAAGCCATTACCTCACCCTCACCAAACAATATCCTTTCATTTCAAGATCGGCGTGTTTTGAAACCCCATCTAGCCATTACCTTTACTCCTTGCTGAGAGAAGTCCAAGCAATGCCAAGAAGTTAGCTTTGAGTGTTGGCAATGCATAAAAGATTCAAGTCATGAAGGAAGGAAAGATAATCCTCAACTCCTCAAAGAGGCCTTCCAAATTCTAAAAAGAAGGATTTTAAATCCTCACAATTCAGCAAAAAATTCCCGACTTCTCGAGAAGTTCTCACATGATCAAAAAAAAAAAAGAGGCCCGCTCTCGATAGCTTGGACTTCCTCTCACCATTACCTTAAAATCAATCCAGAGCCATCCTCTCGATTTTAGAGGATATTCCCATTTTCCTTAACCAATTCCAAGCCATCCTCTCAATTTTAGAGGATATTCCCTTTACCATTACCCTTGCCTTTGGCCAAAGTCAAAATTTGAAATCAATCTTCCTTGCCGTAGATTTCCCAAACACATCCCCTCAAGCCAACCTCTCATTTTTAGAGGTTCAGTCAGTAAAAGGCCTAGCCGACCTCTCATCTTAAGAGGTCATGACATTCCAAATCACCCGATGGCCAATCGAAACCCGGAAACCCAGCTACGGTCTCTACCGGATAGTAATTTCATTCCAATATCTTCGAGAGCTAAATCAAATTAGTGCTTCATTGCTTGCTTAAATCTGAGTCGAATCCATCTTGGCTCAAAAGATCATCAATCTAAGATTATGCAAATTCAATCCACTCATTCAACACTTCATGTGAGCATATTTCATTTCTCCTCCTCAAACACTTGCCGCGGATGTCCCACTGGGGCTTCGCGTCCGTGTCTTTCATGGACACTCCAAGGGGACATGATCTTCAATCCCCCAATTCTCAAAATCCTCGAGGGTCCCCCAAATCTCAAGTTTTCACATTCATTCTCTTCATTCGGGATAAGCCCGAACTACGGCGACCTGAGCTCCTCATCATGGAGGGGAACGTAGGCAACCATAATTGGTCCGGTCGAAATCACAAACAAATCTCAGAAAATTCGGTCTCCTCAAGGGCCGTCCCTATACACATTCCATCTTTTTGAGTTTGATTCTCGATAACAGTTGGTTTTCTCCTTGTGATTAATCAAAATATTTGTTCATATCAGACTTAGTGTTTGAATAACCCGAACATCAATAAAGGGTTTTAAGCAGCTTTGTGATCATCATGAATAAGACAAGTTTTCAAGTGTCTCGACAAGTCTTCTCTCTCTCCGTCATAGGGAAATAGAGCCAAACACTGTCTTTCTGTCAGCAGGGGCTTCCAAACACTTTTCCACACCTTGTCGTGTTTATACTCTCTCAAAAGAGTCAAACCCAAAGCAAGTGTGTCATACACAAATTCGGGATTCATTCCCACTTTTCAAAAAAATGTGCCCCTGCACGTATATATTTCCAAGTCTGTGACTGATTGACTAAGGTCTGGAAAGATGGGTGCCTCCTGGGTCGCATGATGATTATGCCTGTAACAGGATTGCGTGAGACCTCTTTTCATAACATTCCATTTTGGGCCAAATATTGGATCTGGGCGATGATGCCAAGGTTGAAGATGAACTTTGGGGATGCTGTGACTGCTGGAATTTGCCTTTGGCGAAGTTGTCCTTTTACAAATGCTGGGGGCTAGTTTCCCAAGAAAGTCAGTAAACGTGACCATCCATCAGACGTCAGAACTGGCTGCATCTGCAGCACCCCATCGGCGATCCGATACTTGCTCAAAACTTGTCCAAAGCAGCCCAAAACTCTACATCCATTCTCCCTACTCACCAGCCGCATGGGAGAGGATTTGGCACACTTTGCACCCAAATACATCACCAACCCCCAACAAATGCCATCCTTCTTGCCATTTCTTGGGACGGACTAATACATATAAACAAATTAGTCTAGATGCTATCAATAGAATGCATTAGTTGCAAAATACAAGAATTTTATTTTACAAGGTAAGAAGCAATAGATTAGTGCATGCATTGTTCCCTCTCTCCCTAAAAGAGTACAAAGCATGACAAAAGGGGATTGCCGTGATCACTTCGACTCGGAATCATCCTCCTTATCCTCCTCAGAGCCGCTATGCTCCTGGCCGTCGCCGCCACCCTCCTATACCTCATAGATCTCGCCATCCGAATCATCATCATCCTCATACTGGGCCCAAGGCCGAGGCTCACCATAATGTCTGCGCCACTGGGGTACTGCGGCAAGCGGGGGCTGGAAAGGATCATCCTCACCATCATCGTCAAAGGCCCGTCCTGCAATGACAAATGAATCAAAAGTCCATTTTGAAATGGCAAATCATCGTCAAAGGTCCGTCTTACCACGACAATGTTCATCAACGGCCAGTTTGGCAAAGGGAAAGTCCTCAATAGCCCATCTTGCAATGGTGAATCATCAGCCATACCCGTCTCGCAACGGAAAATTAACAGCAGAATCCGTCTTGCAACGGTAATATCAACCGCAAAGTTCGTGTTCTACCCGACAAATGTTTCCAAAGTCAGCCAATCACTTCAAGTGATCATCATGCGCACAACCCTTGCAAGTAAGCACAGCACAGGTATGAAAGCATATCTTATTCACCTGCAAATCGTCATTACTTTCTCAGATAAAGTCATTTCAAGTCATAGAGTTCATCTCGCGATCCTTTTGAGTTTATCTCGGACACCTATTTTGGGCTTGTTCCCATACCTCTTTAGGCTCGTTCCTATCCGTAGGCTTGTTCCTACACCTATTCTGGGCTTGTTCCCATACCTCTTTAGGCTTGTTCCTATCCGTAGGCTGGTTCCTACACCTATTTGGGCTTGTTCCCATACCCCGCTAGGCTTGTTCCTATGCGTAGGCTTGTTCCTACACTTCTATAGGCTCGTTCCTATATCTCGCTAGGCTTGTTCCTATGCGTAGGCTTGTTCCTACACTTCTTTAGGCTCGTTCCTATCCGTAGGCTTGTTCCTACACCTATTTGGGCTTGTTCCCATACCCCGCTAGGCTTGTTCCTATGCGTAGGCTTGTTCCTACACTTCTATAGGCTCGTTCCTATATATCGCTAGGCTTGTTCCTATGCGTAGGCTTGTTCCTATGCGTAGGCTTGTTCCTACACTTCTATAGGCTCGTTCCTATATCTCGCTAGGCTTGTTCCTATGCGTAGGCTTGTTCCTATGCGTAGGCTTGTTCCTACACTTCTATAGGCTCGTTCCTATATCTCGCTAGGCTTGTTCCTATGCGTAGGCTTGTTCCTACACTTCTTTAGGCTCGTTCCTATCCGTAGGCTTGTTCCTACACCTATTTGGGTTTGTTCCCATACCCCGCTAGGCTTGTTCCTATGCGTAGGCTTGTTCCTGCACCTCTAAAGGCTCGTTCCTATATCTCGCTAGGCTTGTTCCTATGCGTAGGCTTGTTCCTACAACTCTTCAGGCTTGTTCCTATGCTTCTTTAGGCTTGTGCCTATACCCTTTAGGTTTGTTCCTATACCCTTTTAGGCTTGTTCCTACACCCCTTTAGGCTCGTCCCTATAATTCATTTGGGTTCAAATACCCACCTCTCTCAGTCTTTCACAATATCATTACCAAGATCCTTGGCCCGGAACGGCCTTAAACTATCCGGTCCGGAAAGACCGTACAGATTTCCAGTACACATCTGGCCCGGAACGGCCTTAAACTACCCGGTCCGGAAAGACCGTACAGATTTCCAATACACATCTGGCCCGGAATGGCCTTAAACTACCCGGTCCGGAAAGACCGTACAGATTTCCAATACACTTCTGGCCCGGAACGGCCTTAAACTACCCGGTCCGGAAAGACCGTACAAATTTCCAACACAGCACACATTGGCCCGGAACGGCCTTAAACTACCCAGTCTGGAAAGACCGCACAGATTTCCACAGTCCAGTTAGCGGGTGACTCCCAAAGAAAAAAGTCAACACTTCCAGCGGGTGACTCCCAAAGAAAAAAGTCACATCTTCAGGGTGACTCCCCTTCAAAACAGTCATAATCAGCGGGCGACTTCCCAAAGAAAAAGTCACATTTTCGGGGTGACTCCCCATCAGAACAGTCCAATCCGCGGGTGACTCCCAAAGAAAAAAGTCAAATCCCAGAGGGATGACTCCCCATCTAACAGTCAATCTTCGGGATGACTCCCCTTGGAACAGTCAAACTCAAGTACAAATGCAATCTTCGGGGTGACTCCCCTTGGAACAGTCACTTTCGGGTACAAAGCCCGTAGCCTTTCATTTGTCACCCCATCTTCAACGAACTACGATTCGGCTTGATTCCCCCACGGGATACGTAAGAATCCTCTTCATAAGAGGTCCAGCCACTTGACCATCTTGGTCATCTCTTTCCCCGCCGTTCGTGTCCGGCTAGGGATTCTCATTGTGTCGACGACCCCGCTTCCCGTGGAAGTGACGTCGCCGAGGGGCTCTGTGAGTACCCCGATCCGAACCCATGATTTGGATCCACTTTAATTAAAATTTGGGCTTATATAAATTGCTAAAAGGCAATATTTAGTCCAAATATCCCAACAGCCCAGCAGTCCAGTAGGCCTGCCAAGCTTTCGGCCCAATATGGCCAAAATGTGTACGCTGTCGTCCGACAAGAGACACTAAGGCGGTTTAACTACCTATGTCGTGCGACATAAGACGCCCCATCAGGATGCCTATAAATACAAGGCATGGCTGATCATTTTAGAGGGAGGCAAGGAAGAGAGCCAAAGTGAGGATAAAATTCTGAGAGCAATATCAGTAAAATAGGGGGAAACTCTTGCCAAATAGAGTCTCTCTCTCTCTCTCATACACACACACTCACCTCCCTCCTCACACACACACACTTCAAGGTCAAGACTCCAAGAAGCTTCCTTTGTTGGTGATTGAAGGGATAGACACCATACTATTGGTGATTCTACCTTGTGGACTACAATAGGTAGTCACTAAACCTTTCTCCCTCTTTTAATAAAGTCTTTAAATATACCTTGCATGCATACTTGCTCTCATACCATGTAGAAATTGGGATTTTGCATGATAAAGGTGGTGGAGGAGTGAATCTTCAATATTCACTTCTCCCCACCTCAGATCTGGACATTTGGTGGCATACACACCAATAAAGTTTCAATCTTTTCTTAGCTACATTGGGTTAGGAAGTGATGGCTACTTCAAAGTGGCCATAAAACGTGTGATTTATCACATTTGGTCACTAAAGCCATGTGATCTTCCCATAATACCCATATTATAGTATTATATTACTGTCTACAGTTAATAAATATGCTTGGATTGCTTGGGGAACAAAGGAGGAACCAAACAGACTGAAGGGCACTGAAACAGGCTCCCCATGTCGTGCGACATAGGTCTCCATGGAGATCCTGTGTCATACGACATGGGACTCCCAGAAGGCTGCAATGCCATTCTTGGACTTCAGATCTACTAGGTTTATCCCCTTTGTGACTCAAAGCCTACCTAAGCATCTTCTGGCTCATAAGCCACTACTTGGGTGCCTAAACTCAGTTTGGGTGCAACCTATTTGATGGAAGAGGATCGCCGTATGACATAGACGACATCAAAGGCTCTATGTCATATAACATCCGTGTCGACAAAGTCTATCGTGACTTTGTCCACTCCCACCAACCCCAAGCTGGGTTCTAGGCCACTAAATAGTGTCCTAAATGAGCAAAATAATGTCTTTCCATTTCCAGAGTAGCTTTACCTCTGTAAGAGACAATCTGACCAAGAGTCCTTATGTCGCCCGACATCCTCGTTAAAAGAAGTCCTGTGTCGGACGACAAGGGAACTCCACAGGCGAGGCTTGTCTCAAGACCTCTGCTTTGTGATAAAAGATATCATATGTAAAAGGGTGTGGCCCCCTATCATGGCTTACAAGTTGTATTCAGTTCCATACCATAATTGAAATCTAAGCTTGCACACTTTACTTGTTGACACACATCGCACACACATTTTGAATGTCCATAATTGTCCAAACGTTGATTGAAAGTCTCGAAAGAGGCGTGTTGGGTGAACTCTCTAGTTCTTCCCAACACGTAACCAGACTCTCGGACCCAAAATCTCTTAAAATAGGTTTTTCAATGTTTTCCTCTAAAAACGGCGTGGCGACTCCCAAAACAAACCGAGAAACCCCCCCTTTTTCGCTTCAAAAGCAAAAATAACACAAAAAAAGGGAAAAGCATCACATTTTCTTAAAAAGGATGTTTCAAAAAAAAAAACAAAAAGAAAGATCTATAAGACCGGGTGTTTTTCGGGCAATCGCTCATTCAATTTGGTGGATAAAATTTTTAGGGGGTAACCCCTTTTTATTGATGAAGTAGATCGTTACATAGAGGGTTCAATCAGAAATAATATATAACTAATTGGCTAGCATTAGCTCTTCACCACCTGGGTGACCAATCATGTAGATCCCTTACTTAACAACTCTAGTGACGATATAGGGTCCTTCCCAATTCAGAGATAACTTGTTCTATTCAGCTTTCCTTCCAGTTACCTCGATCTTCCGTAGGACGTAGGCTCTAACGTTGAATGATCTCTTCTTTACCTTCTTGTCATGATACCCCTTATTTTTTTGCTTGTAATTGACTATCCTAAGCTGGGTAGTCATCTGTTTCTCGTCCACTAGGTCCAAGTCGAGCAATCTGTTGGAGTTATTCTGCTTTTGATCAAACAAGGCCAACCTAGCTATGGGAATTCGTAGCTCGGCAGGTGCCATAGCCTCCGACCCAAATGTAAGAGCAAATGGGGTTTTCCCTTTAGGCCCCCTGGTGGTTGTGCGGACTGCCCAAAGAGCAAGGGGTAATTCGTCCAACCATCTGCCAGCTTGACCAATAAGGCCCTTACTTAGTGCTGTCAATACTAATTTGTTTGCTACCTCTGCTTGCCCGTTTCCTTGAGGATAAGCGAATGACGACTTCCAGTATTTGACCCCCAACCTTTTCATCTCTGTTTCAAAAGCAGTTGGGAACTGTAGCCCATTGTTTGAAACAATTGAATTTGGCACCCCAAAGCGACACCAAATATAAACCTATCCAACCTTCCTTCATTCACCCACTTTTGGATGATCCTTTTCTCATACACTCTTCCGTGGTGTGCCCGGTGTCCTAGTGATACTCGCATTCCCTACCATTATCCCTTCTGAATTTACTTTGAGTATTCATTGGGCCAGGTGGACCTAGGTCGACGGTGTTCATGATCTTTGTCCGACTAACCGTAACGGGAGTGAAGTTTTCAGGGACCCTTTCAGTAGCCCTTGTCTTTTTATTCCCTTTGTTGTTCTCGCTATTTGCCTGTCCCCCCTTTGTTGACTCACCAACTTCAGAATGTTTGGAGCCTTTGTCCTTCTTTCTTTCCTTTCGTTCCTCAGCTACAGCCACATCATAGGCCCTCTCAAACAACTCCTTCCTCGTGGTCTCCCTCCGGACCTGGAGCTCATAATCCAGATCGGGAGAGGACACACCATTCCTAAAGTAGTTGATGACCTCCCTATCTGTAAGGTCTTCCTCAATCTGGTCGACCAACTCTTTGAATCTGGTGAAGTAACTCATAGTACTCTCCGTCTTACCCTGAGTTATGTTGTTTAGGTCAGTGACTGTTTTCTTACGATCTCCCGCTGTAGAAAACCGCTCTAGGAACTTCCTCCTCATATAGCTCCATGAAGTTATGCAACTAGTGGACAGACCACGGAACCAAGTCAGTGATGCACCTGTGAAGGTGCTGGTAATGCCTTGCATAGCACGTCATCCTCAAAAGAGACCAAACACATAGTTGCCTCAAAGTGCTGCATGTGATTCAAGGAATTGGTTGTGCCCGAATACTTTTCCAAAATTGGCAACTTGAACCTTGCAGGTGGGCCTTTGTCGAGCATATCTTTGGCCAAAGGTCGAAGAGTACAGTCATTTCGTTCGTCCTTCCCATTGGTTGCTTTCCTATCTGCCTCCATATCATCGAATCTTCGTTTCAAGTTGAGAATCTCTCTAACATCCATGTCGCTTCTTTGATGGGAGATAGAGTTAGATTTTTGTCTCTCCTCCTGGTGGGGTTCCCTTTTATAGAGGATCCTCTGTCTCCCATTCCTTGGGGGAGTCATTTCTCTCCTTTCCCGACGGGGGAACCACCTCTCTCCCTTTTGTGGCAACCTATGCTGAGCCCTGTTAGCTTCGAGCTGCCTCCTCTGAGTTGAGTCAACCTCTTGTTCCCATTGCTGGTTGAGCCTATCCCTTAGGTCTCCAGTCCGGTCTACAGAAATGTTGGTGGGGAGGAGGCATTTCATTCCTCCTTTCTTCACCGAACGATCTAGGACCTCCGTTAGCCCGTCTATGAGAAGTGAGCGACAGAGCTACCCTTTGCGATCTTCTGTCATCCTTTTTAGGAGACTCGGGTAGCTCGAATAACTCGTTCTGTACCTCAAGCAAGCTCTTCAACAATCTAGCTCGCTATAGCAAAATCTCTTTCCTACTAAGGTGAGAAGATGAGGGACCTGCCATATCGCCTGCAGTGGTTCGACCCGTTTGGACCCGTTTCGCCTGCTGGCTTACCCCTTGATTATGCATGGGCCTCTTTTGTCTTCTCCCATCTTGTAAACCCATACCATCGGCTACACTGTTGGAGCGAGTGACTCTCCTAGTGGAGTGTCCCTATGGAGGAGGAAGAAAGTTTGTAGTGCGATTTCTGACACCTGCATCAATTCCCCCCCACGCATTCTCACGCATTGGCTCACTGGAGGCATTAGCAGTATGTCCATCGAATACCATGTTCACGGTTGTGTGAGGTTTTGAGGTCTAGCGTTATCGTTTTCCGGCAATGGAACCAAACTGATGGCGCAGAAAACGATCCAGATCAGCCTTAGTCCAGCAATAGGTTGATATCCAGCAGCTATTACCTGAAACCACGAATAAACGACTAGCCGGGGTGGTCTCCGGCAAAGACCCTCCGACGTGATGATGAGATGTCGTGTTATGAGTTTGTATAAAACTGTATGGAAATAACGTAATCTCAAAATAACCAAAAAGACATTACATTTTTACATTGGATGTAGTCTGGTTTATATAGTGGTGCCTTAAATCGTCGAGATAATGTAGGCGTAGCGATCTCCGTGATTGTAGGAGACGGTTACAAATATAGTCGTGGATAGACACATGCGTTTGTAGGTCGAGGTCACCTAAATATTCGAGGTCGACCTGACTTTGTGCCTTGGCTTTAGATATGGATTACATGAGTGGTCGTATATCGGATGAAGCGTGGTCGGGATCAAGGATGGTCGGAAAATGAGCTAGGTCGATTGACCTTATGTTGGTGGGCCGTAGGCTTACTGGCAACTGGACTGGTCCAATTAATAATTGTGCCTGTGTAATGCATGGGATGTTGGGCTTCAATTATTGGGCATATCCTGTCACTTTTATTCCGTTCAAAGAATAATAACAATTTAGAAAAAAATACATATTAACAATAATACTTAGTAATATACCTCAACCTCTAAACCCCACTCTAAATCCAAATCCAAAACCACTAACCATATACCTTATACCCTAACTTATATACCCTACCCCATGCATACCCTAAATCATTCACCATGTAAAAGAATCTTTACTAATATTATTGAAAATAAATGATAATTGGATAATAAATGTTAATAAAAAGAATAATAATAAATTAGAAAAATATACCTATTAACAATAATGATTAATAATATACCTCAACCCCTAAACCCCACTCTAATCCTAAAACAATAACCATATACCTTGTACCCCAAACCCTAACTTTTATACCTTAAACCTCATGCATACCCTAAATCATTCGCCATGTAAAAGAATCTTTACTAATATTATTGAAAATAAGTAATAATTGAATAATAAATGTTAATAACACGAATAATGATAATAAATTAGAAAAAAAATATAACTATTAAAATAATGCTTAATAATATACCCCATCCCCTAAACCCCACTCTAAATCCCAAATCAATAACCATATACCTTATAACCTAACCCCATGCATAATCTAAACCATTTACATTGTAAAAGAATCTTTACTAATATTATTGATAATAAGTATAATTGAATTATACATGTTAGAAATATAAGTATAGTTGAACGGAATAAAAGTGACGGGTCAGGCCCAACTAACGAAGCCCACCATTTCAGACATCACAAAGACAATGCTATTGAATGGGCTAATCCCTTTGCTACAACTCCAACGGCCTAACAATAAAGATCTAGCTCATTGTCCGACCATCCTTGGTCCCAACCTAGCTTCGTCTGACATACGATCATCAACTTGAACAATATCTGCCTGGCCAAGACACAAAGTCAGGTCGAGCTCAAATACTCAGGCGACCTCGACCTATAGAAACGTGCGTCTATCTACGACTCAATCTGTAACCGTCTCCTACACTCACGGAGATTGTTACGCCTGCATTGTCTCCACGATTTAAAGGATTCATTACGATCCTCCGCCACTCCTATATATACCAGACTACATCCAACATAAAAAGTTAATGTCTTCTTGGATATTTTGATATTACGTTATTTTCCATACAGTTTCATACAAACTCATAACACCACATCTCATCATCACGCTGGAGGGTATTAGCCGGAAACCACCCCGTCTAGTCGTTTGTTCGTGGTTTCAGGTCATAGTTGTTGGAGATCAACCTATTGCTGGACTAAGGCTGATTTGAATCATTTCCTGCGTCATCAGTTTGGTTCCATTGCCGGGAATCGATCACGCTACACCTTGAAACTTCGCCTAGTCACAAACATGGTTTCAGACGGACATACTTCTACTGCCTCCAGTGAACCACAACGTGAGAATGCTAGGGGAAACATTGATGGGGGTACGGGTAATTGTAATGCCAATTTACCTCCTCCTCCACAGGGGCACCCCATTAGGAGGGACACTCGCTCCAACAATGTGGCCGATGGAATGGGGCTACAAGATAGGAGAGAGAAGAGACCATTGCCTAATCAAGCGGTGAGCCAGCAAGTTAAGAGGATATACACAGGTCGACCAGCTGCAGGCGACATTGCAGGTCCCTCAGCTTCTCACCTTGGTAGGAAGGATATCCTACTGGAGTGGGCTAGACTATTACAGAGTTTACTCGAGGTATAGAATGAGCTGATCGAGCTACGAATTCCTACAACAAGGGTGGCTTTATTTGATCAATCACGCAATGACTCCAACAGGTTGCTTGACTTGGACCTTTTGTATGAGAAACGGATGACTGCTCAGCTTAGAATGGTCAATTACAAGCAGAAAACTAAGGGTTATCACGAAAAGAAGGTCAAGAAGAGGTCGTTCAATGTTGGGGACTACGTGCTACGAAAGATCGAGGTGTCTGGAAGGAAAGTCGAACAGAATAAGTTATCTCCGAACTGGAAAGGACCCTACATCGTCACTAGAATTGTTAAGGAAGGGACCTACATGATCAGCCATCCGGGTGGTGACGAACTGAAGCATCCTTGGCATGCTAGCCACTTAGTTAGATATTATTTCTGATTGAACTCTCTATGTAACGATCTACTTCATCAATAAAAAGGGGTCACCACCGAAAAGTTCTATCCACCAACTGTGTTATGCTTGCAATGTGATTAAATTCAGTTCCGACTCTTAGTCGATCTCGAAATATTAAACAGGCTCGACTAAAGTCCTAAGTCAACCTCGTTCTTAAACAGGTTCGACTGAAGAATTATGTCAGTCTCGTTTCTTAAACAGACTCGACTAAAGTCATAAGTCAACCTCGTTTTTAAACAGGTTCAATTGAAGATTATGTCTGTCTCGTTCCTTAAACAGTATCGACTAAAGTCCTAAGTCAACCTTGTTTCTTAAACAGGTTCGACTGAAAACTTATGTCAGTCTCGTTCTCAAACAAGTTCGACTAAAACCTTAGTCAGCTCCATTATGACAAACTGGTCCGACTAAGACTTTGGTCGATCTTCTACTTAATCTAGTTCGACAAAACATACAAAAATATGGATCAAGGAAAAATGGTACAAAAGTCAACTAGCATTAAAATAGCAAGTCCCCAAAAGCGTGCCAGAACTTGCCCAAACTCAAGATACAAATGTTATAGGTTAAAATGCCTCCCAAATCGGGCTAAGGCATTGACTACTAAAGATAGTAAAGTTAAATTGTTTGGGACTTGTTCATTACAAAACTAAATTAAAAGCAAAAGATCAATCTTCTTGATCATCAGTTGGTTGCTCCTGCTGCTGCTGGTCTCTTTGCTCAGCCTCCTAAAAAACATGGTCTTGGGTGACGTCTTCATCATCCTCTTCAGCTTCATCAACCTCCTCGAGCTCATGGAGAATGGCATTGCAGTTCCTTTGCTAAACGGGAGGGGCGACCTAGGGCTCTAGCCCATCCTCTGCATCTTGTTGGGCAATGTCTGCCAGATCATTAGCATTAAAAGGAACAAGGGAGTGACCCGCTTGAGCTGCCTCATCATACCTTTCAGCATGGGCCCACTTAGAAAATTTTTCAATTGGCAGCTTGATGCTAGGATCCACTATGGCCCGCTGAGCCATATGTTGGCATCCAACATCATAGAAATCCCTAGCTCGGGACACTATGATGTTATAGCACTCATCGCTATTTTTAAATAGTTCGACGACCGCCTTCTCCCTTGCTTGTGCCTCTTCTTCCCACTTGAGCCGAGCTTCCTGGTGGTCATTTATCATTTGTTCCATTATCCTAGTACGGTCTTGAACCATACCAGACAGCTGCTCAACCTGGCCATCAGCTTTGGCCTTCTCTTGGCCGGCCAGTGCCACGTCCTCCTCCAAGGCAGTCTTTATAGGAGCCAAAGACTCTACCTGAGCTTGAAGAGGAGCAAGTCATTCCCTTTCCACCTTCAGATCAGCAAGAGCATCTGTAGACACCCCATTCTGAACCAATAATAACATGATTATACTACTCTTCATCTCTCTTTTATGTTTTGATGAAAGCATATTAGTTTCATCATGTTTCGTTAAGTTTCTAACTAACCTTATTATTTTTGGACCTAACAGACTAACAGAATGACTGAAGAGGAAAAAATAGTTGATTGACTAGTTGTCCCGCGTGGGACATACGTGTCTCGCGTGAGACAACCCCTCTGCAGAATGTGCAGATTCACTTCCCTTCTCCGTCTCAACCTCTTTTTTTGATAACTCTTCTCCAATACGGGTCTCTACTGATTTGTGGAGTTCTAGAACCTTCCTTGGGTGGAATCCTATCTTGCTGACCAAGTAAATCAACCCCTATAAATACTTGATGACTTTCAGTATTTCGGAGGACGGTCGACAGACAATTTACTGGTTTCTTTCCTTGAAAGATTCATGTAAATCACTCATAAACAAACACCCAAATTCGTCCATCAACCTTGTTGATTGACGAACATCGAGGCTCAAGCCTAAAATCAAGACGAAGCTCTGTCCAAATCCTTTCTCGACCGAGGAAGGAGGAGAAAACACTTAGAACCACGTTCTAAACAAAATACTTTCTAAACACAAGGTAAACTCCTATATTTTTACTCTCTTCTTCTTAATCTCTCTAATTGCTTTTAGAGTAGTGTAATCCCATCAAAAGGGTTAGCTTAGAGTCCCTTCAATCCATGGAGGCGATCTCGAAGCATACAACCCGACATTCCTAATTAAGAAATTAATTAGGGTTTTATTGTTCTTATTTAAAGCATTGTTTTATTGATAATCCCCCTTAAGCAAGACCGATCTCCGGATCGGGTGGATGCGGTGCTCCTTGACCTTCCAAATCCATCACTTAAGTCCCGAACCCAAATCTTTTCAAAAAGGTTTTTCTTATTGTTTTCCTAAATAAATAATAAGTGGCGACTCTGTTATTCATATAAAATCGCATCGCTACAGTCTGGCAACTCTACTGGGGACTATTTTAAAATTAAAGTGGCTTAGACTTGCGTCAATTAAGGGGAATTTTCAAAAAAATAATCGATTTACTGTTCAGTTTCAGGCTTGTGGTGAAATTGTATTTTATTTAAGCAACGATTATTATTTAAAATTTCTATTTTAAATAATTTATTTGTTCTCTCTCTCTTTATGTGAAACTACGACGGCCTGAGTCTTCCTAATTTGGGAGAAACGTAGGCAACCACTTGGTGTGGTCATTATCTATTTTTCTTTTAGTTTTCAAAAAAAAAAAAAAACTTTCTATTTTACTCTATCACCTAGAATTGACTCTCAAACACGTGCACATCATGATATAACTGTCATTGCGAAACCCGGGACCCAAACTAAGGACGGATGATGGTAATCACCTAATCGCCGGTCTCTCCAAAGTTGGATCATCCCACATCGCGTCTTCAATCCATCTAGATTGTCATATTGTGAGGAGCCTGGCCTTCCAGCTCTGCATCAACCACATATCATGTAGATTTACTTTTTAGGACACTCCGTGACCGGTCAGTTTGATCTTGGAGTCTTTGTAATCCCTTGTCAAGATCGTTTTTTGTGCAATAAGCAATGGAAAAGAAATCAATAAATTGTCGCTTCAGATTTGTTCCTTCGGAAATGTCCCTATAATTGTCCCTTCAAATTTGCCCCTAAAAGAGAAAAATTTATTGCACAAAACTCGATGTTACTTGAGATAACTTCGACCCCTAGGTCCTTAGGTTTGGATTTTGAATGTTAGAAACCCCCAAAACGGATTTTCCGTCCGACTAAAATTAGGATTAAAATAAAAAAATGTGACTTCCAGTGGTGTTGTCTCGCGCGAGACAAGTGTTATGTCTTTTTGTTGGTCCCAAAGGTGCAACAAGAGTATGAAAATAGCTAGAGGGGGGTGAATAGCTGTATAAAAAATTTCTACTCTTTTCAAAAAATTCAACCTTGGCTTACGTAGGCTGAAAGTGTGGTCAAGTTAAAACCAACTTTCAAGCTTAGTAAAATGCACAGCGGAAGTTTTATAAGTATAAAAACTTATTAGTAAAGATAGTGTGGTTGACCGCAAAAGTGAAAGTGTGGTCGACCGCGCGGTTGAAAATGGCTTAGGCAGATTTGTACTATTAACACAATTCATAGTGCGATTGGAAAGATATGAAGATCAAACACAAGGAATAATGAGAGAACAATAAGAACACAAAATGTAAAGTTATGGAAGTAATAACACAATATTTGGAGAGGTTCAATCGTTAATGATCTATGTCTTCTACCAAGATGGTTAGTCTTGGATTTTCTAAGGGAGATAGTATATTTGATTTGAGTAGCTGTTATAAAGGAATATAAATTGAGAATTAATCAATCTCAAATCCAACTGTCTTTTTCTATGAAGCTAATCCTAGACAATAACCAGTGTATGTGTGTGTGTACAAGATTCAAGAGCTCTTTATAATATAAATGAGAGAGCTTAATGAATTTGGAGTGGTTACAAGGCTTGAGAGATTTCTGAGTAAGATATTCTTGAAGGCTTAGAAGTGTTTGAAGATCCAAAGGATTCTGGTAATAATGAGCTTGAACACTTTTACTTTTATAACAACGTTTCTTGAACTCAAGCTTACTGGTATGTTCTTCAGGCTTGATCACAAGGTCTATTTATAGACTTGGGATAAAAGTAGCCGTTGGAATTTTGTGTTGAGAAAGCTTCAAGGACAATGTGTTGTTGTTGTCTAATTGGAGCACGTGTCCTTTTTGTCTCCATATTGCAGAGTTATTGGCAAGGTGGTATGCTGGTATGTCCTTTGTACGAGATAACCCAGCTGTCACTAATTTGAATTTCTTTGTGTGAATTCTGCAACGGTAAAATTTTGAGTTAACTATGAGTTGATCTTGATCTTCAATTTGGCTAAGGACAAGAGAGGATGCGGTTTGGCAAGTCATGCGGTCAGGAATGAAGTGCGGTCAGCATGATGTGCAGTCCTCTTTAACCATACGGTCAGCATGTCCAAGCGTTTTCCATGTTGATGTGGTTGGCAATTTAATGCGGTTGCTAGGATGCATGCGGTCAGGAAATAATACTGCGGTCAGCCAAAGTTCGGTCGACCGCATTCTGCATATGTTCAGTCTTATCTTTGAGCCAAAACACTTAGGTAATTTTTAACCTAGATTGACCTACTCAAGCCTAAGTAACTGACTTACAAAAATGGACTTCACTAAAAAATTGAAGTTGTAAAACATCATACGTAATACCCTATAGCCCATGTAAAATTAAAATAGGTGATGGTACAATCAAATCAAGTAATAGGAGGGTTTTATAATAAGCATACCCAACAATCTCCCCCGATTTGATTGAGACCATTACCTACTATAACAAAGGATAATTCATTGTACTTGGTAAAAACATGTCCAGATGATTTTAAGAATGATAAATCATGTCCCAAGTCAATGCACATACTAAGCCTAAGTTATAGATTTCTAACTTCCTAAAAAGATAAAAGAATTTTACATTGGGAAGTAAGAAATGATCATTTAGTGCATTCAGAGATGTTAACATGAAGTGCATGAATGCATTTAAACTAAATGTATGAAAAATGCATAAGTATGAGATAAGCTGGATGAGCTATATGCACGAGTTATAAAATAATGCAGTCATTATTCCAAAAACAAGTAGTTTGGATGAATAAAGTTTTTTAAGGGATAATGATGCATTTTAAACTTAAGATAATAATAATTGTAGCTTACAGACTTTCAAATGTTTCAATAAAAGAAGGAAGCAATAAAACAAAAAGGCTTCCAAAAAGTCTTCATCTTCAAGAGTCTTCAATCTTCCAAACTTCATTCAAAAATAGCAACTCTTCATTGTCTTCAATTAACTTCTGGGAGGAGGAGGAGGAGCATGAAAACTATCATGATCACGAATGATGACATAATTGTTAACAGCAGGATCAACTTGAGGAGCAGGGGCTGGAGGAAGATCTTCTGGCATGTGAAATGCAGAAGCTTCTGCTCCAATAGCTTGAAGTACTCTCCTCAGTTCAGCTGCTTCACCATGTGTGGAAGCTTCAAGAGTGGTCAGCTGATGCTCCAGACTCTGAAAATTACCTCTAGATGAGTTTGTAAGAATTCAATTCTTGAAGTTTGGTAGTTAATATGGTTGGAGTGAATTCCAATACTTTCCCTAACACTTTTGAATCTTTCTCCCAGAACCGTAAAAGCAGCATTGATTGAAGTATCAATGTATTCATCAACCTTTTTAATTTTGCCCAATACTTCAGTTTTATCTAAAGCCATTGCTCTAGACATTTCTTCCACTGCAAGTTTCATTTCAGATGACAACCCATGCAGGAGAGCTTGAGTCATCTTTCTCATGGCTTCCTTGATGAATTTGAGAAATGGATTTTTCTGAAGTAGAGGTAGGAGCAAATGAAGTGATAGGGACATCTTGCTGGCTTGAAATTGTGCCTATGTGACCAGACATGATGCCTTTGAAAGCCTTTGTTAGGTGAATACTCTCCCCCTTAATGGTTTCAATCAATAGGGAGGGAAGAGAATCAACTTTGGCATGGAGGCTTTTGTGGACAGCAGCAAGAGATGATAGATTTTTGAGGAGTTGAGCAATTTGACTCTGGTTATCTAACTAGATAGATGTTAAAGTCTCAATGGATTGAAGGATTTGGTCAAGACTGGATTTAGGGATAGACTGAGGAGACTGAATCCTATCTTGTGCCTCAGGCTCAGTGCGGTCAACCGCACGGTCAGAGCTGTCCTTGGCAATTTCATTATCACCAAAATTTTCTTTAAGACCATCAACTTGGCAATCATCAACTCCTTGAATTTCATTTTCTTCTTCATCAACTTCTTCATCAACAACCACTTTAGCAGACTTATCATCAAACGGTTCATCCAGCCATGCACTGTCATCAGGAATAACTTTATTGAGTTTCTTCTGCTCAACATTCCCTTGGATTGAAGGAATGGAATCAGCTAAGTCAATAGAGAGATCATTGTCACTATCATCTAGGCCAAGGTCTTCAAAAATTCTTTTTGCATTTAGCAATCTTGGTTTCTTCTTGGGCAGAGCTTGATCATCATGATCATCAATTTGCTTTCTTTTCTCCCCCTGAGATGGGGCACCAAATAAATGTTCATAAAGAAGATTCTCCTTTTCAGCAGATGAAGCAGTTTTCATTTGATGGATTGGAGAGATTGGCTTGGATTGGTTTGGCTTTGACTGAGTGGAATGAGTGGTAGACTTAGAAGCTTTGGGTGCAGGGGCACTGAATTTTGAATGTTTGGTTGGTTTGGATGGTGCGGTTGACCATGATGGTACGGTTGACCGTGCTTCATAGGTTGGAGATGGGGATGAGGTAGGCTTGGTTTGACTTGGTTCTTTGATTTTTATCCCACCTGGTCTTTAGGTGAGTCAACAAACCTAGCCTTCTTCTTGGGCTCTTCATCATCAACAGTCTTTCCTTTGTCCTTTTTGGCCATTTCCCTTGGGTCATCCTTCTAAGATACATTCTCAGCAGTAGGTTCCTTTTCAATCTTCTTTTGTCCTTTGAGAGACACAAAAACTTCAATAGGATCCTTTTCCCAAAACTGTCTATACAGCTCATTGCCAAACTTGCTTCTGAAAATCTGCATTGTTTTTCTTGTAAAAATCTTGGACTTGGGAATTTCATCATGAAGTTCCCTGTGTTTGTCTATGTATTTATTGATCTCTACAGTATGAGTCAAGATGAGAGAAATCGGTCTGGTGTGAGTCCTGTACTTGTTATTGCCTGCAGTCTCATTCTTCTGGTATTCCAAGATACTAGCCACCAGTCTTTGATAAATTATCTTGGGCCAATGCAATCGTGTTCCCAGAAATATTGCTGCAGATATTTTCCACTGGTCATTATTGAAATTGGCTTGGTTTCCAGTCTTATAGAAAAAACAGTGTCCAACAAGATGACTGATGTGATACATCAATTCATCAAAGTTTTTCCTTGGAGTGGTTGTCACTGCCTTGCTATCAATTAAGGACAAGGATAGGTCATCCAAATCTTTCTGATCTATTTCCATAGGGTCAGTCCTTGAAAATTTTAGGTTCAAAACATGAGCAATGTCTTCATAATCAATATCCAAAGGAATTCTATTGATCTGAGTGCTGATCAGTTTGACTCTTCTTCCTTTGTCATCCTTGACTACTATTTCTCTGGCATAGTGAAAGAATTGGTCCACGAGAGCAGGAACATGAATATATTGCTTCATGTTGAAAAATGGGAGGACTCCACAATCCTTGAAAGCTTTAAGAATTACTCTCCCCAAAGCATCTTGACCTAAATTCGTACGGTCAATGACCCAACCGTGGATAAAGTGACTTGTATTCTGTAGAAATAAAAGATTGAAATGTGAGAAGAATTTGAGAAGTTTGTAGATGCGGTCGACCGTGAGGTAGGCAAGTAGGATGCGGTCGACCGTATTTACAATGGTAAGAATGAAATATTTAACAAAGGAAATCTCATGGATATGCGGTTGACCGTGAAGTTTGCGGTTGACCGTATTCAAGTTTTGAGTAAAAACATAAACAAAATACTTGTAAATATATTTTTAAATCAAAACGTAGAAACATGAGTAATTTGAATCAAGACCCAAAATATGGAATATTTTCAAGAATTTCATATGAACACATGAAGAACACGAAGAACAAAATTTCCAAATTTTCACTAAAACTTAGTGAAATTCATGTATTCATGATTCTAACAGTAGGAATTTCAACAAAACAACTTCGAAAACATGAATCAAACACATAAAGATTTCATAAGTTAGTTTTGAAATTCGAAAACCATTGAAACCTAGGTTTTGAAAAATCTGCCATTTAGACATAGAATCATCAAGTAAATGTTAAATAAACAACATAAACTAGTTCACAATGATAATCCGAGCACAAATGAAGAAAGATTTTACAGATAACAAAAAAAAATTGGTTTTGAAATCAAATGGGTTTTCTCATTTTTCAGAAAGACGAACAGTCATAGCAATTCAAAATAGTGATTTTAGAGATAGAAATGCCATACCATGACCACGAATTTTGATATTGATGAATCAGAGTTTGATTCCTCAGTTGATTTCTTTGATGATTTCTTCTTTGAAGGAGCCATTTTATAGTGAAAATTCTAGAGAGATAAGTAGAGAGAGAAAGAAGAAGACAAATTGAAAGGACTGATTTGTTGTGCAAGTGACAGAGTAGTAAAGAAGTGGAGTAGTGGAGAAGGAGGTTATGGAGGGAGAAGTTAGTGCATAGTAATGTCCTTTATGTAAGAGGGATAGTCCTTTTGTCTTCATTAGGACAGCCAATGGGGGTTGAACAAGTGTCAATTTAAAATAAAATATTTTCCTCGAAAATATTTGAATTTAAGAAATACGAGGGAAAAATAATTGCAACAGTATCCTTGTGCAATTATCTTGTCCTAAAATGGACAAGTTCTAGACATCACAAAGAGTTAGAATACTTACATGATGTCTTCAAACATACGGTTGAGCATGACCTTTTTGATTCATACGGTTGACCTTATATCAGGCTTCTATAAAGCCTTAAAAAGATAAGATAAAACTCATGCGGTCCAACATGTTGAGGGACCTATGTGGTCGACCATGAATTAGATAGGCTTGATGCGGTCGACCGTGAAGAATGGATTGGGCCATTCTTTTGACATGTTCTTAAACATGAACTCAAAACACACAATCTGTTAGAAAGAAATATGGACAATGTTTACTTGAGTTCTAGCATATACATTTCTCATACACGAATCTCTTGGAGTCTAGAGCCTTGGTGAGAATATCTGCAATTTGATTGTTAGTACCAACATGCTCTAAGTGAATGTTACCTTTTTCAACTTGATCCTTGAGAAAGTGATACTTGATATCAATGTGCTTGGTTTTGGAATGCATGACAGGGTTGTTTGATACTGTGATGGCTGATGTATTGTCACAATAGATTGGACAATTTCCTTCATGAATACCATAATCAACTAGTTGTTGCTTCATCCACAGTATCTGGCAACAGCAACTCCCAGAAGCAATATACTCAGCCTCCGTTGTTGAAACAGAAACTGACGCTTATTTCTTGATGGCCCATGCAACAAGTCGATTTCCAAGGAAATGACAAATTCCACTAGTGCTTTTCCTGTCAATTGTGCAAGCTGCATAATCTGCATCTGAGTAACCTATAAGATCAAAGGATGATTCATTGGAATACCAAAGTCCAAGGTTAATAGTCCCAGATAGATAACGGATAATACGTTTTACATCTATAAGATGTGCTTCTCTGGGGTCTGCTTGATAGCGAGTACAAACGCAAACACTAAACATGATATCTGGCCTACTAGCAGTTAAATATAGTAAAGAGCCAATCATACCTCTATACAAAGTTTGATCAACTTTCTTACCTTTCAAGTCTTTGTCTAACTTGTTACCAGTAGCCATAGGAGTGTCGTATGCTTTTGCATTTTCAAGTCCAAATTTCTTGATTAGGTCTTTGGTGTATTTTGCTTGGCTAAGGAAGATGCCTTCATCACATTGCTTGATTTGGAGCCCAAGGAAGAATGTGAGTTCTCCCATCATGCTCATCTCAAACTTGCTTTTCATGAGCTTCTCAAAACGCTTACACAAAATTTTATTAGTAGAGCAAAAAATGATATCATCAACATATATTTGAACAAGTAGAGTATGATCATTATATATAGCAATGAAAAGAGTTGTGTTGATTTTACCTCATTTGAAGCCCTTTTCTAAGAGAAATTTAGATAGAGTATCATACCATGCTCTTGGAGCTTGTTTGAGTCCATACAAAGCTTTTTGGAGTTTGTAGACATGATCAGGATGTTTGTTGTCTTCAAATCCAGGAGGTTGTGCAACATAGACTGTTTCTTGAAGTTCACCGTTGAGAAATGCTCTCTTCACATCCATTTGATAAAGCTTGAATCTTTTGAAGGATATATGCTAAGAAAATTCTTATAGCTTCAAGTCTTGTAACGGGGGCAAAGGCTTCATCGTAATCGATTCCTTCTTCTTGTCTATATCCTTGAGCAACCAACCTTGCTTTGTTTCTTGTAATGCTTCCATTCTCATCCATCTTGTTTCTAAACACCCATTTTGTACCAATCACTCCTTGATCCTTTGGTCTTGGAATTAAAGTCCAAACTTTACATCTTTCGAATTGGTTGAGCTCTTCTTGCATAGCCATAACCCAACTTGAATCTTGGAGTGCTTCATCAACTTTCTTTGGTTCAATTTGAGATAATAGTGAGGTGTGCTCATCATAGTAAGAGCTTCTTGTTTGAACACCAGAGAATAAATCACCAATGATGTTATTGATTCGGTGATCTCTAACCTCATGAATTTCTGGAGTTAAGTCTGGTTGAGTTGATTGTTGTTGAAGATCTTCTATTGGTACATCATTTGAGCTATCATTATAAGTGAGTTGAGGTACATGCTCTATGGAATGTATGGGAGTAGATTTGACTGCATCATCTTCTGTATGAACATCTTTGTTAGGAACTTCTGATGTTGGTTCTGAAAAATTTGGTGCGGTCGAAGTTGATGGGTTTCCTTGAGTTGAGTGATTTTCTGATCTAGGTGTAGTTTCAGGGGGAACACCTGTCTCATTAGGCTCAGCAAATTCATCAGCAGTTAATGCGCAGCATTAACGAGGGCTACCCTTCCCTGCTTGTTCACCATCGGTATACTTGTATTGAGCTCAAACTTAACATAATTACAATCCCGCAGTTTAAGTTCAATACAAGTATATTCACCGTATGGAGCCACAGTATAGGTATAGGCATAGCTTTGGGTGGGGCACGAAGGCTGACCTCCACCTACCCCTTAGGCAGTATGACTCTAAGGATTTGGAGCCAAATGTCGCTCAAGGAGAGAATGTTCATCAAAACTAACATGGACAGATTCTACTATCTTTAATTTGTTTTTATTGAAAACACGAAAAGCTTTAGAATGTTTGGCATACCCAACAAAAATACCTTCATCCGCTTTAGGAGCGAATTTACCTCGATGCTCTCTTCCGTTGTATAGAATAAAGCATTTGCATCCAAAAATCTTGAAGAAGGCTATGTTGGGGGTTCTTCCTCTCCAAAGTTCATATGGAGTTTTGTTGTAGGTCTTGTTGATGAGGGATCGATTTTGAGTGAAGCATGTTGTGTTGGTTGCTTCAGCCCAAAAGTATTGTGGTAGCTTGGCTTCAGCGAGCATTGTCTTTCCAGCCTCAATCAACGTTCTATTCTTTCTTTCCACAACTCCATTTTGTTGTGGAACTCCAGCAGCAGAGAAGTTATGGTCAATACCATGGTCATCACAGTATTGAGCTACACCGTTATTCTTAAATTCTGTTCCATGATCCGATCTAACACTAACGATGTCATCTTCTTTTTGAGTTTAGAGTATATCTATTTCCTCCAATACTTGCGACGGTGAAAGGTCCAAACATATCGATGTGGAGTAGTTGCAAACATCTTGAAGTTGAAGGCATGGTCTTGCTGGAGAAAGATGCCTTAGGTTGTTTGCCAGTTGACATGCGACGCACTTCTTATCGTGGTGATCAGCTACTTTGGGTAGACCACGAACTAGACTTTCTCTTCCAATTTCAGGTGACTAAGTCTTTTGTGCCACAGCCAACTATTTCCACTCACACTTTTTGCTACAAAACAGAGATTAGTAATGTTGCAAGCAAAATTAAAATCAATAATATAAACATTACTCTTGCTAATCCCTTTGAGCAAAGTGACTTCGGATGTTTCATCTTTAATAAAGCAATTTGTTGAAGTAAAGTTGCAGTGCAATCCTTTGTCACAAAATTGAGATATGGAGAAAAGATTATGCTTGAGTCCTTTAACTAGAGATACTTCTTTTATAGTGATATTTCCTTTTCGAATGACTCCATATCCAATTGTCTTTCCTTTGTTGTTATCCCCAAAAGTTACAGATGGACCACTTTCTTCACGAGCAGCCACTATCGAGATACCATTCATTTGAGTTTTCCTTGGAAGTTCCATCCATGAAGCAAAGGACCTGAAAAATAGACATTTAAGCACGAGGTCCCCTTTATTCTTTTGGGTCCTGGGGTTAGCACCTTTTAACAACCCACACCTGTTTGACCGAAGGCGGATTATGTCTTCGAGCATTAGGTGTGAATCTTAAAAGGCATTCTGCAGCCGAGTGACCATAACAATCACACACAGAACAATGGTGAAAACCACTACCACACTGAGTTTTGATAAACTCTTTACTAGCCTTTGGTTTCACATCTTTTACTGGGCCAGAGGTTTTGGCTTTGACAAAAATTTTCTTTTTGTGGTTGACCACAGATTTCCTAGGAGCACTTGCCTTGCTTGTGGAAGCTCGGTATGTGGTCGGAGGTATGGTGCGGTCGACCACATGATAATTTTCATCATGGCCATTTTCCTCCTTTTCCTTTTCTTTCATCTTGGAATCATTCCCAGTTTGATTCTTGGGGTAGACATAGTGAAAGTTAAGTTTAGCCTTTGGTTCCTGTCCTTTACCCTTTGAATAAGATTGCTTCACCTTAGGATTTTCATGAGTTTGATCAGAAAATTTTTCACTCTTTTCACAGCAAGAGACACACTTAAAATTGTCACTAGTTTGGAATCCCAAGCCTTCTTTTCCACTAGACTTTTGGGATTCTAGTATTTGATCCATAGTGACACGAGATTTGGTCCACTCATCAATCACCTTTTGAAGATCAGTGTTTTGAGCAACCAAGTCATCATTTCTAATTTTGAGTGCAGCAATTTTAGTTTCAAGAGTGATATTTGATTCAGCAAGAGGAGTCATGCTTCTGACTTTTTCTTTCAAAAGTTTGATTTCAGATTTTAGCACACCTTTCTCCGTCTTGAGCTGAGAAATTTCATCAGTTGATAGTGATACGACTTTCTTAACATTTTCAAACCTTTGGATCATCACTTCAGCCTTTTTAAACATATCTCTTGATCCATGGGGGAAATCTCATTGACCCTTTTTGAAACATTTGGCATTGACTTAACTTTTGAAGGTGTTTCATTTTTGGGTGGAAAGATGGGGCAAGAACATGAACAATTACCAATTTTGTAGCTTGGAGTGAGTTCAAAGTTGCTATAGTCCTCACTTCCAACCACATTCTTGGTTTTCTTAGAAAACACCTCATTCCTCTTTTTGGGCATCTCATCGTAAACTTCATCTTCTGAATCACTAGAAGCATCCTCAGCAACGAGGTAGAGATTTACCTCTTCGGTACTCTCATTGCTTTCTTCATCAGAATTAGTTTCGATTCAAGTAGCAAGTTCTTTAGAGTTCTCTTCTTCTTCATCAACCATCCCCTTTCGTCGAGAAAATTTCGAAGGGGAAGTTTTCTTTTTCAAATATTCATATTTGGGTTGAGGACATTCTGAAGCAATATGACCGGGCTTTCTACAATTGTAGCAAACAAGGTCACTCTTTTTCTTTGGGTCACTCACCCTAGAAGATGTTGCTGGAGGTTTACCTTTTGAAAACGATTTTGAATTTTTATGAAATTTTTGAAAACATTTTACAAACATGGCAAAGTCCTCGTCATCCATATCAATGAGAGAAGAAGTTGAAATACTAGGATCTGAGGTAGGTATTGAGGGTTTCTCCACATGATCAACAACAGACATAGAAAGTGATTTTCCCTTCCCTTCAACCTCTTCAATATGTTGTAATTTTAACTCATAAACTTTAAGATTTGCATACAAGTTACTGAGAGTCCATGTATTCAAATGTTTTGAGTCTTCGAGGGAAGTTGCTTTGTGCATCCAGTTGGATCCTAGAGCAACAAGGAATGTCATGTTAATTTCTTTATCAGTTAACACTTTACCAAAAGATAAGCAAGCATTTACTACCTCAACATAGCGGTCGTAGGTTTGACGTAGAGATTCATTCGGTCGTCTTGTAAAGATGATGTATCTCCTTTCAACTTTGAACTTCTTATTCTCCTCGCATAGATCATCACCTTCAAGGTAGCTTTCAATAGCGTCCCACATCTGCTTTGCGGTGGTGCATTTGATAACCTTCTGATAGGTGGATACTGATAAGGTTCCAGAAATGATGTATCTGGCTTTGCTATCCAATGCAACATATTTTCTTTCTTCGTAAGTCCATTCTGACTTAAGCTTCTAAACTTTAGGAATTTCAGTATTGGTAGTTGCATCTGCATTGGCCTTCATTGGTATAAAAGGTTCATCGTTTACACAATCAACCAGCCTTTCATCTATTGACTCTAAATGAATTAGCATGCGAGCTTTCCAGATATCGAAGTGATCTTCATCCAACATAGGAATGTGTGAATAGTTAATCGTTGCCATAGATTTTGAAGTTGCCATGACGAATCGGCACCCAAGCTGTTAAGCTTGAAAAACAAAGAATAGTTTTATAAAGGTGTTTACTCTGATACCACTTGTTGGTCCCAAAGGTGCAACAAGAGTATGAAAACAGCTAGAGGGGGGTGAATAGTTGTATAAAATTTTTCTACTCTTTTCAAAAATTCAACCTTGGCTTACTTAGGCTGAAAGTGTGGTCAAGTTAAAACCAACTTTCAAGCTTAGTAAAATGCACAGCGGAAGTTTTCTAAGTATAAAAACTTAGTAGTAAAGATAGTGTGGTCGACCGCAAAAGTGAAAGTGTGGTCGACCGCGCGGTTGAAAATGGCTTAGGCAGATTTGTACTATTAACATAATTCAAAGTGCGGTTGGAAAGATATGAAGATCAAACATAAGGAATAATGAGAGAACAGTAAGAACACAAAATGTAAAGTACAGGAAGTAATAACACGATATTTGGAGAGGTTCAATCGTTAATGATCTACGTCCTCTACCAAGATGGTTAGTCTTGGATTTTCAAAGGGAGATAGTATATTTGATTTGAGTAGCTGTTACAAAGGAATACAAATTGAGAATTAATCAATCTCAAATCTAACTATATTTTTCTATGAAGCTAATCCTAGACAATAACCAGTGGATGTGTGTGTGTGCAAGATTCAAGAGCTCTTTATAATATAAACGAGAGAGCTTAATTAATCTGGAGTGGTTACAGGGCTTGAGAGATTTCTGAGTAAGATATTCTTGAAGGCTTAGAAGTGTTTGAAGATTCAAAGGATTCTAGAGATGATGAGCTTCAACACTTTTAGGATTATAACAACGTTTCTTGAACTCAAGCTTACTGGTATGTTCTTCAGGCTTGATCACAAGGTCTATTTATAGCCTTGGGATAAAAGTAGCCATTGGAATTTCGTGTTGAGCAAGCTTCAAGGACAATGTGCTGTTGATGTCTAATTGGAGCACGTGTCCTTTTTTGTCTCCATGTTGCAGAGTTAGTAGCAAGGTGGTATGCTGGTATGTCCTTTGTATGAGATAACCCGGCTGTCACTAATTTGAATTTCTTTGAGTGAATTCTGCAACGGTAAAATTCTGAGTTAACTTTGAGTTGATCTTGATCTTCAATTTGGCTAAGGACAAGAGAGAATGTGGTCTGGTAAGTCATGAGGTCAGGAATGAAGTGCGGTCAACATGATATGCGGTCCTCTCCAACCATGCGGTCAGCATGTCCTAGCGTTTTCCATGTTGATGCGGTTGGCATTTTAATGCGGTTGCTAGGATGCATGCGGTCAGGAAATAATACTGTGGTCAGCCAAAGTGCGGTCGACCACATTCTGCATAGGTTCAGTCTTATCTTTGAGCCAAAACACTTAGGTAATTTTTAACCTAGATTGACCTACTCAAGCCTAAATAACTGACTTACAAAATGGACTTCACTAAAAAATTGAAGTTGTAAAACTTCATACATAATACCCTCTAGTCCATGTAAAATTAAAATAGGTGATGGTATTAATCAAATCAAGTAATAGGAGGGGTTTATAATAATCATACCCAACACTTTTCGTGTTTTGGCCAAAACCTTCAAGCCTTCATACACCCTATACAACCGACTTGTTGGGACTCGATCATGGTTTAACACAGTTGCTACACATCTAGGTTCATCGCCAAAGCTCGACACAATGTCTACTTCTCTTCCTGTCACCGAAGCCGAAGTCAAGGAAACTAAGGCCGAACTCATCCAAGCTCTGCTTAGGATGGATGAACAAAGTAAGAAAATTGAGGAGCAAAATTCCCAAATGGTCGCCCTCATGCAAGAGCTCCACGAGATGAAAATCAAGAAAGGAAAAAAGCAAAAGATGAAAGATGGATCCTCCGATGATGAAGAGGAATCCTACCCCAAAAAGAATAGGAAAACCAAGAAGTCAAGCAACAGAGAGGAAGAATCCGATTCATCCTCTTCCTCATCCTCCTCCGATGATGAAGGACATATCTCCAAGGGTACTAAGACTAAGAAGGAAGGTAGTGATGAAACTACTAAGCTTGGTAATCATGTAACTAAGAACTACCTTGAGAAGAAACTTGCAACCCTTGACACTTCAAAGGGATCATTCGTCCCATTTGATCCCGATGCTCTTCAACAATCCATCACCAAGTTTCCTCGCAAGTACAAGACATCCGATATTTCCAAGTTTAATGACATTACTTATCGTCAAGCTCATGTTGAGACCTACACTTGGGCTATCCTTCCAATGGGCGTTGATAACACAATCTTGGCCCAATGCTTTCCTCAAACTTTGGAGGGTGCTGCAAGGGATTGGTATATGTCTCTTCCTATTACTACAAGGCTTGACTGGTCATCTGCATGTTTAGTTTTCCAAGGCAGTTTGAAGACAACTCCACTTACCGCCCTACTAGGAGGGACTTGAACAAACCAAGCAACATGTAAATGAGTCTTTTGATGAATTTGCTAGAATATGGAGACTCAAACATACTGAAATTATCAAAAGACCTACTCTCAAAGAGCAAATCCACATCTTCCTCCAATGCCTCCGTGATGAATTTCAAGAGAAGCTCGCCGGTAATTACTTTCCTAGTTTCAATGAACTTCATGAGTCCGGAATTAGGATTGATGACTTCCTAAAAATTAAAAAGAAGGAAAGTACTTTTCGCTACAACAGGGCCACCACAAGTAAGGATGCTTCAGTCAATGCTATTGCATTCAACCGCCCCAACACCGGCAAGTATTCTGCTGTGCCTCCTCCCGAAAAGAAAAGGAGGCACTATGACAAACTTGAAGGAATCACTCAAGAAGAGCTCTTCGATGTACTTGTCAAGAATGAAAAGATCAAACCAAGGGAAGGTGGTCCTCCTAGGGATATGGGTCCTAATCATGCTCATCACATATTCTGCAAATACCACAACTTCACCGGCCACGACACCAATACTTGCCACCACTTGAAGGACGTCATCCAAGACTTCTTTGACAATGGAGAGTTAGAACGTTCCAACGTCATCACCAATCCTCTCCCTCATAACACATGAATAAGATGAAGCTCCAAGAACAAGTCTACACTTATCACTTTGGGGCTACAACTATCCTCTCCCTCTCTCCTTTAATAGAAGTAGATTAGGTTTTAAATTTCCAAGTATGAACTCGAAGAGTCGTTCTGTCTTTCTAGTACTTCTCACATCCTCTAGTTTGTGTCATCTAAACTATCGAGTATGTTTTTAATTTCTCCGTTAATCAAATTTATTTTCTTTTCCTAAATACTTTCCCTAAGGTTGTTCTACCTCATGAGTATCATTTAATTCATGCAAAATAATGGACCCTCCATTCCCTAAATCATCACAAAAATAGAAACTTCCAAATGAGTTTAAAGAAAAAGTTATCATTAGAAGGCTTAAGGGCTAAACATTACCCCTACTGAAAGTCAAATGTCAACAAACGAAGAAAGTCAAAGGCGCTGCTGTCAACCTTCATTCCAAGAAGAGTGAGGCTACTCAATTCAAAGCTTTAAGATTACAAAAAAAAAACCTCTCAAGCTTTCATCACCCCCACAACAAAGGTGAAACTCCAAATGCATGAAGGACTCTACCACAAAGAAGAGGAGTCAAGTGACACCAACAAAAGAAATGAAGTTTACTCAAGTGAAGAAGACTTTCAGTATCAAGAAAAATGTTTACCCTTAAGTCATACTATGATTGGCTTTCTTCTCAAACTTATTTAGTAATTTCTAGATGATGCACGGTTCATTAAAAGGTAGAACAACTTTTCTAGATCTTTGAGCCAAGTAGCTTTTCTTATTGAGTCTAGAGGCTTCCTGTTAGCCACTCTCATACACACTCTTGAAATCCAAGCATCAAAACTAGGGCTTCCTAACCTTTCCTCCCCCAGTCAATCTCTACTTCAACTCTTCAAAATAATCAAATCTGCATTAGGTGTTTTCCTCTTTGCTTCTCACACTCAGAGAATACACTTCTCCAAAGAGTCAATGCTTGGATCACCTTCCAAAAAATAGAGTCCGTCTCTCCTCAACTAACTTGAGATCTCATTTCTCTCTCCTCAATAAGATTTTCTCCAGTGAGTTCTCTTCGAGTTAACATACTATTTTCAAAACAAAAAAGGACACAAAAAGAGATGCCCGCTAGATTGAAAACCCGAAAAGGCGGTTTAGGAAAAAACCAGGGTGCATCACAAAAAAATAAGAAGAAAAAAAATCAAGGACAAAGGGAGACTATTCTTCAACCTTCTTCATCGAACATCATTCAATCCTCTTCAAATCGAATCAACAAGGAGAGCCTTCTTAGATCATCTTCAAATCAAGAGAGCAGCCTCACAAGCCTATTCACAAAGTCATCTACCACATTCAAGCAACTTGGGGCTTGAGACAAGAAAGAGACTTGGACATAAAGCCATTACGACAGTCGACAGATTTGTAGTCGTTTGCCTCCTAGAGACACGATTCAAGGGAGAATTAAGAATGAAAATTCGCAGCAGGCCTAGATATGTTCACACAAGGTTACTCATAGAAATTATACAACAATGAAGAAACCGTACGGTACTCTCGCACGAGACAACCTCGCTAACTAGCAACAGATTCTGCATAAACCTGATTTGGTCCCAACTTGTCAAACACAAGTTCACTCATATAGTTCACCCATCTCAAATATAAATCCATAGAAATATCCATGCATGTCCATATACCATATATTCATACATAAACTCACCACCAAAATGACCAACCGGCCATTTATACGAACAGACGTGGACACCACCACATAAGTCCAGTTAAACAACTAAAATCTGAAAAAATCTATTTGGAATCTTTATGTGCTAACAGGTGCAGAAAGGTAAGAATCATTCGGTTCCATCCGAGACCAGTATGCATATATCCTTGCATTACAGGAGCCGACAGAACCTCTACCTCAACCGACAACTTCAAAGTCTGTAACAGCAACAATGACAACAGAGTACGTGACCTCGGCAACAACAGTGGCACTTGTGACCTCAGGTGGAGCATCAACAAAGTCTGTGACCTCATCAAACTTCAAAGTTCGTGACCTCGGCAACATAAACAAAGTCTGTGACCTCATCAAACTTCAAAGTCTGTGACCTTGCCAACATCAAAAAAGTCTGTGACCTCAACAACTTTAAAGTCCGTGACCTCGGCAACAATGGCAACGTCAGTAACCTCGGGCGGCGCATCATCAAAAACGGATATTTTCAAAATTGGGTCATGTCCTTGATTCCTCATTATGAATTTATCCATGGTTCGAAAGCACTCAAACAACCTCAGCTACGTTAGTAACCTCGAGCGGCGCAATTCAATAAATTCATCAACAAACAGATATGTTAGTGTAAAACGCAGATGATATCCTAAGTGATTTCAGCTCTTTCCAGATGATTTCCCAAATGATTTCCTGTGCTGGAAATTATATAGTTGCACATTTCTTGATTAGTTGTTTATGTACTAATGTGCTAATATGATCTGTTTAGTATATGTTGTAAGTCCATATTTTAGGTTATAATATGGTGGAGTCATGAGCTAGAAACGTGGAGATGGTTGAAGAAATTAAGTTATGCATAAAACTAGTTTTATGCATAAACTTTCCAAGAGTTACTTTGTGTCAACAACTTCAAAAACGTGGGAAGACCATTTCAAAGTTGTTATTGCTGATTTAAAGAGAGTACAAGGTCGAGAAGCTTGAGTGTACAAGGTAGTGTTGCGTGGACTTGGAGATCAAGGAAGCGGTTGCTATTTTTGTGGGATTGACTCCTTCTTTAGCTCAACAACAAGAGTGGAGCTCAAACCACTTCCTCACTCTTCATACACGACCAAAATAGCCCCAAGGCTATTATTTTGAGTAGCCTTCAAGTCATTTCAAGACTATAAATAGGCAAGGTGTGGACACTTGAAGATATACCAATTACACACATCTTTCACACTCCTTGCACAAGAGACAAAATACATATTTGGTTCCTTTTGCCTTTTCTCCCATACTTTGTCTTTCCACTCTCAAGTACTATGGACTTGATTGTGTTTTGGGTAGAATAGGGTTTGTGTTTTGATCTATTCGTTTTCTACTTATAATAGAGTTAGGAAACTTTCGGCTTTGTAATCATTTATATAGTGAAGATAAAGTCTTGGCTTTTGAGCCACCCTCAAGCTATATAATTATATAACTTGAGAAAATTAACTCTTGTGTCTTTTAATTCTACTGCAAAACTCTTTTAAAAGTTGTTTTATTTCGGAGTGTGTGTGTGATATCTCAAGTTCTATCGTTGGTGCGGTTATCACCTTGGATATCACTTATTGTCTAGGCCGTGACAATTTCAATTGGTATCAGAGCCTATCACTTGTCGATACTAAGTGTTTGGTCCTTTTTGTCATGGATTTGAATCTTGCTAATCCATCTCTAGGGAGACTTTTTATTATTTATGTATATGTAAAGACTCTCTTGTGTCAGTGCATCAAATTAATTGATGTTTGGGCATTGAAGTCTATTTCTAATGTCCTTCCAATAGAATTCTCTTTGAGGTCAGCCCTAAATCTAACAAAGTTGGGTCTCAAACAATTCGAGTCCGTTCATACATGTTCGGGTTTGAGATATTATGCCAACAATTGTGCTAATACCTTAAGAAAGGTTGGTAAAAAAACTATGGGTGTACCTTAGTGACAATGAAGAAGAGGGAACCAACCAATCTTAAGATTTAGACCAAACGGCTATACTTGTCACTGTTTACTGAAAATGTTACCTCGAGTGTTACCCAAGCTGGGATAACACCTGAAATAACATCCAGCAGGTATAACAATTTCAGTTTTCTTAATGCTATTTATTTTATGGGTTCAACTAATATGGATGCAGGAAGCTCACGTGAAGATGAACAAAAGGATGAGCTCATTGTTGGATTGAAGAACCTCTATAAGGAATTGCTTGTAGAATGGAAGAAGGAGAACAAAACGTTGGTGTCCTTAGCAAATGAAGTTCAGAAGTTGAAGGAGGGCATGACTAAGCTAGAGGTCCAAATTACCAAGAAGGATGCGGAGCTGGACAAAGTCAAGGTCAAACTAAATTTAGCCGAGGCCACATTCAAGAAGCTCAACACGGGGTCTTCCAAGTTGGATGAAATCCTTGGTGTGAGTAAACCTCCCAAGGTAGGTATTGGTTTCCAAGAGTCTTTAAAAGCAATCACTTCTACTTTGGCTAATAAGGATGATAAGATGTGTTTTATTAAAGAACAAGTTAACAATGAACATTATTCTCCTAATGAAACCTCAAACAAAAAGAAAGTGTGCAAGTATTGTCACACCTCTGGACATGTTAAGAAATGTTGTCAAACTCTTTTGAAAAAACAGTCCCGTCCCTCTGTGTTACCCGAGGTGTTACCCAGCACTCGGGATAACACAGAAAGTCAGAAGGTTAAAAATCCAAGTAAGAAGTCAGGGAAATCTAAGCCTAATTTGAGGTGTGATGTCGTTTATACTGCCTTGAAAACAAATGTGGAAGGTTCATGGTATTTTGATAGTGGTTGTTCACGCCATATGACGGAAACAAAAATGTTTTTAAAAGATTATGAACTAATTCAAAGTGGTAGTGTAACTTATGGTGGTGGTAGTAGGAGTAACATAATTGGTAAAGGAACACTTAATGTCTCTGGATTTCCTTCTTTAAAGAATGTCTTGCATGCAGATGTGCTTGTAGCTAATTTAATTAGTATTAGCCAACTTTGTGATGACAACTTAGAGGTAAAATTCAACAAAAATACTTGTGAAGTATTTGATTGTACTAACAATTGTGTGATGACAGGAACTAGGTCTAGTAACAATTGTTATCTTGTTGAAGACAAATAGGTTTGCCATTCGGCAAAAATTGATGACACACTTTTGTGGCATCAAAAATTGGGACATCTCCATTACAGAGATTTGGAGAAACTTTTTAGGTTTGATGTTGTTAAAGGAATTCCCAAATTGATTTTTAAAGATAAATTTTTGTGTAGGAATTGTCTTAAATATAAGCAAACCTGTGTTACCCACAGTGTTGCCCAACACCAAGAGCAACACTTTGGAACAACACATTGTTTTCAACTTTTGCACATGGACTTAATGGGTCCAATTGAGGTAGATAGCCTGGGAGGTAAGATGTATTCTTTTGTCATTGTGGATGATTTTTCTAGGTTTACTTGGATCTATTTTCTAAAAGAAAAATCTGAAACTTTTGATAAGTTTAAATTCTTACATTCCAAAATCAAAAATATGTTTTGCTCACCTACTTTTCGTATAAGATCTAATCATGGAAAAGAATTTTATAATGTTTCCTTTTCTACTTTTTGTGAGAAAAATGGAATTCACCATGAATTTTCGACCTCTAAAATATTCCAACAAAATTGTGTGGCCGAAAAGAAAAATAGGATCTTGCTAAAAATGGCACGTGTCATGATGTTTTCCAAAAGTATTTCAAAAAGATTTTAGGATGAATCATTGAACACGGCTTGTCACATTTCTAATAGAGTTTTTCTAAGACCTGGTACAACAATGACACCCTATGAGACTTTGAATGGGAAAAAACCTAATGTTCATTACTTCCATGTTTTTTGGGTGTGTTTGTTTTATATTGAATGATCGAAATCATTTAGGTAAATTTAACTCTAAGTGTGACAAGGCCATTTTTCTTGGATATTCTCAAAATTGTCTTGCATTTCGTGTGTATAATTTGAGATTGAGAATCGTTCAAGAGTATGCAAATATTTTGTTTGATGATTTGGCTAGCATTGCAAGTGAATCAGTTGTAGACACTCCTATAATATGGGTTGAACAACTTGAAGAAGTTACTGAAGAAAGTGTTACCTCAAATGTTGGTCCTTGTGTTACGTCTGGTGTTGGACTAAGTGTTGTCATTGATACGGCAACACTAGAGATAACACCAAAAATCTATCCAAGTACAGAAAATGAAGATGATAAGAACTCCAATGGAGTTAATGATCCAGTGAGAAGGGATCCCCCTTTGAAAATTCAAAAGAATCATCCTATAAGCCAAGTGATCGGGGATTTGAAAGATGGGATACAAACAAGACACAAGGAACCGGTAAATTACCGAGACATGGTAAAATATGTTAAGATAAATCACTCTTGTTTTGTATCTAAACTTGAATCTAAAAGGGTTGTTAATGAATTAAAAAATGATTTTTTGATTCAAGTTTTTAACCATGAGAGATTTTCTAGTTTGAAAAAATCTCTTGGTTTTTGTTTCATTTAAAAACTCCTGGATTATTTTGTTGTATATTATGTTTCATTAATTTTTCTTATTATTTTCTTTTATTTAAAAAAATTCTATCTTTTTGTTTGATAAGCTTAGTTCTTACCGTGGCACATGCTGACCTTCTTGTTATGGTAGGTTATCGCCTAGGTTAACATGTTTGATATCATTCCCTTTCGTGTGCTTAAAGTGACGAAGTCACTAATGATGTTATATGATAAATAAAAGGCAAAGAGACTATTTTTTCCTTCCATACTATTCTCTCGAGCTCGGGGCACGACGTTCGCTGCGACGATGTACTCTTGCCAATGAGAATGTATGAGGTGATTTATGCTAAGTATTAGGGACATGGAGTTCGCTATTATAGTGTACCCTACTTGAAAGACATAAATCAATATATCTTTATGCTTGAAATAAAAGTCGGGGCACGGAGCTCATTACTACGATGCTTCCTTGTTTTTAGAAGTGTATTGATTTTTTTATATAGCAAGCAATGTACTTAAAAAGTATAGGCTTGTTATGCCTGAAATGCTTGAAAATGGCTAAAGCTTGTTGTGCCTCAAGTGCTTGAAAATGAATATATTTATCAAGGGTGTTTATCTTATATGTTATTCTATGTGTTACCATCATTGCCATTAACATATTTGTATGTGCTATATTAGTTTTTATTTCTTATTTTTTTTTCGAAAAATTTTTGTTTAAATTTTTAAAATCTGAAAGTTTTTTTTACGATTTTGAAAAAGTCTTCAACAAGTTTCCTTTATTTTTGGGTAAACTTTGTTAAGTAACAAATCCCTATAATTTTGATATTTGTTACTCATTAATTTCGGATTTGTACTTCCTTCCGTATACCTACTTTCTTTTTTTATTTTATTTTTTGTTCAAATTTAAAAAAAAAAAAAGAAAAAAAAGGATAATGGCCTGTTAGTTTGTTTTGGTTGTTGTGGGTAAACAAGGGTGAGTGTTTGAGTCTAATGAAAAGAGCTATTATATAGGGGGAGTTGAGAGTTTATAGGGGTTAAGTTTTCAAATAGGTTAGATGTTTAAAAGGTCAAATCAAATTAAAATTTGGTTTCCTATCTTTTCATAACCTCCTCACTTATCTCCCTATTTACTCTCTCATGTCTCTACTTATTTTCTCCTCACCGTCTCTCTCTCATTCACTCTGTCATATTCTTCTCCCGTCTCTCCCATGATCTAGACTTAATTTCCATCTCCAAAATTCTCAAAATCCATCCATGAATTCTCCATCAAAAGCGATCACTGAACCAATGGACATCTCACCAAGTGTTGCCTCACGTGTTACCATGGAGACATCACCTATGATAACACCATTTTCATCTCCCACTTTAGCCATTGTTGCCTCTGCTTACAGTTCTCAACTTTTTGCACAAACAGTCTAATGCCATTGGAGAATTAGTTGATGGGGGTCAGGCTTAAGCAGGAAACTGATAAGTTCATCACTAAGGGGGTTTTTGTTTTTTTAAGTGATAAGTGCTGAAATCTGATTTCAGTTCTGAAAATGGCTGAATGATTAAGAGGCAAAGAATCGAAAACCGAATTCGAATTGATAAGTTGTTTGATTTTCTATCTGAATTCATTATACGAAACTTGATTAAAAAAATAAAAAAAAATAAATAAATAAATAAAACGTAAATGCAGTATGAAACAGTAAACAGTTTAAAAAAAAATTAACCAAAACCAAATATGAAACAGTGGCTTTCAAAGGCTTTCAGAGGCAATTCAGCAACATTTTAACCACTTAAAATTAAGAGGACTTTAAAAGCCTAACAAGCCTTATTTCAAAAAAAAAAAAACACACTTATTTCTCTAATCCTCTTAATGAATAAGTGTTAAGAGGAAAACAAGGCTTAAAAGAGAAAAACAAATGCCCCCTAAGATTTCTTCTCAAACAGGGGGAGTAAGTGCTGCTACAACTGTTGGCGATGGTGCTACTACAGATGTTGCCACTTCATGATTAGGGAATTTATTTGGTTTCAAAAACTTGGTTTATGGTTTTGAAAACAAATTGGTTTTGGTTGGTGATTTTGTGATCCTCAAACAATGTGGTGTTTTGTTTAAACTGGTTTAGTTGTTTTAAACTTAATACTTGAGGTGGTTTTTGGATATTTGATTTTGGTTCTTTGGTTTATCATTAGTTGCTAACTTAGTTTATTTCTAAACTTTTGGGTTTTGAATAAATTAGTTTTTGATTAATCATTGTTTTGATTGACTCCTTGATTAAGGGGGAGTTAATCTACAATGGAGAAGTTATATTTTGACTCTATGCTCTGTTTATATTATTATGGACTGACAAATTACAGGTTTGCAGCACATTAGGTTTGAGAAAAATATCCAACTAAGGGGGAGATTGTTAGTGTAAAACGCAGTTGATATCCTAAGTGATTTCAGCTCTTTCCAGATAATTTCCCAAATGATTTTCTGTGCTGGAAATTATATAGTTGCACATTTCTTTATTAGTTGTTTATGTACTAATGTGCTAATATGATCTGTTTAGTATATGTTGTAAGTCCATATTTCAGGCTATAATATGGTGGAGTTATGAGCTAGAAACGTGGAGATGGTTGAAGAAATTAAGTTATGCATAAAACTAGTTTTATGCATAAACTTTCCAAGAGTTACTTTGTGTCAACAACTTCAAAAACGTGGGAAGACCATTTCAAAGTTGTTGTTGCTGATTCAAAGAGAGTACAAGGTCGAGAAGCTTGAGTGTACAAGGGAGTGTTGTGTGGACTTGGAGATCAAGGAAGCAGTTGCTATTTTTGTGGGATTGACTCCTTCTTTAGCTCAACAACAAGAGTGGAGCCCAAACCACTTCCCCACTCTTCATACATGAACAAAACAGCCCCATGGCTATTATTTTGAGTAGCCTTCATGTCATTTGAAGACTATAAATAGGCAAGGTGTGGACACTTGAAGATATACCAATTACACACATCTTTCACACTCCTTGCTGTAGCGTTGTGAGAAGAATTTTATCTTTTTGAGTTGCCACCTATATTATTCATTTGGAGAACATAGAAAAACCATTTTGAAAGAGATTTGGGTTCGGGGCTTAGGTTATGGAATGGGTAGGTCAAGGAGCATCCATTCCACCCAATCCGAAGATCGGTCTTGCTAAAGAAAAGAGAGGTTTTCAAAAGGAAGAAGAAAAGGATTTTAAACAATAAAAGATCCATTTAACGGGGTTAAACGGAATGTAGGAACGATTGCTTCGAGACCGACTCCATGATTAGGAGAGGCTCTAGGCCGATCCTAGATTCAATAGATTTATACCACTCTAACAATCAATTAGAAAGGGATTTAGGGGTTACCTTGCGTGAGGTGATTTGGGCAGAGTTTCGACTCAAGTTTAGAATCGAGTCTCGATACGGACAGAGCTTCGTCTCCGTCTTTGAATTGGATCTTGATGTTTGTTTATCAACAAGGTTGACAAACAAACTTTGAGATGATTTTTAGGGTGATTTCGTAGGATTCTTTCAGGGAAAGAAACCAACAAAATATGTTTGTGTTGTGAAATTTTGGACTTTGTCCTCCTCCTTTTTTTAACCTTGGAAGTCACCGAGTATTTATAGGGGTTGGGGAAGTGTTGAAGATGAGATCAAACACTTCAAGATGGTTCCAGACTCCAAATTCTATTGGTTGGCCGGATGGATGAAGTTTTATCCCGAAAAGAGGTTGAAATCGATGAGGAAGCGCCTACGCATCTTTGCGAGAGGAGGATATCTCACACGAGACACGCCATCTCGTGGCGAGATATTGCTTACGTGGACAATTCCGTCCTTTCCTCGTTATCTCGTATGCGGTTTAGTCCCAAACTAACGGTGGTTAGTCAAAACTTAACCAAACATGACAAAATGGTGGATTTCTACTTCTTGACTCAAAGCGAGACTCAGAGTGGTATAAATATGATCCGATGTGTTCAGAATGGGGTGTCTACAGAGCCCCTCGGCGACAAGACTTATGGAAGGAGTCATGTCATCGATAGAAAAACATCATTCTGAACATCGGGATGGTCGGGCCGCACGGCTTCCTACGTATCTCTATCGGAGAATCAGACCATGACGTAGTTCGACTCCAAAACACGAAAAGGCTGCTTTAGGTATTTTGAAAATCATTTGAAAATCGAGGAGATTTTGTTTTGAAAGATAAATTCATGCTTGAGGAATCAAATCAAGACCCAATTACGAATATACTGTATGTTTGAAGATTCGCACTGTCGGGCTCCGAACTGCGGGAAATATGTTAGAAAACAAAGGCTTACCTGTCCGGTCCTCTGAGTCCTGTCGGTTTTGTGACGATTCGCCTTTCTGGGTTCCGAATCGGGCTTTTTGTTGTTTGAGGATGACGATTCACTTGTTTGGGCATTGGACCGGTCTTTTTGATGATGTCGATCCACCTGTTTGGGCGTTGGACCGCGCTTTTTGATGATGACGATCCACCTATTTGGGAGTTGGACCGGGCTTTTATGATGACGATCCACCTGTTTGGGCGTTGGACCGAGCTTTTATGATGACGATCCACCTGTTTGGGCGTTGGACCGAGCTTTTAATTTGATGATTCACCTGTTTGGGCGTTGAACCATGTGGATTGAGTTGATCTTTGGACCACTCGGTTTTCGGGCGACTGGTGCCGTAGCGGGCGATCGTGCGGGCGTCACGTTTGGCTCGTTCCGTGACTTGCGGTGCCGATTTTTCCACGTTTCCTTGCTAATTTGTCATTTTCAAGGGTAAATGTGTCAAAATTTTGAACTTTGACGTTGCGTAGACGCTTATTGTCGAGGACAATTTCGTAACATTCCAGAAGGTATATCTCGCGCGAGATAAGGTATACCGCGCGGGACTTTTACTGTCGGGGCATATAAATCAGCAGCTCCTCTTTGAATTTGAAAACATCCTTTTCAAAGTTCCCTCCCTAGCTCGAGCCAAGGTCGTTTTCCTTGCAATTTTTTCGTGGATTTGCTTGGTGATTCTCCTCCTAATCCATTCTCAATCCCTCCTCCCTCCATAATCAATGGCTCAAGAACAAAGGAATCCTATCTTGGGGAGTTATTTACTAGGGAAGGATTATCCCGCGATGATCTCACCTTCGATAGGCACGCGCATATCTCCAGCTTTGTTCGGGAGGGCTTGGTAAGAGTTTCTTTCTCAATTCTTGATTCTTGTATTGCATTGAGCTTGAACTCACTTTTTCTTGAATTCAAATTCCATCAATGGCTTTTCTTTTCTTGTTCATGCTTAGAACTAGGTTCCTTCTTGCATGCGTTGATTTTGTGCGTTTCTTTGGATGATTGTTGTTGCATTGTGTGCGTATGGGCCTCCTACACATCATGGATTGTAGGAGAGGTTGATTCGGATCATGAATGGCATCCTTGGGCAAGCTTTTCTTGTACGCACGCCAAGTGTTTGATGAAATGCCCCAATGAAAATTTTCTTCTATTTCATTGATTTCTTGACATGGAATGATTTCTAACATTGCCCTTTTTGTCTTTCCTCTGTTTTGCGATCATATAGGCCAACGAAGAATTGCCGAGGAAGCCCGAAAATGGCTAAAGCGGTGTGGGACAAGATCAAGGATCTTGATGGCGTTCGGGATAGGGTGGCCCAAACGGGGTTATTGACCTTTGTTGATAATCTTCGGGGAATAAGGCGGACTCCCCAAGTTCTTCAGGCGATTCGAGAGAGGTGGTGGGATACTACCCACACCGTTCATTTGCGCTTCGGGGAAGCGACTATGACTCCGACTGATTTCCTTGCCATCACGGGGTTAGAGTTCATTGGTGATCCCCTACCTAAGACTTCGGGTTATAAGCCTGCGGGTCAGGCCGTGTGGAGACGGTTGATTGGTTTCTCCCTAACAAGGTTAAGGGGTTTCTTCTTGGTGACACCCCTCCGGCGTCAGATTGAGGACTACGCGGAGAAGCCAAATGCGGTTACTGATCGGTTGGTGAGGGGTGCCCTCTGGTATATCCTTTCTGAGACCATCTTTGCAAACCATTCTTCTACGGCTCGTCTTTCTCTACTACGTTTGTTGGTGAATCTGGATGAGGTGAGTGGATATGATTGGGGCTCAGCGGGGCTGGCCTTCTGCTACCACGCCATGGATGAGGCATGTAGGAATACCAAGGATTCCACTGTCGGGGTATTCTTATGCACAGGAGGTATGCTCTTTGATTCTATTTTGCTCTCGGTCTGTATGCTCTGTACGTGTTTCATCTTGAATTCGCTCTGTTTTCTTTGTGCGAGATATGGGGCTATCTTGTCCTTGGATTGTACGGGTTTGAGTTGGAGAGCCGGACCCCTTTGTTCCGGATATCGGGAGGTGGAGCCACCCTAATCGGAGCGTTGATGAGGAGGAGAACCGGGAGTGGACCACGACGGTGGCGGAGGCGAGGACCATCTTGGACACCTTTGAGTACGAGAGGAATTTGGGCCTATATCCCTGGACCTTGTTGGAGCGGGAGGTGCATCGTGCTTGGGATGCTGCGGGATGCGAGAGGATGCTTGCATCTTTGGAGGGAGATACCATGTATCTTGGTGAGCGGGTCTTCCCACAGCATGGCCGGGGTAGCCTGCCATATAGCGTGCCGGCGGATCCGCCGAGGGCGATGTATCCCACCTACTCCATTCCAGATGATGACTATGCGGGTCTTTTGGTGGGTGATGTGGCAACGGCTTGTGTTATCCCGGGGCCTCTTATGCGGAGTTCTGCCTCGCTTGATGGGTCCCCTCTGGTGGGTGATAGGCGATCACATGCTCGTGGCTCCGCCTGCGCACGCCTCGGGTTCATCGGCCCCTAGCACTTCTTCCCGGGCTCTTGGTTCTACGCCCTTCGTGCCGGACTTCGGCCCTTTGAGCTACACGTACATGATGGGGAGTATGCCGATGATGGGCCACATCCCGACTACGGATCATATTCTGAGGGTTACCGCCTTCCGCCGGATGTCTCCTCGGTATGTTTACGTTTGTATTATCTCTCGTATTCGTCCATATAAGTGTATATGTCCGACTTCATCGAGCATTCCTTTTCTTTGGTTGTCGGGTCACCATGTCCGCGGCCGATTATAACCGTGGAGCGACTAAGATGGCGGGGTGATGGCCTTGGTGTCGGACTGTCCGAGAGGCACATTCCATAAGGCTTCTTTGGCGGCCTCGACGGTGGCCTCGGCGGTGACCCCTACTTGTGGAGCCAAGAGGTCGAGGAGGGATGGTAGCCCCGTGGTGGTGATGGCGGAGGTGCCGGTAGCTCGGGCGATCGATGGCGTGATCCCTCCCTTTCTCTTTATCGATTTACGATGATACGTATATATTGGCCGTGTGGGCCCGGACAATTTTTCTTTTTCTTTGGTACTGTTAGGAACAAGTAGGTAGCACAAAACAATGGTTTTTCTTAACCCTAATCCTAGGTTTAATTAGTTAGTTAATTAACTTTCTCGACTTTCCATGTTTTTTTGAAAATGGAATGGAATGGCCGTTAGGCCACAATTTTGAGCTCGAATCTTGGTGTTTCTTTGCATGTTATGAGCTGTACACGCGGGTTTTCGAGACTTGCTTCGTCAAGTCGGGGCTAGATTCTTTGTTTGAGCGAAATATTCTTTGTTTTGCCGTAGCAATATCTCGCGCGAGATAAGGTGTCTCGCACGAGACACGCTACCCGAGCGAGAGATCTCTTCCTTTTTCGAACGGGATTTTGTCGGTTTTCCCTATAAAATCACCTGTAGTCCGGCCGGATAACTCATTCTAGCCTTTCAAACTCTAGAGACATTACATTAGGGTTAAACTCTTGGCTTCTTTTCCAACCACACGATCCATGGCTTCGAGGAGATTCCCCCAGCGTCCATGATTGTCGATGATTTTCTCTGTCATACGAAGTGATTGAATCTTTCAAGCAAGCATCCGAGAGATTTGGTGAGGTCGTTTCGCAGCCGATCTCGCAATAGGTTTATTGCGAGAATTCGGATTTAGAATTCTCTTCACCTTGAAGAACCTCCAACCGGATTGGAATCTCTTGCGGGGTCTTTGCTCGATTTTGGGATCCCTCTATTCACCTTTTCAATTTCTCTTTGAATGAGATGGTGCCCTCTTGTGGAGGAATTTGCAATTATCTTGGATATGCCTTTGGTAGGTGAGATTGTTGTTCCTAAGTACCATAGGAATCATTCGGAGGCTTTGAATGAATTGCTAGGGATCCCCTTGATACTTGCTACGAGTTGGTTCACCGCAAGTGGGTTGATTGCTCTTCTTTTAGGGACGCTTCGGCGGTGATTCGGATGATGACGCTTTTCATGTCTACAAACGGAACTTTACGGCCCTTTCTCTTTTCGGAGATGTTACGTTTACATGCGGGGATGGTTTGGTAGACTCCCAGTGGTGGAAATTGTTACGCGAGGCTAGAAAACGTTCTAGGAACATTATTCCGCTAATCTTGGGTGAGACCTGCATGGTCTTGATGAGGCTGCATAGGACCGGTGCCATGACTCAAGGGAGTCCTCTTACGTTGACCATTTGGCTTAGGGAGCATCTCAAGTTGGTAGGTCCCCCATTGGAATATTCCCCTTTCACATATCATACGCGCAAGTTATTGATCAAGGATCTTTCGGCGGATGAATGGGTGAGTTGATTGCGAAGACCGAAGCTAGCGACATTCTTTGTTGTCCGCCTTATTGGAGGTTGAACAAGTATGTTGCCAATACCAAGGGTTTTGACAGGGTGGTTCTTCCGGGTTTGCGAGATTCCTCTTTTTATTTTCCCAGCGGGTGCTCAGTCGGCTTGGTCGGCGAGGACACTTATCTTTTCGAAGGAGCTTCTCGTGAAGTGTCTTACATTGGTGTAGAGTTTGCGCAGGCGCTAGCTCAAGCATGGGGTGAAGGAACTAGTCGGGACCGCTGGTCGAACCTTCGGACCTTTAATGCAAGCATCTTCTTATCGATAAGTATTTGGATTGGTTCCTTCATCTTGGTCACCCTAGTGCGGAGAAGATTGATGATCTGCGGCTTTCCTTGCTAGGGGATTCTTTTGTGGCTAGTAGTATTTTGCGAAGGAGCGAGGCTCGGTCGATCCTGCTAATGTACGGCGATCCAACTCGGGATTTTCTCGATGGGGATTGGTACGAGAGGCGAGGCAAAGGGATGCACGGAAAGACGCAAGCTCTAGATAGGCCCAGTGTCTTTAAGAGGCTATCGGAATCTGTCTTTGATCGTCTTGAGGGATGCTCTGCTTTGAGGAGCTCAAAGCGCAAGAAGGATCGCGAAGACGGTGGTGACCATGTCCGCCGGCCTACCAAGTCAATGAAAGGCTAGATCTTAAGGAGTACCAAGAGATTGCTTTGATAGATCAATAGTTTTTATTTTATTAGTATTTTTTTTCAAGGTTGTTAGCTTAGCAAATTAGTCGTTGTGGTTAGGATTTCCCTTTTGTCATTAATAAAAATGCATTCGATTAATAAAAGGACAAAAGTAGATTTATTTATTTGATTAGACCGAACCCGAAGGCTGCCTACGTTCCTCTTTTACAGCAATTAAATAAGAGGCTCAGGTCTAACGTAGTTCATTTTTGAGAGAAAAAGGGACAAAATACGGCTCCATGCCGAGGGGTAATCTCGCGCGAGATAAGGCCCTTTTTTTTATGCACACCCTTTCTTCTGCCTAGACCGCCCCTTCGGGTTTTCAATCTAGCGGGCTTCTTTTCTTGTGCGAGCTCTAATTTTTGCCTAGGCCGTCCTTTTCGGGATTTTCAACCTAGCGAGCGATTTCTTTTTAGGAGGGCAAGTCACGCGAAGTACTTCTTGAGCTTGTCCATGTTGACCGTCTTCGGTAGTTGATCTCCGTCTAAGTCCACCGGTGAAGGGCTCCCAGAGAATATATTCTTCACAATGTAGGGTCCTATCCATCTTGGTCCCCACTTGCCTAGCGGGTTGAAAAGGTCCGGGACGGTGCTCACGGAGAACCGGGTCACCTACTACGATGTTCCTTGTCTTGACCTTTTTGTTGAAAGCTCTTGCCATTCTTCTTTGGTAAGCTTGAGTGTGTTCGTTTGCTTTCAACCTTCTTTCGTCCAACGGGGCCAACTCTTCGTATACGCTTCCTAGTCAGTCGACCTCGTTCACTTGGTTTTCTAGGAGAACCCTAAGTGATGGTATTTCCAATTCTATTGGTAAGACAGCCTCCATTCCGAATGTGAGGGCGTAGGGAGTCTCTCCTGTAGCTGTTCGGACTGAAGTGCGGTATCCCCACAGTGCGAAAGGTAACTTGTCGGGCAGTCTTTTCCGGTGACTTGCCATTTTCGATGATGGTTTCGATTGTTTTGTTTGCGGCTTCAACGGCTCCATTTATGCAGGGCTGTAAGGAGACGACTTATGTCTTGTGATTTTGTACTCAGTGAGGAGGCGATCGGTTTCCTTCTCGAAGTGTGACCCATTATCGGATATCATCTCTTGCGGAACCCCATATCGGCGAGATGATGTTGTGCTTGATGAATTACGCAACCTTTCTGGCATTCAGAACTTTGTAGGAGGCGGCCTCAACCCATTTAGTGAAATAGTCGATGGCTACTAGGACGAAGCAGTGTCCGTTAGCTCCTACGGGTGTGACCTTTCCAATCACGTCTATCCCCCACGTAGAGAACGGCCAAGGAGAAGTCATAGGGTACAGCAAGGAAGGCGGTGCATCTTTGGAGATTGGCGTGTATCGACACTTATGGCACTTCTTGACCATTTTGGTACAGTCGGCTTCCATGGTTAGCCAAAAGTACCCTTGTCTGATGATCTTTTTGGCGAGCATGTTTCCGCTCATGTGGGTTCCACATATGCCTTGATGAACATGGTCCATTATTTCTTGGGCCTCTTCCTCGGTGGCACAAAGGAGGTTTCCTTGGGAATGTTTCTTGAATAGACGGCCGGCAGTGATGACGTAATTAGCGGCCAACCTCTTAAGGGCGATGCGAGTCTTTGGAGTCTGTCTCAGGTGGGATGGTTCCATCTAGGATGAAATGCCAAATGTCATAGTACCACGGTTTCTCTTCGGAGTTCCCAACAATGGCACATTCGGATAACCATTTGTCTTTGCAGTCATGGAGATCTATAACGGCGCAGTATGCAGGGGTTGCACGCCGTGTTATTTTGAAGGGTTTATTGCTTTTCCTTTAGGGATTTCGACCAAAGAAGCAAGTGTGGCTAATGCGTCCAAACCGATTTTGTCTGCGGGGAGGTAGTGGAATGAGACATCTTGAAATTGTTGCGCCAACTCTTGGAGGTGGGCCTTGTATCTTTGAAGGGTTGGATCTTGGACCCTCCACTTCTTCAATGTCGATTGATGATTAATTGGGAATCCCCGAATACCTCGAGTTCGATCACGTTGCGCTCTAGGGCTGCCTCAAGCCCCGCTATGCAAGCTTCGTATTCTGCGGTGTTGTTGGTGGCGTCAAAGTCAAGACGTACTGCCAGTGGAGTATAGATGTCGTTAGGGTCTACCGACAACATTCTGATGCCAAATCCTCTCTTGTTGGCTGCACCATCGAAAAATAATTGCCACTTATTTTCTTCTTCTATACTCATGATGTCCTCGTCAGGGAATCGCGGGTCTTCCCCCTTCACTTTGTCACAAGGAAATTCGGCCAATTGATCTGCGAATACACTCCCCCTGATGGACTTCTGAGTGACGTAAGTGATATCATACCCGGCGAGCATGAAGTACCATTTGGCCAGTCTCGAAGACAAATTTGATTTGTCTTGGATATATTTCAGTGGATCCATTTTTGCAATGAGACGAACAGGGAAGGCTTTCATATAGTGCTTTAGCCTTTGTGATACCCAAACAAGAGCGGCGCGGGATTTGTCGAGTGGAGAGTAGTTGATTTATTTGCCTTGGAATCTGGTGACGAAATAGATGGCATTCTCTGTGTGCGAGGCGAGGTTTGTTCTTGAGCGAGCATAGCCCCTAATGCATTATGCATGTAGTGAGGTACAATTTCAAGGGCTTCTCCTTGTGTGGTGGAACCCGGGATGGGTGGGGAAGTTAAGTAGTGCTTAACTTCCTCGAATGCTTCTTGACATTCTTCGGTCCACTCTTGAGGTGCATTTTTCTTAAGTAGCTTGAAGATGGGATCGCACATTGTAGTCGGTTGATTGATGAATCGGCGATATATTGAAATCTGCCCATGAATCCCTTTACTTCTTTACGTGTTGCAGGTGGAGGCATGTCAATGATAGCCCTTATCTTGGCGGGTGCGCTTCTATGCCACGCTACTGTGACCATGTACCCTAAGACTTTTCCTTTGACCACTCCGAATGAGCATTTGGCGGGGTTGAGCCTCATCTGTCTTTGTCTCGGTCGATTGAAGAATTTTACGAGATCTACGAAGTGTTGACCATCTGTCCCCTTTGAGTGAATAATCATGTCGTCCACGTATACCTCTATTTCTTTGTGGATCATGTCGTGGAATAGTGTCGTAGCGCCCTTTGATAAGTAGCCCTGCGTTCTTGAGACCAAACGGCATGGCCAGGTGTAGGAGAATGTTCCCCGAGGTGTGGTGAATGCTGTTTTGTGTTGATCCTCCTCTGCCATGAGGATTTGGTTATACCCTGCGAAACCGTCGACGAATGAACGGACCTCGTATGCGGCTATGGCGTCGACCAACATGTCTATGTTTGGTAGCGGGAAGTCATCTTTAGGGGATGCCTTATTCAAGTCTACGAAATCGACACGAGACTCGTATTTTTCCGTTCGACTTGGCTACATGCCGTGTTTGCTAGCCATTCCGGATATTCAATCACTTTGATAAACCCTACCTTCAAGAGTTTCATGATTTCCTCTTTCACTTGCATTGACCATTCCGGCTTGATTCTGCGTAGTTTACTGTTTGGCGGCTTGGCATTGGGTAGCGGCGGTATCTTGTGTTCTACAAGCGGCCGATTCAACCCGGGCATATCCTTGTAGGACCAAGCGAAGACGTCGACATATTCTACGAGGAGGCTGCGTCAAGGTTTCTCTGTCTTCCCCCTTGAAGAAGCTGCCGATCTTTGTTTCTCTGGGGTCTTTAGTTGTCCCAAGATTAACCATTTGCATTTCCTCGTCGTCAACAGGGCCATTCTTTCCACAACGACCTATTTGCTTAGCTAATTCTTTTAAGATTTGTTCGTTTTCTTGATTTATCTCATCGTATGATTCATTATTAACGTGTTCGTTATATTGATTATTATTAGTTAATTCATCATTCACGATGTTAGCAATCTCGGGGTACTCGGAAAGATCAAAGTTTTCATTAAGGAAGTAAGGGAATACATGTTCGGCCACCGCCTCGATTTCCTCTTGAGTGAGTTCATCGGAGGTGGAGCACAGCTTCTAATGTGAAAGTTACGGGGCCTATCTTCTGCGGGGATGGGGAGTGCAACCAAGCTCTTTGATCATGAAGTCTTCATCAACAAGCTGGTCCTCCGGTGACGTGCCGGTTTAGAATTGGCTCACATCACATTTACGTATTAGTCTTGTGTAATCGGTAGTTGGAGCGTCCCCTTGGAGATTGCATGGATACGGCTGTCTTCTAACCGGCACGGAGTCTTGGAAATGTCGCGGCATGTCTTCTCCCAACACAAAGTCCCATTCACTCGTCATTTACGCCTTCGTGCCCCACAAATCATTAGGGATTAGTGGGACGGGTTGTTTCATTTGGAGAAGCATCGCGATCGGCTGAAGATTTCAAAGCCCGGTTGGCGCTTTCCTTTATCATCGATCCATGGTTACGAAAAGATAAAGTAGGGAATACTTTCCCTTCTCGGAAGTAGCCATTGAGTGTCTTTCGATATGGCTCGAGGTTGTAATTCTTGGCCTTTGGGTCATCGTAGCCTTTGTATGTGGTTCCTTCCCACTTGATTTGAGTGAAGCCCCACTCTTCTTCGTCATCCCCATCGTGGATGGAAGTGATGTATCCTAGGCCATGCTTTGTGTGAAGTGGGGGAACCGGTGGTGGTTCGGTTATCCCTTGTAAGTGCTTTCCGAGCCCCAAGCCAGGGAAGTACCCTTTTGCTAGCATCATTCTCCAGACAGGAAGGCTTCCAGAAAACCGAAGTGCCTTGGAGTAGTCATTTTCGTTGCAAGTTTCTATGACATTCACAGTGCTTTCTTTCTCGATCTCAAAGCCACTGAATAGGAAATCAGAAGTGCTATGTTGTACTTCGAGGATAGGACTAGCAGTAACCATCTCTCCGTGTATGGTGACTATCGTATTGTTGTGTCTGAACTTGATGCATTGGTGCAGGGAGGAGGGCACACCCCCTATGTCGTGTAGCCAAGGGCGACCAAGCAGCAAGTTGAAGGATGCCGGAATGTCGATGACTTGAAATTCGATGCTCATTGTGACTTGCCCCATTTCTACAGGTATCAAGCTGATCCCAAAGCAGTTCTAGCGGTACAATCGTATCCCCTTACAGTATGCCCGGATGGCTTGAGGTCTTTGTGAGTGATGCCTAATGATGATAAGGCTTTCTTTGGGAGGACATTGATTGCAAAACCATTGTCGACCAAAATGCGTGGCATTCGGTATCCATTCACCTTGGCAGTTATGTAGAGGGCCTCATGATGATTGTTCCCATAGGACGGTAGGTCCAAGTCAGTGAAAGTGATGACGTTGCCAAATTGTACTTGGCCAATCATTTGAGTGAGCTCTTCGGGTGTTGCTTCCGAGGAAATGGTCATTTGAGCCAATGCCTTTTTCAACATCTCACGGTGCTTGTGAGATGCTCCTATGAGATCCCAAACTGAGATGTTTGCTTGTGTCTTCTTTAACTGAGTTAAGAGAGGGTCCTCGGGTTCGCTTGGCGATGAGGCTTTGGATTGTTTAGGAGGATTTTCATCCCTTGGGTCTTTGTTGGTGATCACACGACCGGATCGTGTGAGTAGATTAACTGTCTTAGACCCTTTTCCCTTTTGTTCTAAGATTTCCTCCCAAGACATCATATAACAGAAAGAAGATTTATTAAATTCAAGAGGGCTCTCGTCCACAATTGTGGCTAGACGAGTAGGGTCCTCGAAGCTACTTTCTATCTCTATTAGATTGACCTCATTGTTTGGCAAAGGATTAGTGACAACATTAGGTAACCCTATTTCTTTATCATCAAACAAATCTTGTATGACGTCTTTCAAGTGGAACCAGGAGTTGGTGTCGTGACCGGTGAAGTTGTGGTACTTGCAGAAGAGATGATGAGCATGGTTGGCAGGAAGATCTTTCTTTGGAGGTCCACCTTCTCTTGGTTTGATTTTCCCGTTCTTGACAAGCACTTCGAAGAGTTCTTCTTGGGTGATTCCTTCAAGCTTGTCATAATGTCTATCTTTCTTCTTCTTTTGTGGTGGAGGTACCGCAGAGTACTTACCATTTCCGGGATGATTAAAGACAATGGCATTGACAGATGTATCCTTGGGATTGGAAGAGGAAGAATAGCTCTTGTTGTAACGGAATCCACTTTCTTTCTTGGCTTCCCTTTTCTGTTTGATGAGGTCATCTAACCGTATGCCCGACTTGTGAAGTTCGGCGAAGATAGGAAAATAGTTGTCGGCTAGCTTGTCTTGATACTCCTCCCTAAGGCATTGTATGAGGATGTGAATTTGCTCGTCTAGGCTGGGCCTATCAACGATTTCAGTTAGTTTGGTTCTCCACCTCTTGACAAAATCTGTGAAGGATTCGTTCGGAAGCTTCTTGGTTTGCTCAAGATCCCTTCTAGTGGTGCGATAAGTGGAGTTGTCTTCATATTACTTTTGGAAAGTACAACTAGCGAGTGGCCAGTCGAGTCTTGTAGAGAGTGGAAGGGTCATATACCAATCCCTAGCGGCACCATCGAGAGTTTGGGGAAAGCATTGGGCTAACAGGTTGTCATCAACACCCATAGGTAGCATGGCCCAAGAGTAGGTCTCCAAATGTGATTTGGGACAGGTGGTGCCATTGAACTTTGCAATGTCGGGTGTTTTGTACTTTCTAGGAAGCTTTGACATGGACTGACGAAGGGTATCGTAATCAATAGAGAGCGAGGCTCCCTTACTCACATCGAGGGATGCAAGTTTCTTTTCTAACATGGCCATGGTAAGGGGTTCATTCTTGCTCTCCCCTTTGCTTTCCTTCTTGGATGTGTAGCTTTCATTGTCAGATGAGGAAGATGACGAGCTAGACTCGTACTTCTTTTTCTTGCTTTTGCTTTGGCGGCGACCCTTGGCCTTTTTGGTGTATGACTCTTATTCTCCGGAGGAAGAATCATTTTTCTTCTTCTTTTCTTTGTTGGCTAGTGCTGCCCTAAGCTCTTGAATTTCTTCCACGAGAGTGTGGATTTAGGAAGCATGCACTTCTAGGCGATCATTGGCTTCTTCCAGAAGTTTGTGGTTGTTTTCGGACAGAGTCTCATTACCCGGAATGTTGTCGATGTCGGACATTGTGTTGGGAGTCTTGAAGTTGAGTAGCTTCGGAAAATTGACAGAATAGATGCAGAGACGATATTAGGATCAAATCTAGCCCCAACGAGTCGGAAGCAGGCTTAAATGGCTCAGGCTCAGTTTCAGCAAACAGAAGCATTATCCCGCGCGAGATATGTAATCCCGCGCGAGGTAATCTCACGGAAAGTCGATTTTTATTTAGACCTAAATTTTGGTCGGAACGGAAAGTCCGTTTTGAGGGGTTTCTAATGCCTTTATCAGAACCTAATGACTAAGTAATCAATCCGATTTTTGTAAAACAAAGCCATGTAAGATCGTTTTTCGAAGGATTATATGTATATGTATTTTTTTTGAAGGGACATCCGAAGGGACTTTTTCCGAAGGGACTTTTTCCGAAGGGACTTTTCCGAGTCCTTCTTTATTGTCAATTTTACATGGCTTTGTTTTGGTCAAAAACAAGTAAAGATCACCAAGTCAAAACCGACCGGTCACGGAGTGATCCTAAAAAGTCAATCTACATGAAAATGTGGCGATGCAGGGCTGGAAGGCTAGGCTCCCCGCGATATGACTATCTAAGTGGATTGAATACCCGGAGTGGGATTGTCCAACTTCGGAGAGACCGGCGACTAGGTGGTTACCGTCATCCGTGCTTAGTGTGGGTCCCGGGTTTATAGAGGTTATGCAGTGCAATGACAGTTATAATATGAGTGCGCGTGTGTGATAGTCAATCTAGGTGATAGATAAAATAGAGATTTTTTTTTTGAAAAAAAACAAAAGAAAAACAGATAGTGGCCGCACCAAGTGGTTGCCTATGTTTCTCCCAATTTAGGAAGACTCAGGCCGTCGTAGTTCCACATAAAGAGAGATAAAGAGAGATAAATAAATTTATTTACAACTCTCGAATCCCCAATGGACCGGACTTTAATTAAATAAAACCCAATCGCACGCAGTTTATAAATAATAATCAATTATTTAAATGACATAGAGATTCGAGTTCTACATCTTAAGGGAGGCCTTAAGATGCGGGAACTCTGCAGATAATGAATTCTGGGATCCCCCTTTGCATGTTCGGCTCTCGTCTTGGACTATGAGATAAACGGGAGAAACCAGAAAACAACCAGATTGCCGAGGCCATATCTCGCGCGATATATGATATCTCGTGCGAGATATGCCTCATCTGAGAGCAGAAAATCAAATTTACAAATTTTTTTTTGAAAACCTCTCTTTTAATTTTGACGCAAGTTTAAGCCTCTTAATTTTAAGTCCCCAGCGGAGTCGCCACTGTAGCGTTGTGAGAAGAATTTTATCTTTTTGAGTTGCCACCTATATTATTCGTTTGGAGAACATAGAAAAACCATTTTGAAAGAGATTTGGGTTCGGGGCTTAGGTTATGGAATGGGTAGGTCAAGGAGCATCCATTCCACCCAATCCGGAGATCGGTCTTGCTAAAGAAAAGAGAGGTTTTCAAAAGGAAGAAGAAAAGGGTTTTAAACAATAAAAGATCCATTTAACGGGGTTAAACGGAATGTAGGATCGATTGCTTCGAGACCGCCTCCATGATTAGGAGAGGCTCTAGGCCGATCCTAGATTCAATAGATTTATACCACTCTAACAATCAATTAGAAAGGGATTTAGGGGTTACCTTGCGTGAGGTGATTTGGGCAGAGTTTCGACTCAAGTTTAGAATCGAGTCTCGATACGGACAGAGCTTCGCCTCCGTCTTTGACTTGGATCTTGATGTTTGTTTGTCAACAAGGTTGACAAACAAACTTTGAGGTGATTTTTAGGGTGATTTCGTAGGATTCTTTCAGGGAAAGAAACCAACAAAATATGTGTATGTTGTGAAATTCTGGACTTTGTCCTCCTCCTTTTTTTAACCTTGGAAGTCACAGGGTATTTATAGGGGTTGGGGAAGTGTTGAAGATGAGATAAAACACTTCAAGATGGTTCCAGACTCCAAATTCTATTGGTTGGCCGGATGGATGAAGTTTTATCCCGAAAAGAGGTTGAAATCGACGAGGAAACTGCCTTCTGCATGCTACAGAGGGAGGATATCTCGCGCGAGACACGCCATCTCACGGCGAGATATTGCTTCTGTGGACAATTCCGTCCTTTCCTCGTTATCTCGTATGCAATTTAGTCCCAAACTAAGGGTGGTAGTCAAAACTTAACGAAACATGATGAAATGGTGGATTTCTACTTCTTGACTCAAAGCGAGACTCAGAGTGGTATAAATATGATCCGACGTGTTCAGAATGGGGTGTCTACAGCAACCACTCGTGGTTCGGTCTAAAAATGCTGCAAAATCTTATATTTTACCAAAATGTGTTTTGATTACAGTTCTAAGGCTTTTTAAAGGTTCATTTTAAGTTCATATTCTTTTTGATGAGTTCAAGCACGGCCTGCTTTTGACTCAAAATAACTTGCTGCGAATAAAAAATAATAAAGCTTTCAACATCTACTTCGTCTGCATTAAAGTAATCAAGGGATACTCAAGTTCCATTCAAATAAATGTCTCTACCAAAGTACAAGCAAAAGAAAAATAAAGAGTCTTCCATCTCTCAGATAAGTGTCTAGAAGCTCGTCACCGCTCCCGAACTCGTACCTCTGTCTTTCCTTTTCCTTGGTCCCCGGGAGGTCCTTGGCCTAGGAATGTCAAATAAGTCGGTTTGAGCCCGCCCCAGCTCTGGTATATTGCGTGTTGGTGGTTCGATCAGACCAGTCTCCCTCAAAGCAGCCCTGGCAGCTCTCTCTTGTCGCAAAGCCTCTCTGCGAGCCATCACCTCCGGATCATCCCTCATAGCAGCTCTCCGAATCTCCTGTCTCCGATAATCCTCAGCAACATCGTCGGTAACATTATCTGGATTCCCTTGGGCCTCTGTATCCCGGAAAGACCGGCTGGATGGGTAGTCTGCTCCTAAGTATTCTCGACGGCGAGCTTCTATCACCAGCTGCACGGGACCTTGTTGCTCTTCATACCAAATCAGATACTCCGTGGTCAAGAATGTAAACCCTCTGGCCTGACGAAGAAGCGTCCGTGTGGGAAGAAAACCCTCCAAGAAGGATTTGCTGAAAAACTGCATAGTCTGGGGCTCGATCATGACCATCGGAATAGCATCAGTCGTCAGCCTCTCTCTCAAAGCTCGGATAATTTGTTGAGGGTACCGATATTGCCTGCTCACTAGTGATGGTACACAGAACGAAGACACATGCCACCCTGGCAGTCTGACTACCACCGACCCATCCTGAATGTCTCTCATGGTCTGTAATCCCCACGCCGGAATCCAGAAGTTCAGATCAACAGTCCCGTACCGCGTCAACCTCACCTGCCAACTATCAGCGGCCGCGTCCCTCAGTAACCTGCGTTGTCTAGTCACCCAAGGCATCGCTGTCTGACCCTCTGGTAATGGCCCGATCAAGCATAGTCTCTCAGAAAGCCATAAAGATAGCAAAGTGGGGCTGCCCGCGCCCATGAAATCAGACCCTCCAGCCAGTCTATCAAGGCCATGGTAAGTCTCAGCTAATAGCAGCGGTACAATGTCCATTTCCCCTTGGCCGGACCGAATTTGATGAAGATCCACACCTCGGTCACCCCTAAGCTGTCTGACAACCTCCAACAGCGCACCTGAGCAGACTCCGACATGTCCACAGAAGTAGTAGGCTGACAGGGTAAACAATACATACATGTCCAGAGAAGTAGAAAGATCAAACAGCGCCGGACTGGAAGATCGCAGCCGAGCCATCCGGGTTAAGTCTACAAGTTCACCATTCAGAATCATGGGTGTCACCTGATCTACTGGCAGGCACAGGAAGTCCGATAACTGCTCCACAACCGGCCGTCTGTCTCGAGGGAATGCTACAGTTTCCGCCTCACCCAAGCCTGTCAATGCTCTGAAATCCTCCATGGTTGGCGTCAGATCATTGTATGATAAAGTAAACACATGCCTCTCCGAGTCCCAGAAATGCGAAGCGGCCCGGAGCAAGTCCCAATCGACCCTCCAGTTCTTCAAAGGCCAGAGGCACGGCATACCATATCGCTTGTCAATGATTTTCCCATGATGCTTTTGGTGAAATTGTGAAGCCCCGATAAAGTCTTGACGAAATTGATGTTCCCGAGAAGCTATTTCCTCGTTATAATTCTCCATGGGGATTGAAAGTTCCAACCTTTGTTGCAAAAATTGTCTGTCTGTCAAGTTAGGGCTACTGGTGTCCTCCTGCTGAAAGAGCAATGCCTGCAAATGAATCCTGATTCGATTTTAAAAGGGCCCTGTTACGAGCTTCATCCAGTCGTGCGACACCTCTTGACAAACAGACACGTCATGCCGGGCGACACATTTGGTCTGCATCAGGAAGCATCAGGATCTGGCAAGTGGTTTTTCTGTGGCACTCTCTAGCTCGTCGTCGCTGCAATACACCTTGTACCTCATATTACTGCACGGGAGAGGATTTCCCCCCACCATATGTATCACTATACACAATTACCCAAAGCAGTCCCAGAAACTTATGTACGAACCCGGAAAAGGCCAACCTGTCAATAACAATAAACCGTACTCCTTTTCCCTCGTTCCCAGAATGAACAAACTCGTGCAAACAAACTAACATAGTTTAACCTTTGCTAACAAAATAGCATAGTTAGATGTAGTGCTTCGAGTGTTGTTTTCCCCGCAGGTACAACAGTCAACTGAGCAAACCTCAAAGATTGTCCCTCAAAGCAAAGCCAAGACAAAGAATCCATGTCTATTTGAATCTCCCCAGTAGGGCGCATCAAGATCAGTGGCCCCACCGTCCAAGCATTAATAAGAGTTCACTGCCCAGCAAGCAAAGTCCCCGGCCTATCAAGCAAAGCTCGGGACACAAAAATCAACCGTAAATAAGAGTTCGCAGCCCAGCAAGCAAAGTCCCTGGCTAACCAAGCGAAGCTCGGGACACAGAAGTCAATCGTCAACCAAGATATCCCCTACCAATTGCAGACTTTGCTGATGTTGTGGTCACATACTTCGAAGTTGTTGCCGAGGTCACGGAATTGAAGTTTGCTGCCGTCACAGACTTTTGAAGTTATTGCCGAGGTCACGGACTTTGAAGTTTACTGCCATCACAGACTTTGTTGATGTTGCCGAGGTCACGGACTTGAAGTTTGCTGCCGTCACAGACTTTGAAGTTGATGTTGCCAAGGTCACGGACTTGAAGTTTGCTGCCGTCACAGACTTTGTTGATGTTGCCGAGGTCACGGACTTGAAGTTTGCTGCCGTCACAAACTTTGAAGTTATCGGTTGAGGTGGAGGTTCTGTCGGCCCTTGTAATGCAAGGATATATGCATGCTGGTCTCGGATGGACCCGAAATATTCTTACCTTTCTGCACCTGCTAGCATATAAAGATTTCAAGTAGATTTTTCAGATTTTAGTTATTTAACTGGACTTACGTGGTGGTGCTCATGTCTGTTCGTGTAAATGGTCGGTCAGTCATTTTGGTGGTGAGTTTATGTAAGAGTATATGATATATGGAAATGTAGGGACATTTGTATGGATTTGTATTTGAGATGGGTGATCTGTATGAGAGTGAACTTGTGTTTGACAAGTTGGGACCAAATCAGGTTTATGCAGAATTTGTTGCTAGTCAGTGTAGACACCCCATTCTGAACCAATAATTCATGATTACACTACTCTTCGTCTCTCTTTTATGTTTTGATGAAAGCATATCAGTTTCGTCATGTTTCATTAAGTTTCTAACTAACCTCGTTAGTTTTGGACCAAACTGACTAACGGAATAACTGGAGAGGACAAAATAGTCAAATGACTAGTTATCTCGCGCGGAATAGCGTGTCTCGCGCGAGATATCCCCTCGACAGGATGTGCAGAAATCACTCTCCTTCTCCGTTTCAACCTCTTTTCTGGATAAAACCTTATCAATCCGGTCATCCAATGATGATTGAGTTCTAGAACCTTCCTAGATGTGTTTTACCTCTCCACCTCTACCTCTTAAACCCCTATAAATACTTGGTGACTTCCAATGTTTCAGAGGTCGAGAATTCCACACAACACACACAATTTGTTGGTTTCTCTCCACGAAAGATTCCTTCAAATCACTCACAAAACCTCCCTAAAATCACCTAAAGTTTGTTTATCAACCTTGTTGATCAACAAACATCCAAACCCGAATCAAGGATTGAGGCGAAGCTCTGTCCGCATCAAGATTTGACTCTCATATTGAGTCGAAATTCTGCCCAAATCACTTCTCGACCGAAAAGACATCTTAGAACCACGTTCTAAATCAAACACTCCCCAAACGCTAGGTAAATTCCTATACTTTTATTCTCTTCTTCTCAATCTCTCTCTATTGGCTTTTAGAGTGGTGTAATCCCATCAAAAGGATTGGCCTAGAGTCCCTTCAATCGATGAAGGCGATCTCGAAGCATACAATCCGACATTCCTAATCAAGAAATTGATTAGGGTTTGCTTGTTTTCTTTAATTATATATATATTGTAAAGATTGAAAACCTCTCTTTTCTTTAGCAAGACCGATCTCCGGATTGGGTGGAATGGATGCTCCTTGACCTACCCATTCCATAACCTAAGCCCCGAACTCAAATCTCTTTTTCAAAATGGTTTTCCTATGTTTCCAAACGAATAATATAGGTGGCGACTCAAAAGATAAAATTCTTCACGCAACGCTACAGTGGCGACTCCTCTGGGGACTTAAAATTAAGAGGCTTAAACTTGCGTCAAAATTAAAAGAGAGGTTTTCAAAAAAAAAATTGTAAATTCGATTTTCTGCTCTCAGATGAGGCATATCTCGCACGAGATATCATATCTCGCGCGAGATATCGCCTCGGCAATCTGGTTGCTTTCTGGTTTCTCCCGTTCATCTCATAATCCAAGACGAGAGCCGAACGTGCAAGGGGGATCCCAGAATTCACTATCTGCAGAGTTCCCGCATCTTAAGGCCTCCCTTAAGGTGTAGAACTCGAATCTTTATTTCATTTAAATAATTGATTATTATTTATAAACTGCGTGCGATTGGGTTTTATTTAATTAAAGTCCGGTCCATTGGGGATTCGGGAGTTGTAATTTAAATTATTTATTTCTCTCTCTCTCCTTTATGTGGAACTACGACGGCCTGAGTCTTCCTAATTTGGGAGAAACGTAGGCAACCACTTGGTGCGGCCACTATCTGTTTTTCTTTAGTTTTCAAAAAATAAAACTTTCTATTTTACCCTATCACCTAGATTGACTATCACACACGCGCACTCATATTATAACTGTCATTGCACTACATACCCTCTATAAATCCGAGACCCACACTAAGGATGGATGACGGTAACCACCTAGTCGCCGGTCTCTCCGAAGTTGGATCATCCCACTCTGCGTATTCAATCCACCTAGATTGTCATATCGCGGGGAGCCTAGCCTTCCAACCCTGCATTGCCACATATCATGTAGATTGACTTTTTAAGACACTCCATGACCGGTCGGTTTGATCTTGGAGTCCTTGTAATCCCTTGTCAAGATCTTGTTTTGTGCAATAATCCATGGAAAAGGAATCAAAAAATTGTCGCTTCGGAATTGTCCCTTCGGAAACGTCCCTACGGTTGTCCCTTCGGATTTTCCCCTAAAAAGAGAAAAATTTCTCACCAAACTTATTGCACAAAACTCGATGTTACTTGAGATTACTCCGACCCCTAGGTTCCTAGGTTTGGATTTTGAATGTTAGAAACCCCCAAAACGGATTTTCCGTCCGACCAAAATTAGGATTAAAATCAGAAAAATTGTGACTTTCCGTGGCGTTGTCTCGCGCGAGACTGCTTGTCTCGTACGAGATAAGTGTTCGGTCTTTTCGTGTTTTGGCCAAATCCTTCAAACCTTCATACACCCTATTCTACCAACTTGTTGGGACTCGATCATGGTTTAACACGGTTGCTACACGTATAGGTTCTTCGCCAAAGCTCGACACGATGTCTGCTTCTCCTTCTGTCACCGAGGCCGAAATCAACGAAGCTAAGGCCCAACTCATCCAAGCCCTGCTTAAGATGGATGAACAAAGTAAGCAAATTGATGAGCAAAATGCCCAAATGGCCGCCCTCATGAAAGAACTCAACGATTTGAAAGTCAAGAAAGGCAGAAAACAAAAGCAGAAAGTGGAATCCTCCTCCGACGAAGAGGAATCCTACACCAAAGTAAATAGAAAAACCAAGAAGTCAAGCAAGAAAAAGGAAGAATCCGATTCCTCCTCTTCCTCATCCTCCTCCGATGATGAGGAACATGTCTCCAAGAGTACTAAGACTAAGAAGGAAGGTAGCGACGAAACTACTAAACTTGATGACCATGTACCAAGAACTACCTCGAGAAGAAACTTGCAACCCTTGACACTTCAAAAGGGTCATTTGTCCCATTTGATCCCGATGCTCTTCAACAATCCATCACCAAGTTTCCTCGCAAATACAAGACACCCGACATCGCTAAGTTCAATGGTACTACCTGTCCTCGAGCTCATGTTGAGACCTACACTTGGTCCATGCTTCCAATTGGCGTTGATAATACAATCTTGGCTCAATGCTTTCCTCAAACCTTGGAAGGAGCTACAAAGGATTGGTACATGTCTCTTCCTACAACTACAAGGCTTGATTGGTCGTCTGCATGTTTAGTCTTTCAAAGACAGTGTGAAGACAACTCCACTTATCGCCCTACTAGGAGGGATCTTGAACAAACCAAACAACATGCCAATGAGTCTTTTGCTGAATTTGCTAGAAGATGGAGACTCAAACTCACTGAAATTGTCGAAAGGCCTACTCTCAAAGAGCAAATCCACATCTTCCTTCAATGCCTCCGTGATGAATTTCAAGAGAAGCTCGTCGGTAATTACTTTCCTAGTTATGAACTCCTCGAGTCCGGGATTAGGGTTGACGACTTCCTCAAAAGTAAAAAGAGGGAAAGTAACTTCCGCTACAACAAACCCGCTATAAGTAAGGACGCTTCAGTCAATGCCATTGCATTCAACCGCTCCAACGCCGGAAAGTATTCTGCTGTCCCTCCTCCCGAAAAGAAAAAGAGGCACTACGACAAAATTGAAGGAATCACTCAAGAAGAACTCTTTGACGTGCTTGTCCAGAATGAAAAGATCAAACCAAGAGAAGGTGGTCCTCCAAAGGATATGGGTCCTAATCATGCTCATCACTTATTCTGCAAGTATCACAACTTCACCGGCCACGACACCAACTCTTGCCACCACTTGAAGGACATCATCCAAGACCTCTTTGACAATGGAGATCTAGAACGTCCCAACGTCATCACCAATCCTCTCCCTTGTACTCCATGAAGAAGATGAAGCTTCGAGAAGAAAAAGCTGCACTTACCACTTTGGGGCTACAACTATCCTCTCCCTTTCTCCTTTGATTGAAGTAGATTAGGTTTAAGATTTCCAAGTATGAACTCGAAGAGTCGTTCTGTCTTTCTAGTACTTTTCACCTCCTCTAGTTTGTGTCATCTAAACTATCGAGTCTGTTCTTAAATTTCTCAATTAATCAAAGTCATTTCTTTTCCTAAACACTTTCCCTAAGGTTGTTCTACCTCATGAATATCATTTAATTCATGCAAAATAATGGACCCTCCATTCCCTAATCATCGCAAAAAATAGAGATTTCTAAGCGAGTTTAAGAAGAAGTTATCCTTAGGAAGCTTAAGGGCTAAACATTACCCCTACTGAAAGTCAAAAGTCAACAAAAGAAGAAAGTCAAAGGTGCTGCTATCAACCTTCATTCCAAGAAGAGTGGGGCTACTCAATTCAAGGCTTTGAGAGTACAAAAATAAAAAGCTCGCTAGGACGAAACTCCTCAAATCGTCCTGGGCAAAAATAGAGCATCAAAAAAAAAAAAAAGCACTCTCAAGCTTTCATTGCCCCACAACAAAGGTGAAACCTCAAATGAATGAAGGACTCTCCCACAAAGAAAAGGAGTCAAGTGATACCAACAAAAGAGGATTCCTCAACATCCTCCTACAACAAGTGAAAAAGACTTTCAGTATCAAGATCAAATGTTTACCCTTAAGTCATACTAATGATTGGCTTTCTTCTCAAACTTATTTAGAAAACTTCTAGATGATGCATGGTTCATTAAAAGGTAGAACAACTTTTCTAGATCTTTGAGCCAAGTAGCGTTTCTTGTTGAGTCTAGGGGCTTCCTGTTAGCCACTCTCATACACACTCTTGAAATCCAAGCATCAAAACTGGGGCTTCCTCACCTTTCTTACTCCAGTCAATCTCTACTTCAACTCTTCAAAATAATCAAATTTGCAGTAGGAGCTTTCCTCCTTGCTTCTCCCTCTCATCATTAGAGAATATACTTCTTCAAAAAGTCATGCTTGAACCACCTTCCAATGAATAGAATCCGTCTCTCCTAAACTAACTTGAGATTTCATCTCTCTCTCCTCAATAAGATTCTCTCAACTGTGTTCTCTTCGAGTACACATACTTTTCAAAAAAAAGGCTCGCTAGGTTGAAAACTCGTAAAGAGCGGCCTAGGCAAAAGTTAGAGCACAAAAAAAAAGAATAAAGGCGCAAAAGAGATGCCCGCTAGATTGAAAACCCGAAAGGGAGGTCTAGGCAAAAACCAGGGTGCGTCACTAAGAAAAAAAAAATCAAAGGTCAAAGGGAGAGTATTCTTCAACCTTCTTCACCGGACGTCATTCGATCCTCTTCAAATCAAACCAACAAGGAGAGTCTTCTTCAATCACCTTCAAATCAAGAGAACAGACTCACAAGCCTGTTCACAAAGTCATCTACCACTTGCAAGCATCTTGGGGCTTGAGACACCAAAGGGCCTTGGACATAAAGCCATTACGACAGTCGATAGATTTGTAGTCGTTTGCCTCCTAGAGACACGATTCAAAGGAGAAGTAAGAATGAATATTCTCAACAAGCCTAGATGTGTTCACACAAGGTTACTCATTGAAATACAGCCTCGCTGACTAGCAACAGATTCTGCAAAACCTGATTTGGTCCCAACTTGTCAAACACAAGTTCACTCATATATTTCACCCCTCTCAAATACAAATCCATACAAATGTCCCTACATTTCTATACACCATATACTCATACATAAACTCACCACCAAAATGTCCGACTGGCCATTTACACGAACAGACGTGAGCACCACCACGTAAGTCCAGTTAAACAACTAAAATCTGGAAAAATCTACTTGGAATCTTTATGTGCTAGCAGGTACAGAAAGGTAAGAATCTTTCGGGTCTATCCGAGATCCGCATGCATATATCCTTGCATTACAGGGGCCAACAGAACCTCCATCTCAACCGATAACTTCAAGTCCATGACCTTGGCAACAACAGTGACACTTGTGACCTCGAGTGGAGCATCAACAAAGTCTGTGATGGCAGCAAACTTCAAATCCGTGACCTCGGCAACCTCAACAAAGTCTGTGATGGCAGCAAACTTCAAGTCCGTGACCTCGGCAACCTCAACAAAGTCTGTGATGGCAGCAACTTCAAGTCCGTGACCTCGGCAACAACTTCAAAGTCTGTGACGGCAGCAAACTTCAAGTCCGTGACCTCGGCAACAACTTCAAGTCCGTGACCTCGGCAACAACTTCAAAGTCCGTGACCTCGGCAACAACAACGGCAACGTCAGTAACCTCGGGTGGCATACTTCAACAACTTCATCAACAAATAGGTATCTTCAGAATTGGGTCAAGTCCTTGATTCCTCAGTATGATTTTACCTTTTCAAAAAAATAAATCCCTCTTCAATTTTTCAAAAAATGCTTTTCAAAATACCTAAAATAGTTTTTAGTGTTTTGGAGTCGAACTACATTTGGTCTGATTCTCTCTTAGAGATACGTAGGCAGCCATGCGGCACGACCATCCCAATGTTCAGAATGATGTCTTTTCTATCAACGACACTTCTTCTTTCATAAGACCTGTCGCCGAGGGGCTCTGTAGACACCCCATTCTGAACCAATAATTCATGATTACACTACTCTTCATCTCTCTTTTATGTTTTGATGAAAGCATATCAGTTTCGTCATGTTTCGTTAAGTTTCTAACTAACCTCATTAGTTTTGGACCTAACTGACTAACGGAATAAATGGAGAGGACAAAATAGTCAAATGACTAGTTATCTCGCGCGGAATAGCGTGTCTCGCGCGAGATATCCCCTCGACAGGATGTGCAGAAATCACTCTCCTTCTCCGTTTCAACCTCTTTTCTGGATAAAACCTTATCAATCCGGTCATCCAATGATGATTGAGTTCTAGAACCTTCCTAGATGTGTTTTACCTCTCCACCTCTACCTCTTAAATCCCTATAAATACTTGGTGACTTCCAATGTTTCAGAGGTCGAGAATTCCACACAACACACACAATTTGTTGGTTTCTCTCCACGAAAGATTCCTTCAAATCACTCACAAAACCTCCCTAAAATCACCTAAAGTTTGTTTATCAACCTTGTTGATCAACAAACATCCAAACCCGAATCAAGGATTGAGGCGAAGCTCTGTCCGCATCAAGATTTGACTCTCATATTGAGTCAAAATTCTGCCCAAATCACTTCTCGACCGAAAAGACATCTTAGAATCACGTTCTAAATCAAACACTCCCCAAACGCTAGGTAAATTCCTATACTTTTATTCTCTTCTTCTCAATCTCTCTCTATTGTCTTTTAGAGTGGTGTAATCCCATCAAAAGGATTGGCCTAGAGTCCCTTCAATCGATGAAGGCGATCTCGAAGCATACAATCCGACATTCCTAATCAAGAAATTGATTAGGGTTTGCTTGTTTTCTTTAATTATATATATATTGTAAAGATTGAAAACCTCTCTTTTCTTTAGCAAGACCGATCTCCGGATTGGGTGGAATGGATGCTCCTTGACCTACCCATTCCATAACCTAAGCCCCAAACTCAAATCTCTTTTTCAAAATGGTTTTCCTATGTTTCCAAACGAATAATATAGGTGGCGACTCAAAAGATAAAATTCTTCACGCAACGCTACAGTCAGCGAGGCTGAATTTCAATGAGTAACCTTGTGTGAACACATCTAGGCCTGTTGCGAATCTTCATTCTTAATTCTCCTTTTAGTCGTGTCTCTAGGAGGCAAACGACTACAAATCTGTCGACTGTCGTATTGGCTTTATGTCCAAGGCCCTTTGCTGCCTCAAGCCCCAAGTTGCTTGCAAGTGGTAGATGACTTTATGAATAGGCTTGCGAGTCTGCTCTCTTGACCTGAAGATGATCGAAGAAGGCTCTCCTTGTTGATTTGATTTGAAGAGAATCGAATGATATTCGATGAAGAAGGTTGAAGAATACTCTCCCTTTGTCCTTGATTTTTTTTCTTAGTGATGCACCCTAGTTTTTGCCTAGACCGCCCTTTCGGGTTTTCAATCTAGCGGGCATCTCTTTTGCGTCTCTTTTTTCTTTTTTTTTAAATAGTATGTTAATTCGAAGAGAACTCAGAGGAGAGAATCTTATTGAGGAGAGAGAAATGAGATTTCAAGTTAGTTGAGGAGAGACGGACTCTATTCTTTGGAAGGTGACCCAAGCATTGACTCTTTGGAGAAGTGTATTCTCTAATGATGAGAGTGAGAAGCAAAGAGGAAAACTCCTAATGCAAATTTGGTTATTTTGAAGAGTTGAAGTAGAGATTGACTGGGGAGGAAAGGTTAGGAAGCCCCAGCTTTGATTCTTGGATTTCAAGAGTGTGTATGAGAGTGGCTAATAGGAATCCCCTAGACTCTACAAGAAACGCTACTTGGCTCGAGGATCTAGAAAATTTGTTCTACCTTTTAATGAACCGTGTATCATCTAGAAATTTCTAAATAAGTTTGAGAAGGAAACCAATAATTATTATGACTTAAGGGTAAACATTTGATCTTGATACTGAAAGTCTTCTTCACTTGATGTAAGAGAATGTTGAGTAATCTTCATTTCTTTTGTTGGTATCATTTGACTCCTCTTCTTTGTGGGAGAGTCCTTCATGATTTGAATTTTCACCTTTGTTGTGGGGGTGATGAAAGCTTGAGAGTTTTTTTTTTACTCTCAAATCTTTGAATTGAGTAGCCCCACTCTTCTTGGAATGAAGGTTGACAGCAACACCTTTGACTTTCTTCGTTTGTTTACTTTTGACTTTCAGTAGGGGTAATGTTTAGCCCTTAACCCTTCTAATGATAAATTTCTTCTTAAACTCATTTAGAAGTCTCTATTTTTTTGATGATTTAGGGAATTGAAGGTCCATTATTAAATGATACTTTTGAGATAGAATAACTTTAGGAAAAGTGTTTAGGAAAATGACTTTGATTAATTGAGAAATTTAAGAACAGACTCGATAGTTTAGATGACACAAACTAGAGGAGGTGAGAAGTACTAGAAAGACAGAACAACTCTTCGAGTTCATACTTGGAAATTTAAAACCTAATCTACTACTATCAAAGGAGAAAGGGAGAGGATAGTTGCAGCCCCAAAGTGGTAAGTGTGGATTTCTTCTTGGAACTTCATCTTCTTCATGGATTACGAGGGAGAGGATTGGTGATGACATTGGGACGTTCTAACTCTCCATTGTCAAAGAGGTCTTGGATGATGTCCTTCAAGTGGTGGCAAGTGTTGGTGTCGTGGCCGCTGAAGTTGTGGTACTTGCAGAATAAGTGATGAGCATGATTAGGACCTATATCTTTAGGAGGACCACCTTATCTTGGTTTGATCTTTTCATTCTTGACAAGCACATCAAAGAGTTCTTCTTGAGTGATTCCTTCAATTTTGTCATAGTGTCTCTTTTTCTTTTCAGGAGGAGGAATAGCAGAATACTTGCCGGTGTTGGGGTGGTTGAATGCAATAGCGTTGACTGAAGCATCCTTACTTGTGGTGGTTTTTTTGAAGCGGAAAGTGCTTTCCTTATTTTTACTTTTGAGGAAGTCATCAATCCTAATTCCGGACTCATGGATTTCATTGAAGCTAGGAAAGTAATTGCCGGCGAGCTTCTCTTGAAATTCATCACGAAGGCATTGGAGAAAGATATGGATTTGCTCTTTGAGAGTAGGCCTTTCAACAATTTCAGTAAGCTTTTGTCTCCATCTTCTATCAAATTCATCAAATGACTCATTTGCATGTTGCTTAGTTTGCTCAGGATCCCTCCTAGTAGGGCGGTAAGTGGAGTTGTCTTCAAACTGCCTTTGGAAGACTAAACATGCAGATGACCAATCAAGCCTTATAGTCATAGGAAGAGACATGTACCAATCCCTTGCAGCACCCTCCAAGGTTTGAGGAAAGCATTGGGCCAAGATTGTGTTATCAATGTCCATTGGAAGCATGGCCCAAGTGTAGGTCTCAACATGAGCTCGAGGACAAGTAGTACCATTGAACTTGGCAATGTCGGGTGTCTTGTACTTGCGAGGAAACTTGGTGATGGATTGTTGAAGAGCATCGGGATCAAATGGAATGAATGACCCCTTTGAAGTGTCAAGGGTTGCAAGTTTCTTCTCGAGGTAGTTCTTAGTAACATGGTCACCAAGTTTAGTAGTTTCACCACAGCCTTCTTTCTTGGTTTTAGTTCCCTTGGAGGTATGTTCCTCATCATCGGAGGAGGATGAGGAAGAGGATGAATCGGATTCTTCCTCTTTCTTGCTTGACTTTTTGGTTTTTTTATTATTTTTGGTGTAGGATTCCTCTTCATCGGAGGAGGATTCCTCTTTCTGCTTTTGTTTTCTTCCTTTCTTGACTTTCATATCGTGGAGCTCTTGCATGAGGGGGACCATTTGGGCATTTTGCTCATCAATTTTCTTACTTTGTTCATCCATCTTAAGCAGGACTTAGATGAGCTGGGCCTTATCTTCGTTGATTTCGGCCTCGGTAGTAGAAGGAGAAGCAGACATCGTGTTGAGCTTTAGCGAAGAACCTAGACGTGTAGCAACCATGTTAAACCATGATCGAGTCCCAACAAGTCGGCTGAATAGGGTGAATAAAGGATTGAAGGTTTTAAGGTTTTGGCCAAAACACGAATAGACCGAACACTTGTCTCGCACGGGATAAGTAGTCTCGCGCGAGACAACGCCACGGGAAGTCACAATTTGTCTGATTTTAACCCTAATTTTGGTCGGTCGGAAAATCCGTTTTGGGGGGTTTCTAACATTCAAAATCCAAACCTAGGGACCTAGGGGTCGAAGTCATCACAAGTAACATCAAGTTTTGTGCAATAAATTTGGTGAGAAATTTTTCTCTTTTTAGGGGAAAATCCGAAGGGACAATCATAAGGACATTTTCGAAGGGACAATTTCAAAGCGACAATTTTTTGATTTCTTTTCCATGGATTATTGCACAAAACAAGATCTTGACAAGGGATTACCAAGACTCCAAGATCAAACCGACCGGTCACGGAGTGTCTTAAAAAGTCAATCTACATGATATGTGGCGATGCAGGACTGGAAGGCTAGGCTCCCCGCGATATGACAATCTAGATGGATTGAATACGCGGAGTGGGATGTGTTAGTGCTATTCCCTAGGCCTATAGTTGATAGACTTATGTGTTGACATTATTTATTGTTATATGAAAAGTTTATTATTTGATTATTATATCTTTTGCATATTTGTCTGTAATAATCTCCATCCCTAATTATTAAGAGAATAATTAGTATAAATGTTAATGGATAATCATATGATGATTATATGCATAGAGATGCACATTAAATTTATAGGCACTTGTTAGAGAACAAGTGACTGGACTTGACCCATATGAGATTTATATCATGGTCAAATGTCATAATTAAATCTCATATGGTCACTTCATTTAGTCCCTAGACCTGAGATTATCATGAACTTACATATGATAAAAGTCATGTTTGATTTTAGCCAAACGATATCTTAACACGATATTTATAAAGGCTATCTTTGGCATGATCAAATTCATGATGGGAAGGATGATAAGTCAAGATGGAATTTATCCCTCGAAAGAGAGATGTTTTGCTTGGGCCCCTCGATGAGTGATAATGATAAAAGTGTATGACCATACCCTAATGCAATTGGATTATCATTTTACTCGGAATCGAGAAAGCATTGAACAAAGACAAGTTGACGAGGACCATGACTTGTGTTCAATATAACATCGTGAGACAAAGGGAGAAATGGTAGTGCATCATTGGAAACGTGAACTCTTACGTTAAATTATTTGGGTAGACATAATGGCTTGCTAGAGTCCGCTTATGTCTTATGAGAGTCGATATGATCGAGCTCATTGCCAACATAATATAATCCTATTGGGTCACACACAACTAGAATGAATTGATTAAACCATAGGAAGAATGATTGAGAAATTCCTCATCAGCCTTGTCTGGTCGTGCGACACAACTAGGCCATGTGCCTCGTGTGGTCGTGCGACATAACAGGTCCTGAGGCGGTTTTACAGACTTGTTTCCTAATTTGATTAGGAAACATATACCATACTAATGTAGTATATATATGAAGGTCTGTCAACCCTAAAAAGCTAGCTGAATTTCTGAAAAGAAAATCACAACATATATTCTCAATATTCTTCATAGGTTTAAGAGATCTAGCAATCTTCAAGAAGTCATTCTTGGTTCATTCAAAGGTGTGGATATCGAAAGAGGGTCTTCGCTCGTTCAACGATCAAGGCTAAAGTTCAAGCAATCTGAAGAATGAAGTTTGAATTAACATGCTAGAAAAGTGATATAAATCGTTTATATGTTCTTTTGTATGTTTTGTATGCGATGGATTGATTGTTTTTAAAATAATATGCCTAAATCATGTTCTAATGATATTGAATTGAATCTGTTAAAAAGTCGTTTACATGATTTAATTGCTATTTGATTTAGAATTTATGAAATCTGCAAATCTGGTATCAAGATGTCACGCGACACTTCTTGATTGTGTCACGCGACATAGGCTGCTTGTGTCACGCGACAAAGCATGCCTCTGTCACGCGCAAGACTAGCCCAATCTGGGCAGAATCAGTTTTGTTAAACAATCTTGTTAATCTGTGAATGTGTTTACAATCTGATATGTTTATGTGTTAATCTGAATGCTATAAATTTCTAGAAATTAAGTTTAAAGGGCTATGCTAGATTAATTCATTGTTTATGCATGCTTAGTTAATTAAAATATGATTTTATTAATTGTTGTGATGCATGAATTATGTGTTCTTATGTGTTAAGAATTTTAGATGTTTAGTTGAAACATTGTATTATATTTTCCTGAATGTTTGGATTGAAATATTAAGATTTTGGTTTATGATTGTTTATGAGAAACAAGTCATATTACGCAAAATTTTAAAGGAAACTGATTGTTTATTCAAAGTGTTGCTAATGTTGCAAATCAGAGCTGATTTCTGATTGTGCATGTCTAGGAGAGTTTTGTCGAAGGAGAGATTTGGTACTTAAGTAGTCCTTGTGGCTCACCTATCTTCATGGGAACTTACCTGGTGCACGATTATGACTATCTTTAATGATATGCTTATAATCTACTTTTAAGAACCTTCATTTAACTTTTAAGTTCTTTATGCCAATTCATTATTAAAACACTTGAGACCATTCGGATAGTTTTGGGTGGGCTTGCCATAGCAAGGTACTTTGATTCTATTCGTATGCAAGCAAGATGAGGAAATGGTGGTTCCTATACGTTCAAAGTGAATGAACTTAATTGGGTTATCAAAATGGTTTTGGACCCAAGGCATAAGATGAGATTAAAATATGCTTAGACATATGATGTCTTGAATAAATCTCATAAAAAATCTAAGAGTCATATATGTGATATCATTGATGTTTCTACCTAATTAATTTAGTTTTGAGAGGTTTGCCATAGCAAACTTGAAATTAAATTAAAGTTGGATCTTAGCCCATTAAATGTATATTATGCTTATTTGCATTGGAAGGCGTATAATTTAGTGGGAGCATTTTATGTAAATGCATTATACTTCTCATATGATATGTTTACTTATATGTGTTCATATTTTATGTATATCTTTTTGTAGAATAAATGGCATCAAACAATAATCATCTGTCACTGCGATCTCTCCCTGAGAAGGAAAAGTTTGAAGAGAATGGTACAAACTATATGGATTGGATCCGTAGCGTGAGAATTGTTCTCAGGCAAGAGGAAAAACTGTACGCTCTCGAGGAACCTATTCCGCCTGTACCTACTACCAATACTACTAGGGCATTGAAGGATCAATATCTGAAGCACAAGCGTGATTCTACAGATGTTGGATGCCTCATGATCTCCGCCATGTGCAAGAACCTTCAGAAGGATCTTGAGCACTTGGGGACGGTTGATCTAAACAATCGACTGATGGAAATGTTCCAAGTTCAAGCAAGGCAAGAAAGGTATAACACAGTTAAGGTCCTGACCTCATGCAAGATGAGTGAAGGACAAGCTGTTGGTCCCCATGCTCTTAAGTTGAAGGGCCACATTGAGCATCTTGAAAGGCTCGATTTTCCAATTAGCTAAGAATTGGCTACTGACATAATATTGAATTCATTGCCCAAAAGTTTTAGTAATTTCATAATGCACTATAACATGGGAGGCATGAATAAAAACCTTTCTGAGTTAGTTCAAATGTTGAACACTGCGGAAACCAATATTATCGAGAAGAAAACCGATCAAGTGTTGATGGTTAATAAGGGAAAGGGTTTCAAGGGTTAGGGAAAAGCAAAGGTTGCTAATCCTAAGGAAAATGTTGCCAAACCCAAAGAGGCTGCCAAGCCTAAAGAGGCTAAGCCCAAGTCCCAAGAGGACACAGTCTGCTTCCATTGCAATGAGATAGGACATTTGAGGAGAAACTACACAAAATACAAGGAAGCACTGAAGAAGAGCAAAGGTGTTGCTTCGACTTCAGGTATCTTTGTTATAGATATATTTCTATCTACTTCTAGTTCTTGGGTATTGGATATTGGATGTGAAACTCACATTTGTTTAAATGTACAGGGTCTAAAGAACAGAAGGATGCTTGAAGAGGGTGAAGTGGACCTACGTGTGGGGAATGGAGCAAGAGTTGTTGCATTAGCCGTAGGAACTTATGAAGTTACTTTACCTAGTGAACTAATACTTGTTTTGAACAATTGTTATTACATTCCAGCTTTAAGTAGGAATATTATTTCGATTTCATATTTGGATAATGAAGGTTTTAATTTTCTTATATGTGATAAGAAGTTTTCCATTTACAAGAGTGATAGGTATTATTGTACTGCTGTTTCATTCAATGGACTTTATATCCTTGATGTTGAAAATCGTGATAATGATGTCTATAACATTAATAAAAGATCTAAACCCCATGATGTAAACCACACTTACTTATGGCATTGTCGTCTTGGCCATATAAATGAGAAACGCATTTCTAAACTCCACAAAGATGGATTTTTAGACTCACATGATTATGAATCTTATGAGACATGCGAATCTTGTTTACTTGGCAAGATGACCAAGGACCCATTTACCAAAACTGGTGAAAGGGCGGGCGACTTATTAGGCCTCATACATACCGATGTGTGTGGACCTATGAGTAGCGATGCTAGGGGAGGATTTCGGTACTTCATAACATTCACTGATGATTATAGTAGATTTGGATATGTTTATCTAATGAAACATAAAAGTGAATCATTTGAGATATTTCGAATATTTCAAAATGAGGTGCAAAACCAACTTGGCAAAACTATTAAAGTACTTCGATCCGATCGAGGTGGTGAATATTTGAGCCAAGAATTTGACAGTCATCTTAAGAGTTGTGGAATCGTTTCAGAACTCTCTCCACCCAAAACACCACAATGGAATGGTGTGTCTGAAAGGAGGAATAGAACTTTGTTGGACATGGTTCATTCTATGATGAGTCAAGTTGAGCTTCCTTTATCCTTTTGGGAATATGTACTAGAAACTACTGCTTTTACTATAAACAGAGTTCCTACCAAATCGGTTCAAAAGACCCAATATGAGATGTGACATGGAAGAAAACCTAGTTTGTCTTTCATGAAGATTTGGGGTTGCGATGCATATGTCAAGAAGTTAACTTCTGACAAGCTAGCACCTAAGTCTGATAAATGTGTTTTCGTGGGTTATCCTAAGGAAATCAAAGGATACTATTTCTACAACCGAAACGAGAACAAAGTGTTTGTTGCTCGAAATGGTACTTTCTTAGAAAAGGAGTTTCTTCGCAAAGGAATCAATGGGAGTAAAATAGATCTCGAAGAAATTCGAGAACCCGAAAACAAATTGAACCTATGGTAGAGACTGAATCAAGTTCACAAGTAGTTATGGAACCGGTTCAAGATGCACAAGTTCTTCGCCGAAGTGGTAGGTCAAGATCCGAACCTGAGAGATATGGATTTCTCGTTACGGAAAGTGATGAAGTGGAGTTAATCGAAAATGATGAACCTACTTGCTATCAAGAAGCGATGTTGTAAGTGCTCCAATTTGAGCTTGTTAGAATTTTCGTTAGAAAATTAACGAAAGTTATAACATTTCTAACAATTCCTAACAATCCTAACTTTTCTAACAAAGTGAGGGTAAAATGGGCATTGTTATTTAAGGTTAAACCTTAAAAAGAATCTTAAAAAAGAAAAACAAAAGAATAAAACCACAAATAGAAATGCTGGAAACATGATGCCGGTCAATTTGAATTTTGAAAAGAAATATTCCCCTTGTCCAAAGCTGGAGCTGCATTTAATGAACAGTGCACGCTGAGGGATCCCATCCGCGCGGACATGATTGCAATTTCCAGAGGGCTATAAATTGAGCCCTCCAGTCACAAAAATAAAAAGGAAAAACACATTTTGCACCGAACCTCTGGCGAAATATAGAGAGAAAACAGTGAGAATTCACTTGAATTGTCACCATTTTCTCTCCAATCTTTCCCAACTCATACTCATCCACTCACTCTCATATTAAAGCCCTAAACACTCATACACTCAAGCCAAACACTCAAGAACACAAGGAAGATTGGTAAACCCTCCTTCTCCTAACCCTAAATCTCATCCATGCATGCACCTTCAAACTACAAAATGTAGTTCTTTCATCTTCTTGCTCTAGATCTAAGAAGATCACCATGGAAGACCATCTCCATGGATGATCTTCTACAAAGATCAACATTATTTTCAAGTTCTCTTACTTTCTTGCAAAGAAAACTCATTTTCAAAACCCTAAAAACCATTTTCAAGCATAAAATCTCATTTTCAAAGGATAAAAATCCCCTTCCCAAGCAAATGAAATTCTTAGTCCTAATGTACCCCAAGGATGGTTTGGTATAGTTGATTCACCACTAAAATGTCTAGTTATCACTAACCAAAACCTAGGGAAATGGGGACAAGCATGGATGCAAAACCCCCTTTAAAATCATATTCTCCTTCTTGAGAAGTTGCTGTCCAGTAGCAATTTTCTCAGACCTCAGTCCATGGTCTTAATTTTTGGACACAGATGAACTTGGAATTTGGTGTTGACTACAAAATACTTTTTGTAGCCAACATCCAGAGATTTCCAGACATATTTTTACTTTATTTTTTGGGTGAGTAAAACTCCTCTTTTCAAATTTTCTTTCAGAGGCTAGTTCATCAGCTTCTGGGAATCCAGATCTCATATCTGAGGTTTCAAGAAGGTTTTGACCCCTAAAATCTTCTCCAAAATGGAAAATTCCTTCGCACAAACTTTATTTAAGGTGTCTAGAACAACTTTCATTCTCTGAGTTTATCCAGATTATGAAGTTTTAAGACCCTTGAATCCATTTCAAAATCAAAGGTCCACTGCCTTTTTCATTCTGGCAGAAATGGCTCTCAACTTCAAAAGGTCTTTTGAGTACCAAATCTCAATCCAAAAATCTTCCAAAAAATCATGGGATCAGTTTAAAGTCTTAAAAAGATATCCCAATTTTTACTTTTCTGAATTTCAACTTATTTTGGCCAAAACACACACACACACACACAAATGATTTTCAGCTTGGAAGACTCGTTTTACGAGGCGCGTCGGGTGCACACTAACGTCCTTCCCGACGCGTAACATGACCTCCGAACCTAAATCTCTGATCTCGGGCTTTTTTTCAAAGTTTTGGCCCTCAAAATTAAAATGGCGTGGCGACTCCGTTTTTCCGGTTTTATTTGGTTTTTCAAAGAAACGCAAAAATGAGAAAATTTTCGAATACACATTCATCACAGTGGCGACTCCGCTGGGGAATAAGCTTTTTTTTTAAAAAAAAAAAATGGTATTTGGTATATTGGTGGAAACCATTAAACTTCCCGTTATCGCCTCCTAACACGAGTCGGGGATAAATTGTGGTCTAACAATCCCACGTACCGGTATCACCGTTTTCAAAAAAAAAAAGGGAAAAGCTTTTGAGGGTCAAGCTTCCGTCCCGGCTTTGAAAATCATTTTTGTGTGTGTGTTGATTTTTGCACAGTTTTCATGTTGTTTTGGCCGCCTCGGAGAAAGTCAAAATTTTGACTGTCGGAATAATGTCCCTAACTGTCGGAAGTTTCGTGCTTATGTGCTCATTAAAAATTTCAAAAAAAAATTTCAAAAAAAAAAAGGATTTTCAAAAAAAAAAAGAAAAAGAAAATTTCCAAAAAAAAAAAATCATGCATCATATTTTTAAGACTCATAAAAAAATCTCTATTTTACTCAGAAAAAGAATATAGACTGCTTGCACACTACGCGCACGTGACCGTACACTGCACACTACGTCCTTAATCCGGGAAATCCTTGTCGCGGTCCGTTTGGTCTTATTACGCCTCTCGGATGAGCACAGGACTACCCAAACATCCCATGGAGCCTCGTGTCGACCATGCACTTGTCCGTGACACACTTTGTCCGAGACCCGGTTGGTTTTTAGTGCAGTGCATGTCATGCCTGTCCGTGTATAGACCTTTCCTTTCAAGCCTTTGTCGGCATACCGACTCAATATCTTTCGGGACCCTTATCGGTCGAAGTTACGCCGGTTTTCCGCCGCAGACTTTGACCAAGATATTGACCGGCGCCTTGACTTCGGCTCGGCACAAATTATACACCGACTCCCAGGCATTGACACTGAGTCATCAAGGATTAATGAATATTCCATGCCTAATTACGGCTTAGCGACGACAAGTCAAGATCAATCGTGGACGCTTATCGGTCCAAATCATACCGACTTTTCGTCGAGCCCTCGGACATGATCTTGACTTTTGACGTCAGCTTTGTCCGTAATTTACATCGAATGCTCGTTAAGACTCGATTACCCGCCAAACTTTTAGGATCGTTTTTCTTTCGGTCGGTGGGACCCGCTTGCCCTATAGGACCCTCGCCGGGCTGTCCACCCCTGGGAGGTCGAAATACGGGTGGAATACGAGGGGCTTATAGACGTAGTGACGGGGCCCGGCGATCCGGGAATCGAGTAGTTTGCGAAAAGAAGAGCAATCTTTTCCAACCGATTAGGTTAATAAAACATGTTTTAAGTAAACGTGAACAAATAGCGCATGTTGCATGAGCCTAAAGCCCAAACACCTACCCTCCTTCCATTCCCGGACATCGAACCTTCATGTCCTTTCCCCGCGACTCCGCACAAAGCTTGGTTTCGGGCACGGGTCACCGTTTGATCAGGTTGGGAAGAGTCAAGCGCATCGTCGGCCTCACCATTTGTTCGACTCCGGGTTTGAGAATGTGCGCATCGGCCGGTAATGATGGGGATAACGTCACTCCGCCTCCCGGGACCCCTCGAGACGAGCAACGGTGGAATCGGTTAGCGAGAACGAGATGAGGTTACGACAGGAAGCACGGCTAAATAGCCTTATGGAGGCTATTAAGAGTCACGGTCGGCCGCCGGCCTCAATCCGAGATGGCACCTTCACCGTGGAAGAAGACGAGGATGCAACCCCACTCTCGGTCGCCACGATTACACCGGGATGCCGCCACCCACCTCCTATGGTGCCACTACGAGAACCCATGCTCCTCGATTTTCGGGTCGGCCCGGCTCCCGACCACGAGACCACCGGATCCATGCGGCCCGATGGCCTGAATCGGTGGGGCAAAATCGATACGGAATGTCTTCTCATGGTTGGGGCTATCTCGGAATGCCACGGCTAATCGGGATCCCTCCTCGGTTCGGAACCGATCAATCAGGACCCTCGCGGCAACGGCCACGGTTCGGAATGCCGCCACAACTTGGTTACGGGCCGCGGTCGAGCCCCTCCTCGAACAGTACTAGTTGTTGCTCCTCACACAAATCCATTCCTCACTCGAGACTTCTATGGGTTACCAAGCCTCCATCCGGTGTCATCCGAATCACCGGGACCGCAGTACCCCCGGGTTACACACCTTCACCACAAGCGGCCATGCAATTCAACAATCGGGACGGCGGCCCGCACTCAAGCCTACTTACGGGCCCCACTCTGGAAATCCAAGTTATCAGGCTACATCGGGGCTGCCTCCACCCTACTTTGCAGTTGAAAATCAACGGCAAGCCGCAAGGTTCTATCCTTTTGCTCGAGGCTCCTACTCATGCTCCCCAGGGTAACTTCGGCCAGGGACGAGGTTTTCACCTACGTCCGGGATCGGCCGTTCCCTCCACGGTCTGCCTCCGGTGGTAGCTCCTCTCTCTAGCTCGGCCACTAGCTTGAATGCCATGGTTCCGCCACAAGACCCTCATCTGGCACTGGTTCATGGAACAACACAAGGAAATGAAAGCGCGAGATCGTTGAACTGACTGCCAAGAAGTACGCCTTCCGGCCTACGGGCCGGACTCCATTGTTCCTCTGCCCCACAAATTCGTGATGCCTAATCTGGATCTCTTTGATGGGACCGCATGTCCAAAAACCCATTTGGACACATATACCTTGGCGATGAAAGCGAAAGGATGTACCAATCGGCGGTTGGTGACTATTGATCTATCCTTGAAGTCCGGTGCCTTAAAGTGGTTCTTCGTTTGAAACACGAAGCCAGGGCCACATGGGACCAGATTACCAATGCTTTCACGAGAAAAATATAAGGCCAACTTGGAATGGGAAACAAATAGGGTTGACCTACAAACAACGGTGCGGCGTCTGATGAGAATGTTGGGGACTTCAGCGGTGGAATGCGAAACTCGGTGAAATGGCCATCCCTCCTTCCGAAGAGGAACAAGTTTGGACATCTTCCGGTCATGCTTGAAACCACATCGAGAGCCTCCTCAGTCACTTCCCATACTCGGACTTACGGGCCATGGTTAACTCTGCAGCTAAGTTTGAAAAGGCCTACAATCGGCAGCCAATGCTTCTTGCACACACTCCTAGCTGAGATATCGGGCTCCTCTGCAAACACCGCCCCTGCTCTGCTAAAGGCAAAGAGATGATTAACTATGCGGGACAGGAATGTAATAACATGACTCCTTTTGCTCCCGAAACCGGCCGAACCCCAAACCGCGGGTCATAAATCTCGAAAACTTTGGGATGCCCTGAATGACATCTTTAGGGGACTAGTGAAAGAAGGCTTGCTGCGGCCTTTGGAGAATTTCCAACCCGGAAATCCGAATGCTCCCGTGGATACTACAAAGTATTGTGCTTTTCATCAAGCTCACGGACATCGGCGACCAATGCTTTACTCTGAAAAAGGCAATTCGAGGGGCTAATAGAGCAAGAAAAGTTGGAAGGCCCCGAAGGGCCTAACACGATCAAAAATCCTCTGCCAAGGAACCATAATCGAGTGAATATGATTGAATGCGGAGAATCTTCACATGACCATGAAGATGCTTGATGAAGGTCCCCAAATACCCGTGGCCAACCTCGTCGAGGATCTGAATTCGGATTCCCCTCGGCCTTGAGGATATCGAGCGAATCAACCCATCTTGGTCTCATGTCGAAAACTCCTTGCAAGAATACGAGGCCCGCTATTTTCGGATGAAGGGAAGGCCGATACCGAAGAAGCTGGGGCATTCCGTTCAAAACATGAGAGGACCATTTATACAAGATGGTTAGAACAATCGAGAAGAATCGAACAAGAAAGCTTAGGCGGGCGCTGTCTTGGGGCTTATCGGCAAGAGGCCGAAGAGCGTGCGGAGCTAGTACGCTTCGCAAATTGGCTTTGGGAGAGCCCGAATATGATCCCGAGAACAGTGAAGAATCGGAAGAGGAGGATTCCTTCTATATCTACACGGTGTCAAATACGTGCCACCCTCTCACTCTTCCCCCGCAATTTACGGGAGGAGAAGCTGAGTCACAATTACCACTTAGGGAATGGGAACATATGACAATTTTGCGGTTGCACGCACCCATATTCCCTAACGGGTTTGATCGGCGTTCCCTCTCGGCCGAAATCCCGGTAGTATGGGAAGATGATTAGATGACAGCGATGATGATGATGATGACGAGAGTGAAGAGTCAGCCGAGGCCCGGATCCGGAAACAATCCGGAACAATCATGCAGAAATGAGCCCATGGGAGCTAGGCACAATGGCCGGTTATCGACAAGCGACGACGAAGAACCGCCGGAAATGCGAATACGAGATACGAGGACATGAGGTGTCATGTAAGATGCATTTGTGGCCAATGCTCGGATGCTCGAGGATGAGGGACACGCGGATGTACATAGAAATCCTAGAACATAACGTTCCTTATAAGAACTTTGGTGAATGGAAAGGGTTTATTGTAGCAGTTGGTCGAAAATGGAGGGTTTCAACCACCGGAAGATGAAGATTTGCTGAGAAGACTCTATTCTCCCAAATGAGAGAATAACCTTGGTTCGAGATCAAATCCACGAAACTGCAGCAAGGTAACGATCCTCCTCCCGGGGCTTACCCAAGAAGAAGAGTCACCTTCCCCCAGGAATGTGTAGGCTTTGAGAGAAGTCCTAGAGCGGCATGATGCCGGATGCGCCTCCAACACAAAGTGCTATAATCATCTCCAACTCAAGGATATCTACGAAAGGAACCGAATATGGCTGTATCCGGGGATGAAATCGAAAAGCCGCAGAGTCCCGACAATAGCGACTCTTGTTGCATGATAACAATGAGCAAGGCCGGCCGTGAGAGTGAGTCGGAGGACGCCCTAGCTCTGTGGGCCATCCAAGGGGCAACAACACAACCCCAAACCCAGAAGCCTTTGTGACTTGGGAAGCGGTTATAAGGGCCGCCCGGGAAGGAGCCAGTGCAGCTCGGCCCTCACTGTCACTAGACTCGTCAGCCCAATGGCCAATAGCCAAAAGGGCTCCCCATTGACCTTAGCAGCATTGAAGAAATCCAGTCACGAGACGGCTGATGAGGAAGTTAATCATTGACCCGATCTGGGCGAGATCTTCCAAGGAAATCCCAAGGCGAGATAAGAAGGCCACGAGACCAAGCACCAAAGAAGATCGCCGCCCCTATGCTAAGACAGTTTGAAAATCCAGGACCACGAAAAAGAGGATCCCGTGCTCACCCAGTTGAAGCAAACACAGGCCAACATTTCCTCTCTGGTCTCTACTCACTTCGTCTTATCCCCATAAGGTGAAGGCTGGAAGAAAGCACAGCTCGCACTCTCGTGCCTATTGATGCTACTCCCGATGATGTGGTACAGTGATTGGAAACATCCACTACGGGAACATAATCACTTTCACGGATCTCGACCTCCCTCAATTTGGGGTGATCATAACTAGCCTCTCTTCATCACAGTCCAGTGGATGAACGACGCCTCCTCGGGTCCTGGTTGATAATGGGTCGGAATGAACATTCTTCGGCAAAGATCATGAGCTTGCTTGATATCAAGACTACGAGACTTGAAGCCTTCTTCTCTCCACGGTCAAAGCTTACGACTCAACATCAGGCAGTCCTCGGAGTTGCTACTTTAGACCTCTGGTTTGGACGAAATTGATACCTGTGGAATTCCGGAGTTATCGACATCCCGATTACTTTCAATGCCTGGGAAGACCTTGGCTGCACCAAGTCAAAGGGGTCGCCTCGAAGCCTCCACCGGTGTGTGAAATTCGTCTCGAATGGGGATCGACGACCATTTACGGAGATTTAGTCACTTTAGAAGGCACGGATACGGGCGGAATACCTATTCGGAAATCAAACATGACGAGGAAGGTCACATGCTAACGGGCTTCACGGTCGAGCCTCCCAAAGGCCCAAGTGTGCAACATAGATCCCGACGGTCACTCGGGATAAAATCCCACCGGTCTTGAAAATGATGAGAAAAATGAGCTATCTACCTCGGCCTCGATGCGGGAAGCGCCAACAAGGAACTTTCAAACTCATCGAAGTGAAAGGACAGAATACTCGCCACGGCACGGGATATGAGGCCTCCCCAGCCGAACATTCTGCAAAGGAAAAAGATTTGAAGCCGCCACGGGAAAGGTCCCGATCGACAACCCTAAATCTCTCCCCTTGAGTCCTAATTTGGCTGACTACTTTGTAAAGGGTCCCACACAACCAGGAAACATCACAGAGCCCACTCCTACGGCGGGATGGCTAAAGCTACAAGGATAACCTCAACAAGTTCGGAGGAACCAAGGCTAACCCGGTCCGTAGAATGTTCCTGGACTTAGCCAAGATACACAGGGCTACCATTACCATGAAGAGTGAGTATACCTTCGAGGCGTGCACGACACAGTGGAACAGGTTCGAGAAGCTCACAACCACTATTCCTACGCCGGGAAGATCCGAAACACGAGTTCGAATTGACAGTGCCAAAAGCTAAGGCCACGGAATTTCCCTCGAGATGATTGGGGATGGTCTCAGTTTATGCAAAGCAATTGTTCGAAGAAGAAGTCCAGTGCCGGACTGATTGATCTCGGCTCGGTCCAAAAAATGATAGCAGCAATTGAGAAAGGAAAACAAAAGCACGGCCACGGTTCAGAGTCATGAGGCCACCAATAGCGATGCCGCTAAAGAATTGGGAAACTCTCTCGGGCCGTCACGCGACCAAGGAGGAAATGATCACCAAGCTTGGATTGGTCCCCGTCCCTTTGTGTCAATCTAGGACAAGTCCTCCCAGTCTCTCTCCGTTAAGATCGAGTCTCTAGGGTGCGTCAGATGGCCTTACGCACGAAGACTACGAGTGCAGCAAGCCTTTGTATCCCTTTCGTTTTCAATGAAATGACGAACCTTTCCGAGTATCCCTTGATTGCCACTTTAACTAATGATGAATTAATTAATAAAAAATTTTTTTAATAATAATTCATTAGATGAAGAAGCAGACACATTAAACGAAAAAAAAAATCAATCAAACAACAAAAAAATCTTTAAAGCGGGTTGTCAGGAAAAGGAAAATCGAGCCCAGTAGAAGAGATTTTGACGAGTGTGAATTTGGGAACTGCGGAAGAGCCTGAAAGACGCAGATTGGCGATTTCTTCGAAGGAATCGAAAAGGATGCTCTGCAAAGTCCTACAAAATCCTCAATTCAAGGAAAGTAGCCCTCTTCATCAAAGAAAACATCATGTGCAGATACGGGTTGCCAGCCGAAATCATCTCAGATAATGGATCCCACTTCGAAGGGGAATGTGAAAAACTGCTGGCGGAATTCCGAATAACCCGTCACAAGTCATCTCCCTACAGGCCCCAAACCAACGGAGCCGTCGAAGCAGCAAACAAGACTCTGGAAAATATCATCCGGAAAATGGCTGTCCAAGGCAGAGATTGGCCCGAGAAGTTACACTTGGCACTCTGGGGCTACAGAACATCAGTCAGAACGGCAACTGGGGAAACACCTTTTGCCCTCACATACGGAATGGAAGCCGTACTCCCAATCGAGCTGGAAATCCCCTCGCTCCGTATACTGCTGGAAAGCCAGATCAACGAGGTCGAATGGCTCCAAAGTCGCCATGATGAACTGGCCCTACTAGACGAACGCCGACTGAAGGCCATGGAACACATCCGAGCCTACCAAGGAAGAATGGCTAGAGCCTTCGACAAGAAAGTAAAGCATCGGGAGATCCGAGAAGGTGATCTCGTTCTAAAAGAAAAGCCCCCAGTCCGTATCAACCCCCTCGGCAAATGGGAGCCTGTATGGGTCGGGCCATATGTCGTCCAGAAGATCTTCTCCGGAGGAGCCATGCAACTTGCAGACCTCGACGGGAATCCCTTTGTACACCCAGTGAATGGTGACAAGCTGCGCAGATACTACGCATAAAAAAAAAGAGTGCTAAAAAGAGTAATACCCAACTAGGTTAGAAACCCGAAAAGGGCGGCCTAGGTAAAAAACAGGGTTGCACCAAGAAAAAAAAAAACAACAAAAAAAAAGAAGAGAAGAAAAAACAAAAAAAAGAGTGCTAAAAGAGTAATACCCAACTAGGTTAGAAACCCGAAAAGGGCGGCCTAGGTAAAAAACAGGGTTGCACCAAAAAAAAAAACAAAGAAAAAAGAGTTCACCAGGTTGAACTACGAAGACCTGAGCTCCTCAAAATGAGGGGAACGTAGGCAGCCGGAAACGGTTCGGTCTAAAGCACAAATAAAAGCCATACTTTGGCATCAATACAATTGATCAGACCATGAAAGCGTCTCGAAAAACTCTAAAGCAATTCAAAATATTCATTACAAGTTGAAAGCTCTTTGATGAGTCTAAGCCCGATTCATTCCTACAACTGGCAACCTGCTAAAAGAAAACTAAGATACATAATCAAACTAATGTGTCTGTCATGGCAAGAAAGGGATACTCGGAAACCTCAGAGTCACTCCAAGCCACTCGTACTGGCCTCTCCCTTTTTCTTCCCCCTCCGAGTCTTCTTTTTCTGGACAGGAAAAATGTCAGTGTTCCTCCTACCAAGCTCTGGTATAGGAACAGGGTCTATCAAACCGGCCTCTGTCAGGGCCTTAGTAGCCCTAGCGTCATCCCTCATCTCCTGTAACCTAGCTGGTAGCATAGGAGCCCTCCTCTCCTGTCTCTTGACGTAAGCCTCATAATCAGCCACAGCATCTCCGCTCCTGTCATGAGGATTGGCCCTCGCCTCGGCCCTCCTCCTCTCAGAAACAGTCTGGTCCTCCGCACCCACAATGGCCTCACGCCGTCTCAAAATAGCCACCTGAGTCTCTCCTGCATGCCTCTCATACCAATCCAGGTACCAAGTGGTCAAGAACACCGGTCTCGGACGCCTGAGAATGACCCGAGGAGGAAAGGCATCATACCTCCATGCTCGGGAAAGAAATGGAAACACCGAGGGATCATCCATGGAAACAGGAACCACCACCCTGGTGGCTACATCATCAAAGCCCTCCAAAGGAACCTGCTCCAAGCCAAACTGCCTAAGGACCAGAGCCGGAATGTAGAAACTCGGACCGAGAAAGCCCGGAAGCATAACCACATGGGACCCGTCCTGAAGCACTCGCGAGTCTCCACCCGCCAACGAGGCACCAACCATCTGATATCTTCGCCCGGCGACCCGCCATCCAACGCGCCCACGAGCCCCGATCATCAAAATCTACATCGACACCTCTCTGGCAAAAGTCCAAGGCTCCGATCATATCGAGGTTTCCCGAAGAACCCCCAAACGCTCTCCATCGGCCCATGGTCAAGAGGCAACGGGCTGCTGCCCGTGCATACCGCCGCTGTCCCGGTAGGCCTAATCTGTGAGAGCATGAAAAGTCTCCCCAAGAATCAAAGGAACGACATCTCCGCCTGTGCGACAGTGAACGACAACATCCAGCAAAGACCGATGGCAGATCCCAAAGGAATAGACCATGAAAAGGGTGCCAAACATACAAAGTGCAAAGGCATCCCAATATGCATCATCCACCAAACCTAGGCCCCTAAATCTGTCGGGAAGACCGGAAATATCGAGATGATCGGGACCGCGGATCATATCTTGCGCTTCCTCCGGGGAAAGACGAAGGAGGACGCACAATCTGTCAGCAAAAGAAGCCCCTCCGGGCAAAGGAACCGCTATCTCTTCCACCTCCGAACCTCCAAGTAAGGCCCGAAATTCTTCGACAGTCGGAACAATCTCGTTGAAGGAAAGGCAAAAGACATGCCTTCTAGTATCCCAAAACGAAGAAGAAGCTCTTAAGAGGTCATAATCCGGAACCAATTCTTTGAGAGACCACAAGCATCGTATCTTGTACCTTTCTTCAAAGAATGATCTTCTCTCATGCATGATCTCCCTACACCACTCCTTGAACTTTTCAAAGAACAACATTTGCCTTTCTTTGGACAATTTTGGAGAATTTTTGGCCATTTCCATGGTTTTTCTCTCTTTCTCCCGAAAATGGTCCGTTGGGACTTGGAGGTTGAAGAGGATATTTGAATTTGAAATAAAGCAAGACTGTGTCCGAACCAAAAAATTAAAGGACAGTGTCGAAACCGCCCTATCCGCGCGGATGAGTTTGTAAAAAAAAAAAATCCGCAACGAGTCCGCTACACCAAAAGAGGAATATTCCGTCCCGGTTGCTCGAAACCTGTGCAAAAAAACCTCCCCAAACCAGTCCATATACCAAACACCCTTGCAAAAAAAAATCATCAAGGCTCATGCAACACTGCATTCATATTGCATTGCATTCATAAAATAAAATCCTAAATTATTACATTCCAAAAAAAAAGAAGGAGTGTGCATAAAAAAAAAAGCAAACATAAATAAAATCCTAAATTATTACATCAAAAAAAAATGTGCACAAGCCGTACAAATCTAAATCTCAATCTCAAATCTCAAAAAAAAAAAAATCAATCGGAGTCTCCAAGACCCCGATGTCTCCCCGCCCTCTTGCGACTCGGGCCCGCCTCCTCAGAGCCCCGAAAATCTCGGGCTCGAATCGTCCTCGTCTCCGCAGAGAGGCTCGTCAGACCAACCGGCACGCTCCGATAGGGCAAGCCGAGATCTCGCAAAAAGTCGTATCCGAAGGTGAAGGCGTCGGACTCCCGCACGTACGAAGACGACCCGCCATGCCGCCAAACGTGTCCCCGCCCGTGTGGATCCCCGAGAATGACGTGATCCGAAGGCGGTACCGCGCGAGGATCAAGGAGAGGAGACAAAGGAGTCTACGAAGAAGTCTCCGAGCGAATAGGGGAAGCCTCCCGTCGACAGGCGCCGGCCGTGGTCGCCTCGCTCTAGCTGAGGAGCCCCGCAAGCGACCATCCTCCCGATGAATCTCTTGGCCCCGATCACTTGCTTCGTCGCCTTCTCGACGACCACCTCCGAAAACGGCACAAAAGCAAAAGCGTCAAAAAAAAAAAAAGGGTGATGCTAAAGATGATGAAACAAAAGAAAGAAAAGAAGGGGAAAAGGTGAAGCCATACCTTCATACCCGGGACGAGGCCGGAAAGCTCGTGGAAGTCGCTCGGGCCGAGGGATCCGCACCCTCAATCGGACCCCATCCTGGGATATAGGAAAAATCCGTCCGAGGGTACCGCGGGATCCCAAGCCCTCCCTATCCAAAACACGAGGCATCCTCGGCCTCCTCAAGACGAATGTCGCATATGGCTCAATCGCCACGAAGTCCGAGAAGTGCCGGCTCGCTTCGGTAATCATCCCAGGTCACGGACGGATCGCTCGGGTGCATCATATCGGCGGGAGGCTCCACCGGTGTCCTCAAAGGCGAGTTCACGCCATGTTGGCGCGTCACCCTCTCTCCCAGATAATAGGCATCGCAGTCGACCCTCAAAATCCTCCGCCGCACCTGCCCGGATCTCGCGCCTTCGCCCGCGCTACCTCAAAGCGATCCTGTGGGGAAGAATATCATCCCCTCATCCGTCTCGGCCTCCGTCAAAGGAAGGCAATCCGCGTACCCGAGAGTCGTACGCCCGGAGCTTATCTTCTCCCGGGCATGCTTGGACCAAGATCGCATGGCCGGATACGCCCCGACGTGCTCCAGCCGTGGTGCCAGCCAGTGACGTGGAAAAACTCCAGCGCCCATACCCGCGAAAGGTAAAAATCCAATCAATCCAAAGGCAAAAGAAAAGTGCGTGCTCAAAAAAAAAAAGAGGGAAAGCAAAAAGAGAGCTTATACCTCCAGTGGCAAACTCAAAGCAAGACAAGGAGCTCACAGCCCTTCCGCATTGTACCTATCGAGAGCAAAATAAAGCTCGCCCCCGGCCTCTCCCCACGAGACATCTCCGGCCGTCTCCATGTCCTCCAAGGACCTCGCAAGGCAAAGATCGCCGTCCCTCAAAGCATGTCCAAAGAGCGTGCTCGAGAAAGCAAACCACAAGAAGGCCCTCGGCAACTGGATCGGAGCCTATCCTCTCCTCCCCAGCCTCATAGCTCGCTATGGTCTCCACAATCTTGCCGTAGACCACGGCATACTCCATCCCCATCCCCTTTTGGGAATAGGGGAAAATCCTGTGAAGAGCTGCAGATCGGCATCGCTGTAGCCATCCCGCCACTCAATGCTGCGTCCATTAAAGGACAGGGCCCGTAATCGCGGCATAGTCGGAGGCGTAACCGTAGCCTCGCCCCGAGAAAAGTGGAAGGTGTGGGTCGCGTCCCACCAAGCTGCCGCGCAGAGCAAACATCAAGCCCTTGCTCTTAGGGAACTTGACACCCCCTCAAGCACTCGACGAACTCCCGAGCCCCGTCTCGACAACAATCTGTCTCGGACTCGGCAAAGCTCCTCGGCCCGCATCCGGAAGCCGGTCCCACAAATCAATCACAGACTCCACCGATCCTCGAGTCTTCATCTTGTTCAGCTGCTCCGTCACAAAACGGTTTCCGCCCTGTAATAAAAAAAAAGAGAAAGAGAAAATGTCAAAAAGATTGCATTTGCATTTACATAAAAAAAAAAAAAAATTCAGCATAACAGCATACAATGAGCATAGCCCCATTTTTCTCGCGTGAAAGAAAACAGTTTTCAGCAAGTCCCAATGCATTCATCAAAAAAAAAAAAAGATGCATTCCTACGGGAGTAATAACTCCGTCCCATTTTCATAAAATAACATGCATATCATCCATCTTACATGCAACGGGAGGAAAAATCCGTCCCACTTTTCAAAAAAAAAAATGTGGCAAAAATGCCAATTCTTTTCCCAAGCAAAATGCACATTTTGGGATACCCACAAATTCATTGCAACATGCATATCATCAAGATCAATATTCAATTTCGAAAAAAAAATCATCATCAACATGCAAGATTCAAATTTCAAAAAAAAAAATCAAAGTCACAATTCACAATTTTCGAATTTTCACATGCAATTTTCGGATAAAAAAAATGTGGCAAAAATGTCAATTCTTTTCTCAAGCAAAATGCACATTTTGAGTTACCCATATACTCATTACAACATGCATAGCATCAAAATCAAAATCCAAGGCTAAGAACATGGTCATTTTCGAAATTATCAAAAAAAAAAATCAAAATCAAATCACCCAAAAATCAATGTCAAGCAAGAAATCGACAAGAGGATCAAGAGGATTCGAAGTATACCGTTCGGAGATGCGGATCCGAAGCCCAATGTTGCCAAGCATCGGGGTAGGGCTCTTCCGCAATCGATTGCGAAAGGTTGTAATGCCTCCTCATTCGGACGAGCTCCAATCGCCTCTCCGCTACCGGACCACGTCCTTGGCCTTGAAAAGCACCTTCCCCGTGTTCCATTGCTCAAAAAATCGAAGAAATCGGAAGATTTTTGAAGCTTTTAGGCCAAAAATGGCGGATTTGCAGAATTTTCTCTCTCTCTCTCGTAATTTTCTGTAAAAACAGAATGGGGAAGAGGAAGGGCGTTGGCCCTCATTAATACCCCTGACTTTCAAGTCCTCTCCGCGCGGACAGGATTGCAAGGGTCAAAATGACCCTTTTGCCCCTTAAAATTCCAGGACTCTGCAATTCAGTCCCCAACTTGACAGAGTTAACCAAAGATAACCAAAGTCAGCCCCTTGTCAAGAAAATTACCCCCGGCAGTCAAACGTAAGACCGAGTGCCCCGAGAAAGATAACGAGATCCCGTATCTTTCATCAAAATTACCCCCGGCAGTAAAACGTAAGACCGAGTGACCCGAGAAAGATAACGAGATCCCGTATCTTTCATTAAAATTACCCCCGGCAGTCAAACGTAAGACCGATCTTCCCGAGAAAGATAACGAGATCTCGTATCTTTCATCAAAAATCATCCCCCGGCAGTAAAACGTAAGACCGAGTGCCCCGAGAAAGATAACGAGATCTCGTATCTTTCATCAAAATCATTCCCGGCAGTAAAACGTAAGACCGAGTGCCCCGAGAAAGATAACGAGATCTCGTATCTTTCATCAAAATCATTCCCCGGCAGTCAAACGTAAGACCGAGTGCCCCGAGAAAGATAACCAAATCCCGTATCTTTCATCAAAATCATTCCCGGCAGTAAAACGTAAGACCGAGTGCCCCGAGAAAGATAACGAAATCCCGTATCTTTCATCAAAATCCTTTCCGGCAGTCAAACGTAAGACCGATCTTCCCGAGAAAGATAACGGATCCCGTATCTTTCATCAAAATTACCCCCGGCAGTCAAACGTAAGACCGAGTGACCCGAGAAAGATAACGAGATCCCGTATCTTTCATCAAAATTATCCCCGGCAGTCAAACGTAAGACCGAGTGCCCCGAGAAAGATAACGGATCCTGTATCTTTCATCAAAAATCAATCTCCAGCAGTCAAACGTAAGACCGACTGCCCCGAGAAAGATAACGGATCCCGTATCTTTCATCAAAATCATCCCCGGCAGTCAAACGTAAGACCGAGTGCCCCGAGAAAGATAACGGATCCCGTATCTTTCATCAAAAATCAACCCCCGGCAGTCAAACGTAAGACCAATTTCCCCGAGAAAGATAACGAGATCCCGTATCTTTCATCAAAATCTTCCACGGCAGTCAAACGTAAGACCGAGTGACCCGAGAAAGATAACGAGATCCCGTATCTTTCATCAAAATTGCCCCCGGCAGTCAAACGTAAGACCGAGTGACCCGAGAAAGATAACGAGATCCCGTATCTTTCATCAAAATTACCCCCGGCAGTCAAACGTAAGACCGATTTCCCCGAGAAAGATAACGAGATCCCGTATCTTTCATCAAAATCTTCCACGGCAGTCAAACGTAAGACCGATTTCCCAGACAAATACGTCTGATTTTCCCCAGCAAAGGCTAACGAAATCCCCAACAAAGTTAACGGAATCCCAAAAGCCAACGAAATCTCGAGTAAGACTCGAACTACGAAAGGGCTTGATTCCCACTAGGGATACGTAGGTAGCCTATCATTAGGTCCAGCCCCTCGACCAAAACGGTCACCCTATCCTTCGGCAGCAGACGAAGTCCACCGAAAGGCCATCATCATCAAGGTTCGAGGCACCTAAAACGCCATCTCCAAGGTTTGAGGCACCTAAGACGCTATCACTAGAAAGCGATAAATCACAAAAATCCCCAGCAGAGCGGATACCCGTCAGACCAAAAATGGTCATTCCTATCCCCAGCAGAGCGGATAGCCATCAGACCGAAAATGGTCATCTCTTATCCCCAGCAGAGTTTCTTTCCAGCAAACGACTGTAGAACTCGCTCATCAGGTTCGAGGCACCTAAAACGCCATCATCTCCAGGGTCAAAGACCCGAACTACGACTGGCTTGATTCCCATTCGGGATACGTAGGTAGCCTATCGCTAGGTTCGGCCCACCCGATCACTCGATCATCCCGCCAAATATGGAGCCTTACTCTTATCGACGACCCCGCTTCCTTCGAAAGCGCCGTCGCCGAGGGGCTACTGTAAGTGCTCCAATTTGAGCTTGTTAGAATTTTCGTTAGAAAATTAACGAAAGTTATAACATTTCTAACAATTCCTAACTATCCTAACATTTCTAACAAAGTGAGGGTAAAATGGGCATTGTTATTTAAGGTTAAACCTTAAAAAGAATCTCAAAAAGCAAAACAAAAGAAGAAAACCAAAAATGGCAATGGCTGGAGACACAAAAACTGGCTGTTAATTTGAATTTTGAAAAAGATTATTCTTCTTGTCCAAAGCTGGAGCTGCATTTAATGAACAGTGCACGCCTACTGGACCTATCCGCGCGGATACCTTTGCATTTTCAGGAGGGCTATAAATTGAGCCCTCCAGTCACAAAAATAAAAAGGAAGAACACAATTGCACCGAACCTCTGGCGAAATATAGAGAGAAAACAGTGAGAATTCTTCAAGAATTGTCACCATTTTCTCTCCAATCTTTCCCAACTCACACTCATCCACTCACTCTCATATTCAAGCCCTAAACACTCATATACTCAAGCCAAACACTCAAGAACACAAGGAAGATTGGTAAACCCTCCTCTTCCTAACCCTAAATCTCATCCATGCATACATCTTCATACTACAAAATGTAGTTCTTTCATCTTCTTTCTTTAGATCTAAGAAGATCACCATGGAAGACCATCTCCATGGATGATCTTCTACAAAGATCAACATTACTTTTAAGCTTTCTTACTTTCTTGCAAAGAAAACTCATTTTCAAAACCCCAAAAACCATTTTCAAGCATAAAATCTCATTTTCAAAGGATAAAAATCCCCTTCCCAAGCAAATGAAATGCTTAGTCCTAATGTACCCCAAGGATGGTTTGGTATAGTTGATTCACCACTAAAATGTCTAGTGATCACTAACCAAAACCTAGGGAAATGGGGACAAGCATGGATGCAAAACCCCCCTTAAAATCATATTTTCTTTCTTGAGAAGTTGCTGTCCAGTAGCAATTTTCTCAGACCTCAGTCCATGGTCTTAATTTTTGGACACAGATGAACTTGGAATTTGGTGTTGACTACAAAACACTTTTTGTAGCCAACATCCAGAGCTTTCCAGACATATTTTTACTTTATTTTTTGGGTGAGTAAAACTCCTCTTTTCAAATTTTCTTTCAGAGGCTAGTTCATCAGCTTCTGGAAATCCAGATCTCATATCTGAGGTTTCCAGAAGGTTTTGACCCCTCAAATCTTCTCCAAAATGGAAAATTCCTTCGCACAAACCTTATTTAAGGTGTCTAGAACAACTTTCATTCTCTGAGTTTATCCAGATTATGAAGTTTTAAGACCCTTGAATCCCTTTTAAAATCAAAGGTCCACTGCCTTTTTCATTCTGGCAGAAATGGCTCTCAACTTCAAAAGGTCTTTTGAGTACCAAATCTCAATCCAAAAATCTTCCAAAAAATCATGGGATCAGTTTAAAGTCTTAAAAAGATATCCCAATTTTTACTTTTCTGAGTTTCAACTTATTTTGGCCAAAACACACACACACACACACACACACACAAATGATTTTCAGCTTGGAAGACTCGTTTTACGAGGCGCGTCGGGTGCACACTAACGTCCTTCCCGACGCGTAACATGACCTCCGAACCTAAATATCTGATCTCGGGCTTTTTTCAAAGTTTTGGCCCTCAAAATTAAAATGGCGTGGCGACTCCGTTTTTCCGGTTTTATTTGGTTTTTCAAAGAAACGCAAAAATCGAATTTTCCCGCGAATGGCAACATCATCACAGCGATGTCCGCTCCTGATTCGAAAAAATGGCAAGAAGCCATGAAGTCCGAGTTACAATCCATGGATGATAATCAAGTTTGGAACTTGATTGATCCACCCGAAGGTGTAAAAACCATAGGGTGCAAATGGGTCTTCAAAAAGAAGACCGACATGGATGGAAAGGTGCACACCTATAAGGCTAGGCTTGTAGCTAAGGGATATAGGCAGATTCATGGCATCGACTATGATGAAACCTTTTCGCCTGTAGCTATGCTTAAGTCTATTAGAATTTTAATTGCCATAGCCGCATATTATGACTATGAGATATGGAAAATGGATGTCAAAACAGCTTTCCTTAATGGGAAGTTGCTTGAGGATGTATACATGATACAACCTGAAGGTTTTGTCAGTCCAAAAAATTCTAACAAGGTGTGTAAGTTGCAGAAATCCATTTATGGATTGAAGCAAGCTTCTAGGAGTTGGAATCTACGTTTTGATGAAGCAATCAAGGAGTTTGGCTTTATCAAGAACGAAGATGAACCTTGTGTATACAAGAAAATTTGTGGGAGCGTAGCACTATTTTTAGTGTTGTATGTCGACGATATCTTACTCATTGGAAATGACATTCCTGCACTACAGACTGTCAAGTCTTGGTTGGGAAAGTGCTTTTCAATGAAAGATATGGGCGAAGCTGCATATATCCTTGGTATCAAGATCTATAGAGATAGATCCAAGAGGATGATTGGTTTAAGTCAAAGTACTTACATTGACAAGGTTCTTAGAAGATTCTAAATGGAAAATTCTAAAAGAGGAAACTTGTCAATGTTACATGGCATATCTCTTAGCAAGAATCAAAGTCCTAAGACTAATGATGAGCGAAAGAGAATGAATGGTATTTCATATGCTTCGGCAATTGGGTCTATCATGTATGTTATGTTATGTAATAGACCCGATGTCTCTTGTGCTCTAAGCATGAAGAGTAGGTGCCAATCGAATCCCGGCGAACCACATTGGATAGCAGTCAAGAATATCCTCAAGTACTTACGAAGAACTAAGGATGTATTCTTGGTCTTTGGAGAAATGGAAGAAGATCTTGTAGTTAAAGGCTACACAGATGCTAGCTTCCAAACCGACAAGGATGATTTCAGATCACAGTCTGGATTTTTGTTTACGCTGAATGGAGGCACTGTGAGTTGGAAAAGTTCCAAGCAAAGTACCGTCACTGATTCTACAATCGAAGCTGAGTACATAGCGGCATCTGATGCAGCTAAGGAAGTCGTTTGGATCAAAAAGTTCATTAGTGATTTGGAAGTCGTTCCAAGCATCAAAGATCCTATTGAACTTTACTGTGACAACAACGGTGCCATTGCACAAGCAAAGGAACCAAGGTCACACCAGAGATCCAAACACATACTTCGACGTTTCCACATTATCCGAGAGATATGTGAAAGGGAAGACGTAAAGATATGCAGAGTAGACACTGATGACAACGTGGCGGACCCATTAACTAAGGCTCTCCCGCAAGCTAAGCATGATGGTCATGTTAGGTCCATGGATATTCGATACATGAAGGATTGGGCCTAGTGCAAGTGGGAGACTGTTAGTGTTATGCCCTAAGCCTATAGTTGATAGACTTATGTGTTGATATTATTTATTATTATATGAGATGTTTATTATTTGATTATTATATGTTTTGTATATTTGTTTATAATAATCTCCGTCCCTAATTATTATGTGAATAATTAGTATAAATGTTAATGGATAATCATATAATGATTATATGAATAGGGATGCACATTAAATTTATGGGTACTTGTTAGAGAACAAGTGACTGGACTTGACCCGCATGAGATTTATGTCATGGTCAAATGTCATAATTAAATCTCATAAGGTCACTTCATTTAGTCCCTAGACCTGAGATTATCATGACCTTACATATGATGAAAGTCATGTTTGATTTTTAGTCAAACGATATCTTAACACGATATTTATAAAGGCTAATTTTGGCATGATCGGATTCATGATGGGAAGGATGATAAGTCAAGATGGAATTTGTCCCTCAAAAGAGAGATGTTTTGCTTGGGCCTCTCGATGAGTGATAATGATGAAAGTGTATGGTCATACCCCAATGCGATTGGATTATCATTATACTCGGAATCGAGAAAGCATTGAACAAAGACAAGTTGACGAGGACCATGACTTGTGTTCAATATAACATCGTGAGACAAAGGGAGAAATGGAAGTGTATCATTGGAAACGTGAACTCTTACGTTATATTATTTGGGTAGACATAATGGCTTGCTAGAGTCCACTTATGTCTTATGAGAGTCGATATGATCGAGCTCATTGCCAACATAATATAATCCTATTAGGTCACACACAACTAGAATGAATTGAATAAACCAGAGGAAGAATGATTGAGAGAAACCTGATGTGACTTAGTGTATCGCGCGACAGAACTAGTCCATGGGACTCGTCTGGTCGTGTGACACTCTAAGACCACAAAGGTATTTTCGGACTGGTTTCCTAATTTGATTATGAAACAAATATTGATGCTAAAGTAGTATAAATATAACAGTCTGTCAGCCCTAAAAAGCTAGCCGAATTTCTGAAAAGAAAATCACAACATATATTCTCAATATTCTTCATAAGTTTAAGAGATCTAGCAATCTTCAAGAAGCTTTTCTTGGTTCATTCAAAGGTGTGGATACCGAAAGAGGGTCTTCGCTCGTTCGTCGATCAAGGCCTAGAGTTCAAGCAATCTGAAGAACGAAGTTTGTGATTCGAAATCACATTATTAAATCGTTCGATAGCTCAAGAACGGAAAGCGTTCAAGGTTGGTTATTTCTATCTCATAGGCTTCAAGTTAATTGTATAGAACGGATCCTAGGCTCTTGGGTTTTGTGTTAATTAGATGCTTAATTCCGCTGCGCATGGACCCATAAAACCCAACAGTGACAAGTGTTGGTGTCGTGACCGGTGAAGTTATGGTACTTGCAAAATAAGTGATGAGCATGATTAGGACCTATATCCCTAGGAGGACCACCTTCCATTCGTTTGACCTTTTCATTCTTGACAAGCACATCGAAGAGTTCTTCTTGAGTGATTCCTTCAAGTTTGTCGTAGTGCCTCTTTTTCTTTTCGGGAGGAGGAACAACAGAATACTTGTCGGTGTTGGGGCGGTTGAATGCAATATCATTGACTGAAGCATCCTTACTTGTGGTGGTCTTGTTGTAGCAAAAAGTACTTTACTTATTTTTGCTTTTTAGGAAGTCATCAATCCTAATTCCGGACTCATGATGTTCATTGAAACTAAGCTTCTATTGAAATTCATCACGGAGGCATTGGAGGAAGATATGGATTTGCTCTTTGAGAGTAGATCTTTTGACAATTTCAGTAAGTTTGAGTCTCCATCTTCTAGCAAAATCAGCAAAAGACTCATTTGCATGTTACTTGGTTTGTTCAAGATCCCTCCTAGTAGGGCGGTAAGTGGAGTTGTCTTCAAACTGCCTTTGGAAGACTAAACATCAGACGACTAGTCAAGCCTTGTAGTCATAGGAAGAGACATGTATCAATCCCTTGTATCACCCTCCCAAGTTTGAGGAAAGTATTGGGCCAAGATTGTATTATCAATGCCCATTGGAAGCATAGCCCAAGTGTAGGTCTCAACATGAGCTCGAGGACAAGTAGTGCCATTAAACTTGGCAATGTCGGGTGTCTTGTACTTGCGAGGAAACTTGGTGATGGATTGTTGAAGAGCATCGGGATCAAATGGGACGAATGATCCTTTTGTAGTGTCAAGGGTTGCAAGTTTCTTCTCAAGGTAGTTCTTAGTAACATGGTTACCAAGCTTAGTAGTTTCACCACTATCTTCCTTCTTGGTATTAGTACTCTTGAATATATGTCCCTCATCATTGGAGGAGGATGAGGAAGAGGATGAATCGGATTCTTCCTCTTTCTTGCTTGGCTTCTTGATTTTCCTCTTCTTCTTGGGGTAGGATTCCTCTTTATCGGAGGAGGATCCATCTTTCTTCTTTTGCTTTCTTTCTTTCTTGACTTTCATCTCTTGGAGCTCTTGCATGAGGGTGGCCATTTGGGCATTATGCTCATTGATTTTCTTACTTTGTTCATCCATCTTAAGCAGGGCTTGGATGAGTTCGGCTTTAGCTTCCTTGATTTCGGGCTCAGTGACAGAAGGAGAAGTAGACATTGTGTCAAGCTTTGGCGATGAACCTAGATGTGTAGCAATCGTGTTAAACCGTGATCGAGTCCCAACAAGTCGCCTGAATAGGGTGTATGTAGGCTTGAAGGTTTTGACCAAAACACGAAAAGACAGAACCCTTGTCTCGCACGGGACAAGGAGTCTCGCGCGAGACAACACCACTAGAAGTCACATTTTTTCTGATTTTAATCCTAATTTTGGTCGGACGGAAAATTCATTTTGGGGGTTTCTAACATTCAAAATCCAAACCTAAGGACCTAGGGGTCAAAGTTATGTCAAGTAACATCGTGTTTTGATCAAAAAATTTGATAAGAAATTTTTCTCTTTAGGGGCAAATCCGAAGGGACATTCATAGGGACATTTTCGAAGGGACAAATCCGAAGCGACAATTTATTGATTTCTTTTCTATGGCTTATTGCACAAAAAACGATATTGATACTGGATTACAAAGACTCCAAGATCAAACCGATCGGTCAAGGAGTGTCCTAAAAAGTAAATTTACATAATATGTGGTTGATGCAGGGTTGGAAGGCTAGGCTCCTCGCGATATGACAATCTAGATGGATTGAAGACGCGAAGTGGGATGATCCAACTTTTGAGAGACCGGCGATTAGGTGATTACCGTCATCCGTCCTTAGAGTGGGTCCCGGGTTTATCAGGGGTATGTAGTGCAATGATAGTTATATCATGATGTGCGCGTGTGTAAGAGTCAATTCTAGGTGGTAGAGTAAAATAGGAAGTTTTTTTTTTTGAAAAACTAAAATAAAAAACAGATAATGGCCGCACCAAGTGGTTGCCTACGTTTCTCCCAAATTAGAAAGACTCAGACCGTCGTAGTTCCACATAAAGGAGAGAGAGAGAGAACAAAATATATTAATTTTACAACTCGCGAATCCTCAATGGACCGGACTTTAATCAAAACCAATCTCACGCAGTTTAAATAATAATTATTACTTATACAATTTCAGAATGGATTACAGAGGCTTTGTCTCGCGCGAGACAAATGGTTGTCTCAGAAACTAGCCTGAAACTGAACAGTAATTTTTTTTTTAAATCCCCCTTAATTGACGCAAGTCTAAGCCACTTTAATTTTAATAAATCCCCAGCGGAGTCGCCAAAATTGTAGCGTTCGATTTTATAATGAATACAGAGTCGCCACTTATTATTTATTTAGGAAAACAATAAGAAAAACCTTTTTTGAAAGATTTGAGTTCGAGACTTAAGTGATGGATTTGGAAGGTCGAGGAGCGCCCCACGCAATCCGAATATTGGTCTTGCTTTAAGGGGGATTATCAATTTAAACAATATTTAAATAATAACAGGAAAATCCTAATTAATTTCTTAATTAGGAATGTCGGGTTGTATGCTTCGAGATCGCTTCCATTGATTGAAGGGATTCTAGGCGAACCCTTTTGATGGGATTACACTACTCTAAAAGAAATTAGAGGGATTGAGAAGAAGAAAGTAAAAATATAGGAGTTTACCTTGTGTTTAGGGAGTGTTTGATTTAGAACGTGGTTCTAAATGTTTTCGTCTCTTCTCTCGCTCGAGAAAGGATTTGGACAGAGCTTCGCCTTGATTTTAGGCTTAAGCCTTGATGTTCGTCAATCAACAAGGTTGATGGACGAATTTGGGTGTTTGTTTACGAGTGATTTACAAGAATCTTTCAAGGAGAGAAACCAGTAAATTGTCTGTCGACCCTCATCTGAAATACTGAAAGTCATCAAGTATTTATAGGGGTTTTAGGATATCAAAGTGGATTGGGATTCCTCCCAAGGAAGCTTCCAGAACTCTAAGATCAGTAGAGATCTGGATTGGAGAAGATTTATCAAGAAGAGAGGTTGAGACGGATAAGGAAAGTGATTCTGCACATCTTGCAGAGGGGTTGTCTCGCGCGAGACACTCCTGTTCCACGCGGGACAACTAGTCATTCGACCATTCTGTCCTCTTCAGTTATTCTGTTAGTCAGTTAGGTCCAAAACTAACAAGGTTAGTTAGAAACTTAGCGAAACATGACGAAACCAATATGCTTTCATCAAAACACAAAAGAGAGACGAAGAGTAGTGTAATCATGAAATTATTGGTTCAGAATGGGGTGTCTACAGTTAGCTAATGTAGTGGTGGTGGAGAAGAAGAAGAACGGCAAGTGGCGCGTATGTGTTAACTTTACAGATTTGAACAAGGCGTGCCCTAAGGATCCTTTCCCCTTGCCACATATTGATTCCTTGGTCGATTCTACAGCCGGACACGACATCTTGACCTTCATGGACGCGTCTTCAGGATTTTCGCAGATTCAAATGGAACATTCAGATTAAGAAGATATAGCCTTTATGACCCCGAAAGGAATATATTGCTACATAGCAATGCCATTTGGTTTGAAGAACGTATGAGCAACTTATCAACGGCTAGTTAACAAGATATAGCCTTTATGACTCCGGAAGGAATATATTGCTACAAACCAAAAGAAAAATTGTTTTTTAGGATACACCCTCAATGAAAATCTAAAGTACTTCAAATTAAAATTGTTTTTAAACATGAAATTAACAATCCTTCACTTCTTGGCCAGCTGCCGCAATGTTACCCCTTACTCTCTTCTCTTATTTCCCATCTTCAACCTTGTTTTTATCCTCATTAGCATCTCGCATCTCCACATCAACTTGACTTGGTGTAACATCAACATCCGGAGAATTTACCTCATCACCATCAACTTACTCTCCTAGATAGAGCTTGAGCATTTGACGAGCTTCCTCAATATCCCAGGCAAGATGCTTGCCATCTTGGTAATATTCTTGCATCATCGCAACCCTAGTTTCCAACATAGTCCTGGCAGCATCGTTGATGAACTTCTCTTTTGCCTCATTTAACTCCTTTAGGTGAGCAGCCTCAATGGTTGACAGCCTACCAAATTGATTTTCCATCATCCATAGTAAAACCTCCAGTTTGTGATCGGTTGACCGATTCAAAACAACAAGAAAGTTGTGAGATGTTATAGCAAAGTTCAACATGACAAAATTAAGAAAATAACAAATCTGTCTTTACCCGAAGACATCTTGTTAATGATCAACGCTGGGGAACTTCTGCTATCAATCTGCTCCTCTGTGTCAGCTTCTTCAAGGCTCGCATTTTCGAATTCAACCGACAACGACTTGTATTTGCATAAGTCAGCAGGCAGGCTTAGAATCTTCTTCACGTTAGTGTAGGTGTCCTCCTTCTCAAGAAATAAAACGCTCAACTTGGCAACTGGGAAATCTAAGAGGAAAGAAATTAGGCAACATGTTAAACATATATAAACAGGAGTAAGGTGTTAAATAAAGAACCAAGGTTATACCTTGTGACCTCCATTTCGTAACCAACTCATCACCACCTCCAGAGTATCCTTTCTCACAAAAAATAATTTGCTCTTCCACCCTCTATCTTCTTGAGCATCAAAATCTAGTACTAGGCTATCCGATGCAGATTTAGCCCTAAAATTGTATCTATGGGAATCATGTGACCTAATCTCGGAGGTAAAAGTCAATTCTTCCAAACCAACAGTCAGCCCAGTTTCAAAAGCAATCTTGTCTAGGGTTAATAAAATCCTCCAGGACCTTCACCCTACTGGCATCAACTGAGGGTAAGCTAGCTTAGTGTCCTTGAAGAAACGGTTAATCAAAGGGGAAAAGGGAAATTTTAGGCCAATGTTAATGGGATATTCAAGGAATCCTACCCAGTTTTCAGAAACGCAATCGGCTGTGAAGGATTTGTCTGGTATTAAAAACAGTGCCTTCAGGAAAGGCTTTGTTCCTAATGTAGGTATCTAGATGGGTCTGCTTAATAGTGCTTTTCTCATAATTTGGTTTAAGGAGTTAGAGGTACATGAAATCCTCATGAAGAACGGAAATTGCTACTTTCTTACCCTTACCCATTTTTTCAAAAAGATCGAAAACGAAATCAACTAAAGCTTAAGAAGGGATCAACTTACCTAAAGAAGACGACGATAATGGAGTAATTCAGCTTCTACCACTTTGTCTGGAAATATTTATGATGATCAGCAACTTGAAGAGACATGATATTTAAGGGAACCACTAGGCGGTTATAGACCCCTACTATTACTCAAATACCTATTTTCCTAAACCGTCCACTCAAGGGTCACATCAAATAACTGGTTAGTGGTTGCGAGCGGTTGAAATTTTTTTGACTCTTTGACTTCGCCCAAATTCAAATATTTTGGGGGCAATTGTTTGGGATGGAATTTTCTACCATGTTCAAGTCTGCATTGACATCTTAATAAAGTCTGATCCTTTAGCATCTTGAACTTAGCATCTTGAACTTAGTATCTTGAAGATGCGTATTTGTTTGTTTCTATTTTTCTGGAGATAAAATATTACGTGCCAACGACCTAGTCAAGAAGCGTCCAACCGCGTATCAACGGTAAAGCTAGTGGACCAAGTCATGGCAACACTTCTTTCTTCTCAACGATCAACTCCGAATTAATAGGGAACTTAGTTATTTTTGTTTTATCTTTATTTTTGGAGTATTTAAGAGAGGATAGGACACTTAGAAAATGGACGATATTTTTGTAACTCTCTGAATACTTTCACTTTGTATTCACTGCTCAAGCATTAATAATAATTGTTGGGTTTTAGGTAGGTTTTCGAAAACCTCCAAGGTTTTGTGTCGGAGATCAATTAATCGAGGGCTTTCCTCGTTACATCTTGGTGTCACATCTTGAAATTGTCCGTTATTATATTTCATTTGTGCCCAAAATCATTCCACGCATTTTCAGTTTCAAAGTTTACAAGAAATTGACAAAAAACAATTAACAACCAAGAAACTCAAAAATATCAGCCGACTCGAACCCTTTTCAAGAAAGAAAACGCTATCTTTCCGTTTGCTGCTCGATTTCCTTAATTTTTTCCAAAATAATAATCCTAGTATCCTACGGCAGAAATGAAACCCGCATCACCTGTTGTTACGGGGCAAGTAAAAACCTAGTAAAAACCCGCATCACCCGGTTTCCTTAAATTTTTCCAAAATAATAATAATAATAATAATAATAATAATAATAATAATAATAATAATAATAATAATAATAATAATAATAATAATAATAATAATAATAATTAAAACATTTTCCTATTTTCCTAAGTAAAACATTTTACGTCGTAAAACATTTTACGCCGTAAAATATTTTACGCCCTTACTAACCCTACCTAAGTAAAATATTTACAGAAAAACATTTTACAAAAATATTTTTCGAAAAATATTTTCTGAAAAATATTTTACTTCGAAACAAACGAAGCCTAAAATCGATCGTATCGCGTGCTTTTCAAGTTTCAGCGAGGGTCCAAACATTAAAGGGCTAATAAAGTGAAAATAAAGCCCAGTAGTATTCTATTAGCGTAAACCCTAATCCTACCAACTGGCTTCCTATTCCTCTTCCGCTTCCTCTTTCTCTTTCTCGTCTAGGTTACTTTCCTTCCCTTGATTATTGCAAAATCTTTGATTTTCTTCTTTTTGATTTTTCAATTACGTCCAATTGGTTGGGGCGAAGATGATCAATGCTTAATATTCGACGGTGGAGAAAGAGTCACTCCGTAGCTCTCGTGCTCTCTCTCTCTCTACCTTGCCGATCATTTTGATTTTTTTTTTGGTCGTTTATTCACAAAATCCGAAATGTATTTTGATTATCCGACTTCAATCCCTCTATTTTTTCATGTTTTACAAAACATAATGTCAAATACTCCTATTAAATCGATTTATGAAGGATTTTAGGATGAAAAATTTCATGATTAGATCCTGATTTTGCTTTTAGGGTTTTTATTTATTTAAATAAATTTTGAATTACTGATTTCTCAAACCAATTGTGATTTTTTTAATTGTACTTCTACATGTATGCTTTTCTTGCAGGTTATATAAAAATCTTAGGTTTTTTTGTTGACTACAACTTTTTTGTTGACAGATGAATGCATATTTTGTTGATTATATTAATCCTACTCTTTTTTGTGTTGTTTGCTTCTCTATTGAACTTGAAGAGATTTTCTTTTTTATAGCTCATCATATTGGACCTCTTTGGTTGGATTTACTATAACATATGTGATACTGCCTTTGTTATCATCATTTATACTTCCTATTTTTTTTTCTTCAGAGCAAGCTCAGAGTGTATCTTGCTCCATTCTTGCATGGCACGCGTTTATACATCTACAAAAGTGGAGAAGCTAAAAGAAGTAAGTGGATCTCTTGATGAAATAAGCACATCCTTTTTAATTGACACTAGATTGACTCCCGTGCGATGCACGGGGCGTTACTATATATTCAAAAGATAAAAATTGAACTAAAATAAACAAAAAAATCAATTCGTTTATACATTAAAGAATACTTCCTTAAACACTACATTGTTAGTACATAAAAATTAGAAAATAATAAAATAGAAATAAAACAAAAATCATAAGGAATATGCATTTCTCTATATACAATTATGTAGTATTTTATCATTTAAAAAAATAAATAAAACACACGAACATGTTTATCACATACGAAATAAGTTATTGAAATTAGTAAAAAAAGGTGAACATTGAAAATCTAGTTAAAAAAATGTGATATTTTATTTCTTTTTGATGAAGAGAGTTTTATAAATAAAAACAAATTTATTAATACTTTATAAATGCGCCATTTCAGGCGCGTGTTGTACACGCGCCAGAGAAATGTCGAAAATGCCCTTCACTCAACATGGGACATGTGTCCAAATTAAAAAAAAAATCGCCAAGCATGGACGGGCGCCTCTTCAGGCGCGTGTACGTCACGCGCCATATTCAACCCAATCACAGGCTGCCACGTGACTTTCAGGCCAAATTATTTGCAGTTATTCGACGGTGTGAAATTCATATCGTGAAAGCCTGGGACCCCCGCAGCCAGAAAGTGTCGTTGCTGTCCCCAGAGTGCAATGTATTAATGATGATGGCCATCTTTCCCGATATTCGACTTTATAATAAAGACACAATTTTTTGAGACAAATAGAAAAATCGACACATTTATAATACTTTATTTACTATGCTTCAAAGACATTTTTTAAAAAAATTAAATAAATTGTTCTATGTATCGAACTAAAATCAACTAAACAACCATATTACCCCACCCCCTTTTTAAATAGAAATTCAAACCCACATTCATCTCACTCCACCCTATATATATATATATATATATATATATATATATAAATTATTATTATAGTAAATAACCATATTACCCCACCCCCTTTTTCATGGCGCGTGTTTGACACGCGCCATGAAAAGGTCCAAATTACCCTTCACTATACGCCCGACATGTGTCCTAATTGATTTAAAAAAAAGAACAAATTAACTTCAGCCAATCATAGCTCGCCACCTGCCATTTCATCCGATTTATTTGCCAATTTGCCAAATAGTGAAATGACGAAAATGCCCCTCGAAGTTCCTCTCTTTACCACAACCTTATTATTATACATATATATATATATATATATATATATATATATATATATATATATATATATATATATATATATATATTAAATAACCCTATATACTTTATAAATACACAATGATTTTGTTTAAAAAAATTCAACACCATCCCAACTCATTGTCCTATACCCCACCACTTTTACTTTATTTTAGATTCTTTATTTTTATTATTAGTAAAATTATTATTATTTTTATTATTATTATTATTATAATAATAATTTTATTATTATTATAATTATTATTATTATTTAAAAAAAAATTGTTTGATATATCGAACTAAAAAAAAAATCATATTACCCCATCTCACTTATTAAATAGAAACCAAAACCCACATTCATCACACTCCCCCATATATATATATATATATATATATATATATATTATATTATATTAAATAACCCTATATACTTTATAAATACACAATGATTTTGTTTAAAAAATTCAACACCATCCCAACTCATCGTCCTATACCCCACCACTTTTACTTTATTTTAAATTCTTTATTTTTATTATTAGTAAAATTATTTGCAGTTATTCGACGGTGTGAAATTCATATCGTGAAAGCACAGGGACCCCGACGAAAGTGTCGTTCTTTGTCCCGAGTGCAATGTATTAATGATGATGGCCATCTTTTCCGATATTCGACTTTATAATAAAGACACAATTTTTTGAGACAAATAGAAAAATCGACACATTTATAATACTTTATTTACTATGCTTCAAAGATATTTTTTAAAAAAATTAAATAAATTGTTCTATGTATCGAACTAAAATCAACTAAACAACCATATTACCCCACCCCCTTTTTAAATAGAAATTCAAACCCACATTCATCTCACTCCGCCCTATATATATATATATATATATATATATATATATATATATATATATATATATATATATATATATAAAAAAAAAAAATTATTATTATAGTAAATAACCATATTACCCCCCCCCCTTTTTCATGGCGCGTGTCAAACACGCGCCATGAAAAAGTCCAAATTACCCTTCACTATACGCCCGACATGTGTCCTAATTGATTTAAAAAAAAAAAACAAATTAACTTCAGCCAATCATAGCTCGCCACCTGCCATTTCATCCGATTTATTTGCCAATTTGCCACATAGTGAAATGACGAAAATGCCCCTCGAAGTTCCTCTCTTTACCACAACCTTATTATATATATATATATATATATATATATATATATATATATATATATATATATATATATATATATATATATATATATATATATATATATATATATATTATATTAAATAACCCTATATACTTTATAAATACACAATAATTTTGTTTTAAAAAATTCAACACCATCCCAACTCATTGTCCTATACCCCACCACTTTTACTTTATTTTAGATTCTTTATTTTTATTATTAGTAAAATTATTATTATTTTTATTATTATTATTATTATGATATTTTTATTATTATTATTATTATTTTTAAAAAAAAATTGTTTGATATATCGAACTAAAAAAAAATCATATTACCCCATCTCACTTATTAAATAGAAATCAAAATCCACATTCATCATACATATATATATATATATATATATATATATATATATATATATATATATATATATATATATATATATATATATATATATTATATTAAATAACCCTATATACTTTATAAATACACAATGATTTTGTTTAAAAAATTCAACACCATCCCAACTCATCGTCCTATACCCCACCACTTTTACTTTATTTTAAATTCTTTATTTTTATTATTAGTAAAATTATTATTATTATTATTATTATTATTATTATATTATTATTATTATTATTATTATTATTATTATTATTATTATTATTATTATTATTATTATTATTATTATTATGATTATTATTATTATCATTATCATTATCATTATCATTTATAAGTAAAAAAATACTTCACACTTAATAAAAATAAATTTATATTTAAAAAAGACGATTTTTTTCTTTGTCCAAATCAAATGAAAAAGTCTCTATTTAAAGAGAATTTTTTTTTTGAATATTGGTGTAAAAAAAAAATTATTTTAAAAAAGAGGAATTTGTTCCTATGTCCAAATGAAATGAAAGAAGTCTCTATTTAAAGAGAAAAAAAATTATGAAATTTGGTGAAAAAAAATTAAAAAAAATTATTTTAATATATAATAATTGAGGTTAAAGAAATGGGATAATTTTTTTTTTTGAAATCAAGCCAGTAAATCAAAAATTGCCACGTGTCAAATTAAAAAAAAAAAAAAGAATTGCGTCAGTCATCACGCGCCATTGTCGGCGGTTGAAGTGCACTCGCCTGTAAAATGACCAAATTACCCTCCACCACACAAACGACACATGTCCAAATTTCCCAAAACAAAAAAAATTAAATAAACACCCCATCACAGCTTGCCACATGGCATTTCAGCCTTTTTTTTCAAGATTGTCACCGTGTGAAAGGACCAAAATGCCCCTCAAAGTCCCTCTATTTACCAAGAGCTTGTTATTATATATAGATAGATATATAGATTTATTATTTTAAAATAAATACTTCACACTTATTTAATTTTAACTACAAATACAATGAAAAATACAAAAATAAAATTATCAAATTAAAAAAAAATGCATTCACGTGCCTCTTTAGGCCCGTGAAAATATATATATATATATATATATATATATATATATATATATATATATATATATATATATATATAGGAAGCTATTCAAATGAGAACCTTATTTAAATGAGAACCATAAGAACCATTTCCAGCCATTAGATTAAGATAATTGAGTGGTTCAGATTTTATTTGATTAAGTGGAGGACCGGTGGCAATTTTGTAATTATATTGAACATCAAGGGCAAAACGGTTTAAATATAAAGAGTTCGTGAAAGACGGGAGAGAGAGAGAGAGAGAGAGAGAGAAAGCTAGACGCTATTGATCGCCGGCTTGTTTTCTCGCATTGTGATCTCGCCGGTTGTCGTTATTATCTCCGGCTGAAGTGAATTGGCCGGATTAATTACAAATTCTCGTCGGAAATTAATTTTTCTTTCTCAATCTCCGGCTGAAGTGAATTGTTTGAATTTATGGAGCAAAATCAAGCTAATAATTCAGGTATTTTTTGATCTAATTATTAATCCTGTTTAATAATTGTTTGAATAGTAGTTAAATTTGATGTTTGGAGTTGGATACAGTAGCTAATCTATTTTGTGTTTTGATTATAGCAGTTGTATACACTAGCTAGGTACAATATCTATTGTAACTTAGTGTACACTAGCTAGTTATCTAGTGTACACTGGCCAAAATGCTTAGGCAGGATAGGCCCTTGGCCAAGTCCTTGTGTGCACTAGCTAGTTATCTAGTGTACACTAGCTAGTTGATTTCCTTTGGGATGTTTCTGTAGAATGCTTTGAAAGCTGTTTCTAGCTACGTTTCTTGGGAGATGCCTTCATATAAAAAACAATTAAGTGAATACTTTTTGAAGAGAGTACATTAGATAAAGTAGCTAGTGTACACTAAGTTACTATTTCATTAAACATTTCATTAAATAAAAGGGTACAATAGAAATAAACATCTAACAGTCATTAAATAATAACATTGTGCACTAGATAAAATAGCTGGTGCACACTAGCTAGTGTAACTTATTGTACATTAGCCAAATGGCTTAGGCAGCAGGACAAGGCCTTATGTTCACCATGCTGAGAACATTAGTCAAAGTAGCTAGTGTACCCAAGTTAATCTGTCCTATTTTATAAATTTGCTATTGTACATTAGATGAAGTAGCTAGTGTACACTAAGTTATTATTTCATTAAACATTTCATTAAATAAAAGGGTACACTAAATAATAACTGTGTGCACTAGATAAAATAGCTAGTGTACACTAGCTATTGTACACTAGCTAGTGCACACTAAATAAAAGGGTACACTAAATAATAACTGTGTGCACTAGATAAAATAGCTAGTGCACACTAGCTATTGTACACTAGCTAGTGCACACTAGCTAGTGTACACTAGCCAAATGGCTTAGGTAGCAGGACAAGGCCTTGTGTTCACCATGCTGAGAACATTAGACAAAGTAGCTAGTGTACCCAAGTTTATCTGTCCTATTTTATAAATTTGCTATTGTACATTAGATAAAGTAGCTAGTGTACACTAAGTTACAATTTCATTAAATAAAAGGGTACAATAGAAATAATCATCTAACAGTCATTTTATAATAACTGTGTGCACTAGATAAAATAGCTAGTGCATACTAGCCAAATTGCTTAGGCCTTGGCCAATACCTTGTGTTCACCATGCTGAGTACATTAGATAAAGTGGATACATTTTTATTTTTAACAAATGTTTCTATTTTGTCCCTTTTACATCCATATTGACCTACCTGATAATATTTGTTTGACAGTGTATTTATATACACTAGCTAGTTAGGTAGTGAGTGAAATGCAATTGGATACACTAGCTAGTTTAGCTTCTGTACCCAATAAATCATTTAAATAATAACTGTGTACATTAGATAAACTAGCTAGTGCACACTAGGTATTTATCTAGTGTTCACTAGCCAATTAAGATGCTACTTTACCTAAGTTTATTGAGTGTTTTAAAGTTGTATACACTAGCTGTGTTGCTACTGTAACTTAGTGTACGTAATTGCATTGTTTGTTTGTATTACCTGTATCTTATTATGTTTTTTTTGTTTTTTGTTTTTTTGTTTTACTTTGTAGGTGTTGGAAGTAATCATTCTAACTTTCCAAGTGTGAATCGTGTGGGATCATACTCAGATGATAGTGATGATGCTTGTTCAAAGCTAATTATTACACCTAATTTCAGCCGGAAATGGTTACCTAATTGTGATGATGCTCACAAGCCACATCTTGGTCAGTGGTTTGCAAGTTATGAGAATGCCTATGATTTTTATGAAGCATATGCTCGGATGTGTGGGTTTGTTGTTCGTCGTGGTACTAGTAAGAGTGGAAAGGGAGGAGGAGAAAAAATATTGAAGTACTACTTATGTCACAGACAAGGGTTTGTCAATAATCAAATAGAAAAAAGTGATTCTAATGAAGGTGATAGCAGTAGACAGCATCGGAAGAAAATGTTTTCAAGATGTGGCTGTAACGCTATGATTGCATTGAAGCGTGTGGGTAAGAATGAGAAGGAGGGAGTAGTTGTGTATAATTTTGTTGAGGCACACAATCACAAATTAGTTGGTGCAGGAGGCAGGCAATTCTTGAAATCCAGTAGGGAAATGTCAATTGTGCATAAGACTTTTGCCTTTGACGCATCAAAGGTGAAGATAGGTCCATCTCAAGCTTATGGCTTGATGAAAGAGATTGTTGGGGGTTATGAAAATGTTGGTGCCACCGTCACAGATTTTAGGAACTGGAATAGGGATTTGAAAGAAGGCATTGGGAAGAAAGATGCCCAGATTATACTGGACAAGTTTAAGGCAAAGAAGGAAGAAATTGGGGCTTTTTATTACGAATATGACACTGATTCATCAGGTCACTTGACCAAGCTGTTTTGGGCTGATCCAATAGGCCGCAGAAATTATGAAGTATTTGGTGATGTTATATCATTTGATGCTACGTTTGGTACAAATAAGTAAGTGATATTCAATGTTTTAGATTATGCATCAATCATCATATATTTGCTATTACTGAGTGATTTTCTTTATATTTCTAATCATTAGGTACAATATGGTTTATGTACCATTCTGTGGCGTTGATAACCACAGGAAATGTGTAACATTTGCAGCAGGACTTCTATCAAAGGAAGATATTCCTCATTACACATGGGTTTTCCAGTCCTTTCTACAGGCTATGGGTCGTGAACCACTCTGTTTAATCACAGACCAATGTCCTGCCATGAAACAGGCAATACCTGCTGTTTTCAGTACTGCAAGGCATCGTTGGTGCATGTGGCATATCATGAACAAACTACCAACAAAGGTGCATTTTCTTAAAAATCTTGAAAATTTTGTTTGACACTGTTCTCCTGGATACAATAGCTACTTTATCTATTTGTAACTCAGTGTACACTAGCTATTGTAACTTAGTGTACACTAGCTAGTTATCTTAGTGAACACTAGCTGTGTTGCTAGTGTAACCTAGTGTACACTAGCTAGTTATCTTAGTGAACACTAGCTGTGTTGCTAGTATAACCTAGTGTACACTAGCTAGCGTACACTAGCTATGTGTATCAGCATTGGCTAATGTAAACTAGCTAGTTTCACTTAGTGTACACTCGATTGTTATCTAGTTTACACTAGCCAAATGCCTTAGGCAGCAGGACAAGGTATTGGGCCAAGCACTTGTGTACACTAGCTGTTGTAACTTAATGTACACTAGCTAGTGATCTAGTGTACAATAGCTAGTTTTCTTAGTGTACACTAGCTGTGTACACTAAGAACACAATTCATTGTTATTAGGTACACTAGTTAGTTTATCTAATGCATTCAATATACTTATTACAATATTGACTTGCATTCTTATTGATTGTTATCATGTTTATCATTTGTGAAGGTTGGTCCACATTTGTGCAAGGAGTTGGATTTTATGTCCAAGATAAAAGAATATGTTTGGAATGAAAATATAGATGCATCAGAATTTGAAGAGGGCTGGAAATCTGTTATGGAAGAATATGATTTAAACAATAATGAGTGGTTAAGAAGTATGTTTGAGAACAGGAGTTATCGATTCCTGCATATTTCAGGGATGATCCTTTGTTGGGTATACTGCGTACAACTTCATGGTCAGAGAGTGCAAATGCATTTTTTGGCAAGTATAGCATGGAGAAGGACACGTTGACAGAGTTTTACGTCCGTTTTGAGACGGCAATGGAGAAGCAGCGTAACACCAACAAAAGATTAAATTATGAGTGTTTGACACAATTGCCAAAAGCAGAGACTCCTCTGTTGATTGAGAAAGATGCTGCGGAGATTTACACGCGCGATATATTTTATTTGATTCAAGATGAAATTAAGGAAAGTTGTTATAATGTGGGGATGAAGTCTATGACCTCCGTTGACGATTCTTATAAGATTTTGATTTTGACAGATAGTAAATTGAAAGGAAAAGAATTTGAGGTATGTGATTTTTTTACCAAGTGTTGTTTCAAATAGCATTTGCAGTTTGTTTATAGTACATGCAGACTTATTAGTTACTGAATATTTATGCAGGTGAAGCACATGATAGGAACTAACCACATAGATTGTTCATGCAAGCTTTTTGAGAGAGTTGGGATTTTGTGCAGGCATGCTTTTTTTGCCTTAAAACTGGATAGTGTAAACAAGATTCCTAGAGATCATGTACTTAATCGCTGGATGAAGAATGCTGAGCGTCGAGCATCATTAGTGACAAATGGGTGGTGTATCGAGGATCGTGCAAAAATGGGTGCATTTGGTGACAAGTTGAATGATATTTGGTTAAATTTCAACGCAATCATGGGATTAGCAGGTAAGGACATCAATGATATGGACCATGTTGAAAAGGTTTTGAAGGATTTGAAACATGAATTACGTGATCGGAGAGGAACAAATGTTGTTCCAAAGAATAAGGCTGTTATTGAGAGTTTAATTGGTGCAGTGATTCCAGATGATATCACAGTCAAGCCTCCCAATGAAGCTCGTAACAAAGGGTGTGGGAGGAAGAGGATTATGAGTGCCCCGGAGAAGTCAATCATCGAAAAACAAAGAACTAAGAGATTATGCGGGTATTGTAACAAAATGGGTACTCATGACAAGCGTAATTGTCCAGAAAAGGATAAGAATTTTGATAATAATGTTGATAATAATGATGATGATGATAGTGAATAATTTGGTTATAATTTTTGTTATTGGATAATGATTTTTATGTCTTTTTTTCATTTAATTATAGATATTATATTCATTATTGAATATAAGAAAAAAGGTTTACCTGTTAATATTTGGTTGACAGTGTATTTATATACACTAGCTAGTTAGGGAGTGTGTGAAATGCAATTGGATACACTAGCTAGTTTAGCTTCTGTACCCAATAAATCATTTAAATAATAACTGTGTACATTAGATAAAATAGCTAGTGCACACTAGCTAGTGTAACTTAGTATACACTATCCAAATGGCTTAGGCAGCAGGACAAGGCCTTGGCCATTACCTCGTGTACACTTGCTTGTTATCTATTGTTAACTTGATGTGTTGTTAGTGTCAAGGCCAAGGCATTGGCCTTGGCTATGCCAAGGCATCAGCCATGGCATTGGCTATGCCAAGGCATCAACCTTCGCTAAGTACACTAGCTATATATATAGTGTACACTAGATATGTACATAATGTACACTAGTTATTTAGTTGGATCATGTCATTGTTTAGTTTACAATAGCATTTCTAACTTAGTGTACACTAGCTATTTACAACTTAGTGTAAACTAACTGTGTGTAGATATATAGAGCACACTAGATATTTATCTAGTGTAACTTAGTGTACACTAGTTATACTAATACTTTATTTAATTTAGTTGTTGAAAACCTTTTATTGAAGTCTGTGTTTCTTTTTTTTGTTGAAAACATTTAATTTGGTTCTCATTTGAGCAGCATCGTATGTGGGGTCATACTCTAATAATAACAGTCAACGTTCCATAAAATTTGGCAAAGAAGGTGACGCTTAAACCAACACACCGCTCATAGCGTTGTCCTTCACACTCAAACACCAAAAACACACTAGGGCTTCAACAGAAAAATCCCTAGGGCTCCGACGAAATCAAAATCAACTGCGATGACAGAAACAAGACGCTCTAGTAGACTACCATTAGAAGCAATGCAAAAAAAAAGAAAACAAAGAGAAGCTGTATTAGATTCTAGGAATCTACTTGTTTGCGAACACTATCTTGAATCTGAATTTGGCAAAGAGGATGCCGCTGGTCCATCTTCTTCAATATCAAAGAAACTCCAACTCAAGGTACTTCTAGGAATTTCTAGCTTCTATGTAAAACTTGAGTACACTATATAATTGTACAGTGTAGAAGGGTGCATTTTCTTAAAAATCTTGAAAATTTTCTTAAAAATCTTGAAAATTTTGTTTGACACTGTTCTCCTGGATACAATAGCTACTTTATCTATTTGTAACTCAGTGTACACTAGCTATTGTAACTTAGTGTACACTAGCTAGTTATCTTAGTGAACACTAGCTGTGTTGCTAGTGTAACCTATTGTACACTAGTTAGTGTGCACTAGCTATATGTATCAGCATTTGCTAATGTAAAGTAGCTAATTAGATAAAGTAGCTATTGTACACTATCTAACTAGAAAAGTATACACTTCCAAGGCAAAGTCCAAAAACAAGGCCTTGGCATGTCTAAGGTCATGGACAAGGCAAATTATACAAAGGTTCAAAAATTCACTTATTACTAGTATCTATAGCAAATGTAAACAAGTTTGAATTTCAAGTTGCTTTGTAAAACTTGTGTACACTATCTAATTATACAGTTTATTCTTTCTTGATCCATAAGCCTTGCAATAAGAAGGAATCTCCTGACAAGAAAGAGAGGAAATCAAGAAAAACCGTTTCAAAATATGACTACCAAAAATCAAGAATAAGAGGCAAATCACAAAGATTGGTTGAAGCCGCCAACGCATTATCTCCTCCTCAAATTCAGTGGTTAGAGTCTAACGGGCTAAAAGCACTTCTTCACTTCAAAATCACAAGTCTAACTCACGTAATAGGGTACTATGTCATCAAAAACTACAATCACAATGATGACGTAATAACCCTAAGCAACGGAGACAAGCTTTCTGTGACAGAGGAGGAGGTAGAACGCATTTTGGGTCTACCAAGGGGTGAGAGGAAAATAGAGTTTCCTTTTAAAGATAGAAAGCTTATAAATCATAAGGAGACAGAGTGGAAGGCACAGTTTGCCAATGATGAAGAAGTGACCCGGCCATGGTTAATCCCCCATTAGCATTGTGAAAAAAATTAAGAGGAGCGAGGGTGCAAATGATTTGTTCAAGATGAATTTCATGATAATTATGTCAAATGTATTGATAGCACAACAGGCAGGTAGCTTTGTTAATCAAGAATTGCTTGATTCCAATGTTGACTTCAATGAATGCGCACAATATAACTGGTGTGCGTATGTCATTAATCAACTGAAGCTTGCAAGACTTAGATGGAAAGAAAACAGCTATTTTACTGGATCGCTGGCATTTTTAATTGTAAGTGATTGACTTAAATTATATTATTTTTTATAGCTGCTCTCTTATTGAATCTAACATATGTTGATTGTTTTCTTTGTAGTTGCTTTACCTTGATCGTGTGGAGCAACAAGGTGCTCCAATTGTTAGAAGGACTTGCCCTGCATATCAAGCATGGACTACCGAACTGATGGCACAAAGAGAAAATTTTGAAATGGAAAAAGATTTGATAGGAAAGGGTAAAGTACAGGAGATTAACCTTAATCATAGCCAAGAAGACCAACAACAAGAACAAATTTCAAACAACAAGAGGTAAAATATTTACTCTTATATACATTAGCTACTTATCTACTGTGTATAAAGTCTATTGATCATTATTGACAAGTGAAATATTTTTCTGAGTAAATCTATTGAAATTTCATCCACAATTCTCTTAAATATTTCAGGACAATATCAAGAATCTTGAAATTTGTGCTGAAAACTTGAAGCATGGACTATCTGAATATATCAAAGCCCTTAATACTTGTCTTGCAACGGACCCGCAGGATAAGCGTATTGTCCATATTGACCTAGCAGTACGGGAGTTTGTTAGGAAGCAAGACAGCTGACAAATTGTAATATTATTTTGTTATGTTGGATACATTTTTATTTATAACAAATGTTTCTATTTTGTCCGTTTTACATCCATATTGACCCTCCTATTAATATTTGTTTGACAGTGTATTTATATACACTAGCTAGGTAGGTAGTGTGTGAAATGCAATTGGATACACTAGCTAGTTTAGCTTCTGTACCCAATAAATCATTTAAATAATAACTGTGTACATTAGATAAAATAGCTGGGTGCACAGTAGCTAGTGTAACTTAGTGTACACTAGCCAAATGGCTTAGGCAGCAGGACAAGGCCTTGGCCAATACCTTGTGTACACTATCTTGTTATCTATTGTACAATTGATGTGTTGTTAGTGTCAAGGCCAAGGCATTGGCCTTGGCTACGCCAAGGCATCAGCCATGGCCTTGGCTATGCCAAGGCATTAACCTTCGCTAAGTACACTAGCTATATATATAGTGTACACTAGCTATTTACATAATGTACACTAGTTATTTAGTTTGATCATGTCATTGTTTAGTTTACAATAGCATTTCCAACTTAGTGTATAATAGCTATTGTAACTTAGTGTACCCAAGTTATTATGTCTTTTTTTATAATTTAGCTAGTGTACACTAGATAAAGTAGCTAGTGTACCCAAGTTACTCTGTCCTATTTTATAAATTTGCTAGTGTACATTAGATAAAGTAGCTAGTGTACCCAGTGTTAATCTGTCCTATCTATTTTATAAATTTGCTATTGTACATTAGATAAAGTAGCTAGTGTACACTAAGTTACTACTTCATTAAACATTTCATTAAATAAAGGAGTACAATAGAAATCAACATCTAACAATTTATGTTAAAGAACCATCTCGTATTCTCTATTAGATATTGACATACCTGTTAATATTTGTTTGACATTGTATTTATATACACTAGCTAGTTAGGTAGTGTGTGAAATGCAATTGGATACACTAGCTAGTTTAGCTTCGTACCTAATAAATCATTTAAATAATAACTGTGTACATTAGATAAAAATAGCTAGTGCACGGTAGCTAGTGTAACTTAGTGTACACTATCCAAATGGCTTAGGCGGCAGGACAAGGCCTTGGCCAATACCTTGTGTACACTATCTTGTTATCTATTGTACACTTGATGTGTTGTTAGTGTCAAGGCCAAGGCATTGGCCTTGGCTACGACAAGGCATCGGCCATGGCCTTGGCTATGCCAAGGCATCAACCTTCGCTAAGTACACTAGCTATATATATAGTGTACACTATATACATTGAATACCCGTAAACTTTAATTGGCCTTGAACTTGATTTTGGACAAGTGTTCCAAGTTAGGTGTTCCAAGTTGAGTAATAAAAAAACAAAAATAGTCACGGATTCAATAGTTATCCCAACTAGTACCGCTTCATTTTGTCCATAAGCAATAGTGCCAAATTTCAATCAAAATCCCACGGATTCAATAGTTAAATACATTTCAAAAAAAAAGTCATGGATTCAATAGTGCCTAATTTCAAACAAAAACAGTCACGGATTCAGTATAAATAAGTTAGATCTTCACTTCTTTTTTATTTCTAAATTTCATCTAAAAAGCAATCAATTTCTCGGTATGAGTACGAGTAGGTCACCAAGTCTAAGAAAATGTTGAAGATTATGAAGAAGAAAGAGCCGCTAAAAAATTTCAGTTTCTTAGAAGATATTAAGGAGGGATATTATAGTTTGTGGAACAGCTCAGATAAACTTCACCGCCCATTCGTGACAATAAGAACAAAGAATAAATCAACATGGATTTGGGATTCTCTTCGTTACATGCCAAGGATCGTGGGGCAACTAAAGCTTATGGAGAGCATGATATGTTCCAAAGACTCGCACTCTATAAGTTTATGGAGAGCATGAATGAATAATTTGTTAAGTGTTGTGTGGTTTGTTTGTTTGTAGTTTTTTTTTTTTTTTAATGAATAATATCTACTGTATAATATAATTTTCTTTAGATCTGAATTGCCAGTTAGTTTGGTTTGAAGTGCCAGTTTTAATTATACATTCACATACTCGGATATAATTGGCATTTCCAACTTAGTGTATAATAGCTATTGTAACTTAGTGTACCCAAGTTATTATGTCTTTTTTTATAATTTAGCTAGTGTACACTAGATAAAGTAGCTAGTGTACCCAAGTTACTCGTCCTATTTTATAAATTTGCTAGTGTACATTAGATAAAGTAGCTAGTGTACCCAGGTTAATCTGTCCTATCTATTTTATAAATTTGCTATTGTACATTAGATAAAGTAGCTAGTGTACACTAAGTTACTACTTCATTAAACATTTCATTAAATAAAGGGGTACAATAGAAATCAACATCTAACAGTTTATGTTAAATAACCATCTGTATTCTCTATTAACTAATGTACACAAGATATCACTTCAATAACAACTGGGTACATTAGATAAATAGCTAGTGTACCCTATTGATTTTGGACGTCAAATGATAGGTAATTAACTTATTCAAGATGTGTAGTAGCTAGGTAGCTAGTGCACACTAGCTAGATGTCTTTGAACTTGGCTTGTATCCGATAAAATGTGTTGGCCTTGGCCTTGTCATAGAGATTTTAGATGTCAAAGGATAGATAACCAAAAGAATATCAACGTAACTACCAAAATTTTATTTACACCCTCTAGTATCCAACATAACAAGATTCTAAAAGTAACATAAAATACAACATTGGAGAAAACTCTGTGTGTGTGTAAGCATTGCAAAGATGTATCTCTTTCAAATATAAAAAGAACTCTAATTTTTTTTTTATGATTTTTGTTTTTTCTTCGCCTGATCACAATGTGTTTTTGCTGAATTAACAACTCTTTCTCTATTTTCATTGGTTTGATATGTAAGCATTGCAAAGAGGTATCTCTTTCTTAACTTCGTAAGTTGCTTGTTTTGTTCAAATGGTAGAAAGGAAAATAGGAAAAAGATTAGAAGAAGTTGTTTGTTTTCTTCAAGCTTAAATAAATCTTTAAAGCAAAAATTTCTTACCCCTTCCTTTTTAAAACCAAAGATTCCGGTTTTGAGTCCACCACCTTTGTATGTCTCAAGGTGTCTCATTACGAATATTGCACAGTCAACATGATTTCTTTTTGTCCTCCACAACATTTCTAGTCGGCGAACATTAAATGACAGAATTGCGTCTGCTTTTAACTGGTTATGGGGTCTTAAATACTTACTAAAATGGTTTTTCTGCACAAAATAAAAATAAACATTAAGCTAATAGCAAAGTCGGGGTGCTTAGATTTGTGTAGGATAGGCAAATAAGTATTAAGAATTTAAAAATATGCATACCAGTTGTGTTAGAGGGCCCGAATACTTGTCAGAGTCCCCTAAGATACTGTTGTCAAGGATATCCAAAGAATTTGTCTTGAAATCAAAGACAACAACATAGAAGTGTGCATATGCAAGGATTGTAAACATTACCTGACATATTTATATAAACAAATATAATAAGCAAATGTGAAATTTCGAAATAACAAACACACTTATAAATATGTAGCTGCGTTGGTTTTATTACCAAATCATAGTCATTGATTGTTTTTGTTGGGTTATTCTTCATCAACGTATCCATCTCGAAAGCAAAATCTTCATACTTACCCTCAGGCCTGGTGGAATTATACATCTGTGATATGACATATACATAACAAATGAGTTATAGTGATATTGTAGTATACGTGAATGAATGTCACTAAGGTGATTTAGTTAAGCATATTACCATTACTTGCGGCCCACAGAAGAGACGCAGAGGGCTTTCAGGTGCCTTATACTTTTCAAAGTCGTTTAGGACATCACACCAAATACTTAACAATGAACATTCAACCTCTTTATCAGGAAGCATGGTCTGGAAACTTTCAAAAATACCATGCACATCATTTTTGGAACTATAAATGAAAATCCTGTAGAAAATAAGGTAATTAGCTACTGCTCCTTCTACTATGAACTCTAGGTACATTAGATGCACAGCTAGTGTGCACACTACAACCTCATGTTTTTGAAGGACGTTGCTTGAACTAAATAAATAGCTAGTGTATTCTAGCTATGTGTATTAGCCTTGGCTAAGTACAATAGCTAGTGTAACTTCGTGTACAACTGCTAGTGCCAAGGCCGGGGCATCGCCTTTGGCTACGCAAAGGCTGCCATGGCCTTGGCTTTGCCAAGGCCTCATCCTCGGTTAAGTAGCCAGTGTACACTAGATGTGTTACTAGTGTGCACTAGCCAGTTAACTAGTGTGCACTAGTTAGGCAGTGTGTGCACTAGCTATATATATAGTGTACACTAACTATATATATAGTGCACACTAGCTACTTTATCTATTGTACACTAGCTAGTTATCTAGTGTGCACACTAGCTTATGAATAGTAAAGTTAATTTCTTGGTGTGACTAACTTTATTATTACTATGATACTTACATATCATCGTCAGGTTTGACCATCTTCAATCCACTTGAAGATCATGTTTTCATCGTAGTTGGTCTTTCAAAAATATCAACTATTCTTTGTTTGAAAGGAGACTTCAAAAACGATGGCTCGAGACGCGTTTATCTTTATTTGGCCGTTCATTTTGTTGAGGTTGATTCTCTTGGCTCGTGTTGAATCTTGAGTTGACAACATCAAATCGAAAGAAGGGGAAGTTACACCCCTTATCTTACGCTGGGGTTTCATTGTTGCTTTGTCAAGTACCTCTTCATTTTCTTGAGTCAGATTCAGCAGTGTGCTCATCTTTGCGATTGAAACCACATCAATTTCATCAATTGCATCGTCTCGTTGAGATGCTTTTCTTCTCATTTGAAAGTTTGTCTTGAATGTAATTTTCAATACCAATGTCAATATCTCTCGCAATCTTGGCTATTTAATTCCAAACCTGTCCAAAGTACGGTGTCTCGTTGAGGCTCGGCGTCAATTGATGCTCCTTTTGTTGGAGATTTTTCAAAACAAGTCAACAACGAGGGATCTTCTATTGTTGTTTTCAACCGATTTGACAAGTCATCGCACCGTGAGTAAGTGAGGGAGTCATCAATGAAAGGTATTGATTCCGTCTCATTCGACGGCTTGAGATTATTGGAGAAATTTGGACATTGGTGTTGAGGAGAGGTTGTGGTTGCGGCTCAAAAGATGTATCGAGGAGGTCCGGGCGTGATTGTTGGTTATCTTGTGTTGTGGTGAGTGGAGAATCTAAAGTTGGATCGAGGAGAGGTCGGTGTTGTGTCCGTTGGTCCGAATTTTGTTTCTGGGTTTGGCAAGGTGGTGTGAAAGGAGAGTCACCGTATTGAGCTTCGAGCTTGAGATTGAGGAAACCGAGAACCGAAAAGCCGATTTATTTCACTGCTTCAGTTTCTCCACACACCGCTCTTCGAATCAATTGCAAAACATGTATTGTATGCTTGGGCATACTGCCTGCCCCTTCGCATCCTCACCCGTAGCCGAAGTTTTAACATTGGATCATTGTCCCGAAACATTTAACGTAATTGCATTTGACATCGGGTACACTAAATAACTTAGTGTTCACTAATTAGCTATGTGTATCACTAAGTTACAATAACTAGCTAGCGTACACTAGCTATGTGTATCAAGATTGGCTAATGCAAACTAGCTAGTTTAACTTAGTGTACACTCGATAGTGTTTGCCTAGTGTTCACTAACCGTGAACACTAGCTATGTGTATCAAAGATTGGCTAATGTAAACTAAGTTACAATAACTAGCTAAGTTACAATAACTAGCTAGCGTACACTAGCTATGTGTACCAAAGATTGGCTAATGTAAACTAGATAGTTTAACTTAGTGTACAACCCACTAGTGTTCACTAAGTTACAATAACTAGCTAGTGTACACTAGCTATGTGTATCAAGATTGGCTAATGTAAACTAGCTAGTTTAACTTAGCGTACACTCGATAGTTATCTAGCGTACACTAGCCAAATGCCTTAGGCAGCTAGTGTTCTCTAAGACAACACAAATAGTGTTCACTAAGTTACAATAACTAGCCAGTTGTATCAACATTGACTAAGTAAGCTAGCCGCTTACACTAAATATTTTTATCAAAACAAACAGGAAATATAAAATTTAAGAAAGAAAACAAACTAAGTAAATTATTATAAATACAATTACAAAAAAAAAAAAAAAAAAACCAACAACAACAACAGTTCCTAATTCCCATCATTAACTTATTTCATAGTTCGTAGTCCCCTAATTCCCATCATCGACTTCCGCCATATGCGCTCTAGTGCCATGTGTTGTTCCTTGGATATTTCTCCATACGAAGAAATAGATCCACGATGAATAGCATGCGCAAAGAGTTGGTCCCAAGTCAATGTTCTTGTTGGAAAGCTAACTGGGGGCGTAATGGGCATTGCAATTTATTTTCCCCATTATAGAGGGAAAACGCCCATTTTGGATTGATCGCCCTGACTTGCAACTTTTTGCTCCAGTGGTCCATTCTCTTCTAACCCTAAAGGAACCCTAGGCGGAACATCCACAATATCATCTACATATTCAACTTCCTCAGGCTGAAACCCTATATCAGAATCAGAACTTTCGTCCTGCTGAGCTTGATTGTTGTTGTTATTATTCATTTTGAGAAATTTGATTTTTTTTTTGTTGTGATGGTAGGAGTGGTGGTGTATGGTATTTATATAGGCTGAGTACTATGAATTCAATGCATTTAATGCACCAAAAGTTGAATTCAATTCGCCAAAAGTTGAATTCAATGAATTAATGCATTTAATGCATTTAATGCATTCAATCAATTCACCAAATGGCTTGGGCAGTAGGACAAGCCCTTGTGTACACTAGTTGTTGTTTAGCTAATGTACCTAATAAGTTATTTCTAATAATAATTAGGCACAAATATCTTTCTTTGTCCTATTCAAAAAGGCATTTTTGTCTAGTGTACACTAGCTAGTTATCTTAGTGTACAATAGCTAGTTATCTTAGTGTACAATAGCTATTTTGCTAGTGTAACTTTGTGTACACATAAAGAGTGTACACTAGCTATGTGTATCAGCCTTGGCTAGTGTACACTAGCTAGTTATCTGGTGTACACTAGCTAGTTATCTAGTGTTCACTATCCAAATGGCTTAGGCAGTAGGACAAGCCCTTGTGTACACTAGTTGTTGTTTAGCTAATGTACCTAATAAGTTATTTCTAATAATAATTAGGCACACATATAACGTATATTAGCCAGATGGTTTAGGGAGGACAATTGATTCTAAGTTTTACCTCTTCTTCTTGTTGGTATTGTTCAGCTTGTCCGCTGTGATGCTGTTGTTGTTCTTCTTCTTCTTCTTCTTTTTCTTCTTCTTTTTCTTCTTCTTCTTCTTTTTCTTCTTCTTCTTCTTCTTCTTCTTCTTCTTCTTCTTCTTCTTGGATGGCAATTAAACGTGTTGTCCCCATCCCAATCAAGTTGTTCTCCATTTCAAATAATTCCCTTTCCTCCATCGTTTCTGTTGTCCAAGCTTTAAAAGCAGGGAACATTTGAGAACAACTGCACCCCACTTGTTCCACACGATCAAGGTAAAGGAACTGTAAAGCAAACAATGCACATATGTTAAAATCAATAGAAGCATTTATATTGTTCTCTAGATTTAGTATCAAATGGATTGTGAACTTACTACTAAAAATGCCAACGATCCAAATGAAGAAGGCATCTTCTTTCCACTCGACCTTGCCCTTCTTTCAGCTTCTTTAATGAGATATGCACACCAATTATATTGTGCACACTCATTAAAATTGATATTTGACCTCAACAAATCCCGCCTCACAAAGCTTGTCGTTTGAGGAGCTATTAAAACATTCGTCATGAGGATGACGAAATTCATCGTGAAAAATCATCCACCTCTCGCGCCGTTGTTGATTTTTGCGTGATGATTGTGGGGCCGACTTTCCATGGAAATTCAACTTCTTTATCGTTGTCAAACCGGGATCTCCAATTTTTCTCCCTATTGTGGGGCCGACTTTCATCATTTCCTTTCTTCTTCATTTTAGTGGGAATAACGATTTCCTATCACCCCTCGGCAAACCAAGTATCCGCCGCACCTCTTCTTCGCCACAGGAGCTCATCTCCATTTTCTAATGATACTATGTTATCATTTGCATTGTAGTTGTTGATAACATAGTATCCTATCCTGTGTGCTAGATTGGTAAACTTGAAATGAGAAAGCTCTTCAAATGCGTTAAGCTTTAACCAATCTATTTGAGCTGAATTTAACTTGGACAAAGGCTTCAAAGAGCCTTCTGCCGCTCTAATTTTTGACTTTTTATAGTCATATTGGGAATGGGTTGCCCTTGATTTCCTCTGCGATGTTTCTGGAGAATGCTGTGAAAGCTGTTTCTTGCTACGTTTCTTGGGAGATGCCTGCATATAAAAAACAACTAAGTGAATACTTTTTGAAGAGAGTACATTAGATATAGTAGCTAGTGTACACTAAGTTACTAATTCATTAAACATTTCATTAAATAAAGGGGTACAATAGAAATCAACATCTAAAAGTCATTAAATAATAGCTAGTGTACATTAGATAAAGTAGCTAGTGTACACTAGCCATTTTATAAATTTGTTATTGTACATTAGATAAAGTAGCTAGTGTACACTAAGTTACTAATTCATTAAACATTTCATTAAATAAAGGGGTACAATAGAAATCAACATCTAACAAATATTAAATAATAACAAAGGTACATTAGATAAAGTAGCTAGCGTACACTAGCCAAATGGCTTAGGCAACAGGACAAGGCCTCGGGCAATACCTTGTGTTCATCATGCCGAGTAAATTAGACAAAGTAGCTAGTGTACCCAAGTTAATCTGGCCCTATTTTATTTTATAAATTTGCTATTGTACATTAGATATAGTAGCTAGTGTACACTAAGTTACTAATTCATTAAACATTTCATTAAATAAAGGGGTACATTAGATAAAATAATAATCGTGTACATTAAATAAAATAGCTAGTGTACATTAGATAAAGTAGCTAGTGTACACTAAGTTACTAATTCATTAAACATTTCATTAAATAAAGGGGTACAATAGAAATCAACATCTAACACCATTAAATAATAACAGTGTACATTAGATAAAGTAGCTAGCGTACACTAGCCAAATGGCTTAGGCCAGGACAAGGCCTCGGGCAATACCTTGTGTTCATCATGCCGAGTAAATTAGACAAAGTAGCTAGTGTACCCAAGTTAATCTGTCCTATTTTATTTTATAAATTTGCTATTGTACATTAGATATAGTAGCTAGTGTACACTAAGTTACTAATTCATTAAACATTTCATTAAATAAAGGGGTACATTAGATAAAATAATAACTGTGTACATTAAATAAAATAGCTAGTGTACATTAGATAAAGTAGCTAGTGTACACTAAGTTACTAATTCATTAAACATTTCATTAAATAAAGGGGTACAATAGAAATCAACATCTAACAAATATTAAATAATAACAAAGGTACATTAGATAAAGTAGCTAGTGTACACTAGCCAAATGGCTTAGGCAGCAGGACAAGGCCTTGGGTAATACCTTGTGTTCATCATGCTGAGTAAATTAGACAAAGTAGCTAGTGTACCCAAGTTAATCTGTCCTATTTTATTTTATAAATTTGCTATTGTACATTAGATATAGTAGCTAGTGTACATTAGATAAAGTAGCTAGTGTACATTAGATAAAATAATAACTGTGTACATTAAATAAAATAGCTAGTGTACATTAGATAAAGTAGCTAGTGTACACTAAGTTACTAATTCATTAAACATTTCATTATATAAAGGGGTACAATAGAAATCAACATCTAACAACCATTAAATAATAACAGTGTACATTAGATAAAGTAGCTAGTGTACACTAGCCAAATGGCTTAGGCAGCAGGACAAGGCCTCGCCAATACCTCAGGTTCACCTTGCCGAGTAAATTAGACAAAGTAGCTAGTGTACCCAAGTTAATCTGTCCTATTTTATTTTATAAATTTGCTATTGTACATTAGATATAGTAGCTAGTGTACACTAAGTTACTAATTCATTAAACATTTCATTAAATAAAGGGGTACATTAGATAAAAATAATAACTCGTGTACATTAAATAAAAATAGCTAGTGTACATTAAATAAAGTAGCTAGTGTACACTAAGTTACTAATTCATTAAACATTTCATTATATAAAGGGGTACAATAGAAATCAACATCTAACACCCATTAAATAATAACGTACATTAGATAAAGTAGCTAGTGTACACTAAGTTACTAATTCATTAAACATTTCATTAAATAAAGGGGTACATTAGATAAAATAATAATCGTGTACATTAAATAAAATAGCTAGTGTACATTAGATAAAGTAGCTAGTGTACACTAAGTTACTAATTCATTAAACATTTCATTATATAAAGGGGTACAATAGAAATCAGCATCTAACACCATTAAATAATAACTGTGTACATTAGATAAAGTAGCTAGTGCACACTAGCCAAATGGCTTAGAACAGGACAAGGCTCGCCAATACCTTGTGTTCACCTTGCCGAGTACATTAGATAAAGTGGATATAAAAAATAATGAGTGTAAATGTACTCTATGGTTAATACCTCAAAGTTGGAGATTTTGCGTATGGTCACTTTTCTTTCGTTTGACACCACTTTCTTCTTTGAAGCTTTGATTTTTGATGGTCGAGTGAATTTTCTTCTTCGCTTGTCTTAACGTAGCATCTTCCTCGGCATTGATTCTATCAAACATTCTCCCGATTAAACACAAATAAGAGTTAGTAGGAGTCATTATAACAACAGTACACTAGCTACACTAGCTAAATAGCTAGTGTTTAGAGCTATTATAAAACATACATTAGGGTGGCACCAATTTATGCAATTCAACCAAAGGAGTTACCTATTCTTATCGGTGTTGCCGATGGAACGATTGATCTTTCTAAATTTACCACCGATTCAACACTCTTTCTTTTGTTGTTCCCATTTCTTCGCTTGTGTTTCGATGAAAGTTAATATAAAACACAAAAGAGTTGAAAATAAAATGAGAACCAAATTATGTAAACTAGCTACTTGTCTTAGTGAACACTAGCTGTGTTGTCTTAGTGAACACTAGCTATGTATAAGATCAAAAGGAAACAAAATAGTCATTCACACAAATTAGGTACAAATATATGACAATTTAATAGCTATTGTAACTTAGTGTACACTAGCTATGTGTATCAGTATTGGCCAAATGCCTTAGGCAGCAGCACAAAATATTGGGCCAAGCCCTCGTGTACACTAGTCGTTGTAACATAGTGTACACTAGCTAGTTAACTAGTGTACAATAGCTATTTTTCTTAGTGTACACTAGCTGTTACAATAGCTAGTGTGCACAATTCAAAAATATCTGGTGTGCATTATTCTATTGGGTACACTAGCTAGGTTATCTAGTGACGAAGGAAGCTTTTCTTGTTAATGTGCTAGAGAGCAGAGGGGGCTAGGTACTTTGAGAAAACACATGTCTTATTAATATTTTGGAACTACTTCTACCAATTACAAGCACTTTGAGAAGCACAAAGAAATGGGCATCAAGAAGATAATATAAGGAAGTACACTAACCCCGTACATTGAGCTCCATCAATTGTGTTTTCATTATTTGAGGATGCCATTGAAGATGATATTTCTAGAAATGGCGGTCGGAAATTGATTGGTTTTCGCCGGAAATTGAGAGATTGTGTAGACGGAGAGAGAAATAATCTTGTTAACCGTCGTCGTAGAAGGAAATTTCGGCGGAGAAATCTAGGGTTTTCACGTCGTCGTATACGGGAGAAGGAAGAAATTGAGTGTGTGTTTTGTGGTGTTTGTGTGTGCAACGGTTGAGAAGAATGATATTTATATGTTCGTAAAAAGATTTTCCTATTTTGCCCTTTCTGTTTTCAATAATTTCAAAAATGCCACCGGTTGCCCAAAACCTACATTTAATCTGAAGCATTGATTTTGCTTTAATCCAAAGGCTGAAAATGGTTCTTATGGTTCTCACAAAATTTAGTTCTCATTATAATAAGACCCTATATATATATATATATATATATATATATATATATATATATATATATATATATATATAGAGAGAGAGAGAGAGAGAGAGAGAGAGAGAATTCAACACCATTCCAACTCATCATCCTATATCCCATCACTTTTATTTTATTTTATATTCTTAATTTTTTTTTACACCAAAAAAATAAGAAACAAAATAAATCATTTACTATCCACTTTATTATATTTTTAAAAATGTTTTTTTTTTGTGTACAAATCAAATGAAAATAGTCTCTATTTAAAGAGAAAAAAATTATGAATTTTGGTGAAAAAAAAATTAATTTCATATACAATAATTGAGGTCAAATAAATGGGATAATTTTATTTTTTTTGAAATCCGTCCAGCCAATGAGGAGGTGCCATGTGTCGCCCAAAAAAAAAAAAAAAACAGAAAATTCATAGAGGACGCGCCCTTGTCGGCGCTTGTTAGGGACGCGCCAGTGAAATTACTGAAGTGCCCCTCCTCCTTCAGGCGACACTTGGCCAAACTGATTAAAAAAAATAAAAAAATAACTCCGTCGAATAAGAGGCTGCCACGTGGATATTTGGACTTGTTATTTGCTACTTTGCCACAGCGTGAAATGACTAAAATACCCCTCAAAGGCCAAACAATTACCACTATCTTGTTATTATATATAGATAGATATCTTTAATTTTTTTCCATCTTTCTTTCATCTGCTAGACCTGCATGAGATCTGCTTGTGCTCTTCAAAATTAACATACCAATTTGTAGCATCGTCATTTTAGGCTGTAAGGGCTTTAAAGAAGTGATAAATTGACTGTTTGGTGATAATAAAATGTCCATCCATGCTCAGTTAATTAAATCCTAGAATATGTAAATTACTTATTAACTTTGATCAAGATAGGGAAGATTGTAGTTTTGTCCTGGTTATGTCATGCATTGGTTTCGAGAGGAAAGTGCCTAATTCTTAGTGGGAGCATATGCACAAGATTTTGATCTCTTAATACGAGTTAATGCAATTACATGTTGCTTATATTATTGAGACGTGTGTCTCCAGAGTGTCATAGTTGAATCCCCACCAAAACAACAGCAAGTGTTAATGAATGTAAATTTATTATAAAGCATTTTCTTTCTGAACTACTTGCATTTGTATACATTTCCCCACTGAAGCCTAAATTCTAAAATGTGACTTAATGTCAATCATGCAGATTGTTGATATTCTCCATTGGTATGTTAAAGAAGGTGACACGGTAAGAACTCCTGCTCCTGACTCTAAAGTGATTGATCTCGGTAAATGAGTATGACATTTTCTTATTAAACAACTACTTTTACTGTTTTTAAAAGGTTACAGGTAAAAAGGGCATAACATTGTAATCAGTGTAGCATGCTTAGCACTGACATCCATAGTCCGGGTCGCAGCCTTGACAGACTAATTAAGGTGCTTTAGCATGCACAAAACAAATTAATCAACCTTTTCCTAGCATACAGTTGCAGTGGATAATTTCTCATTGATTTTACGTTAATAGGTGCACATGTATCCATAACTGTCACTTTATAAAATAAAATGGACTCCTCAAGAGTTCGAAGGTGGTAGACTGAAGGAAAATAAATGAGTGGGGTTGCATTCCGGCGTTCCAGGAAATATCTGACCTTCACATGACTGACTCTTAGACCCTTGTGTTCTAATTTTTTGTTTTCGTTTTCGCAAATGTATTTTATGGTGACCTTTCTATTTTATTTTGTTTGCCATTTCTTTTGGAGTTCAGTTTATAGCTTCGTAGCATAATTAACTTGTGTTTCTTGCTGTTTTAAATAACATTAAATCTTGGTTCTAACTGTAAAATTCAACTTGATTTTACTCGATTCTTTATTTAGGGTGCCTGATCTGTTATTGTTTTTTCACGCAGATAGTTGACTTCTGTTGTGGCGCTAATGATTTTAGTCCCATCATGAAAATGAAGCTTGATGAGGTGGGGAAGCAATGCTCCTACAAAAACTATGATATTCTTCAAGCTAAGGTGACTCTTTTTTGTAATTTTTAATAGTGTCCGATCCAATAAAGCATACTGCATTTAAATGGACACTTAAATTCGGAAATAACAAGAAAGTGTGTTTATTTTTGAGCCATTGGTTGTCGTCAAACACATATGGAACCCCCAAAACTTTTTGACATGTAGGAGTATATGATAAAAGTTTGGGTAAATCACAATATCAGATTAATATTTGTTAGTGAACGGTATAAACCGAGCTACGAACATGGGCTTGCCCGAACCTGGGCCCAACTATATTGGGCCATGGATATTATATATTCATCAAGTGTCAGGGCCGAGCATTATCTTCCTCGTATGTCGAGGAACATTTACCTTGGCCTTATGTCGACATTCTTGGGCCGGCCTGTCCCAATTACCGAGGAGAGAAAAGTCCTTTGCTCGTCATTTCACCAATTACCGAGGAAACAAAAGTATTCTCCCCGGCATATTTTCATGTCGGCCATTTACCAAATGACGAGGAAACAAAGTCATTTTCCTCGGCTAATTTGCCCAAGGCCGAGGAAAATCATTTGTCTTCCTCGGCGTTCCGGCTAGCAGTTACAATCCTTATTCAACAAGGATTATACAGTTGTAACCCAATCAGGATTACAATTACCAATATCAATTCAAGTCAAACAAGGATTTCTTAACAGATATGATCCTCTTAAGATTATATCTTATCTCTCTACAAGTTCACTCCAACATGGATTCTATCAATCCATTCTTATAAATACAAGCCCCATGGCTCATTATTTGGTACGTTACTTTTTACCTTGGAGAAACTCTGTCAATTTGATTTCTCTAATATCAACCGTGAACTTACTCTCACGCCGGAGGGCCTTTAGCCGGATCCGCCCCGGCTTAGTTTACGGGTTTTCTCTTATTTTCAGGCCTTGCAATCGCCGGAGCATTCGACGCTTGGATTTGGGCTGATTTGACGATTTTGGCATCATCAATTGGTTCCATTGCCGGGAAATCGATTCAAACACCCATTGTTTGGCCTGGAAGACGCTCGCCTTAAGCCAATTTTCGTGCCGGAATTGTTCTTCCTTGGAACGGAATTTCTGGATCGCTGGGTTTGTTCTTGAAAACCGCCCGACCCGCATATTTTGACCGGAAAATACCCAGATTCCGTTGAAGGCATTTTTGGCGTTAAAATTCCGCCCCAGTTTGGCTTGAATTCGTTTTGTTTCGAAAGAATTACAAGCGGCAGTTTGTTTGTGGTCAAAATTTTGCCCTAATTTTGATCTCAGAATTGGTTCTATTGAAATTGTGATTTTTGAGATATTCAGTTAATAATCTGCTGATTCATAATGGACGGACAATTCACAAGTGTTACAAATGAGGATCCCACCCAAGTGAATGGGGGAAACACGGAGCCGAGGAGCCACTGCCTCCTCCTCCCCCTCTACCTCAAGCCGATGCCATTCCTCCCCTTGCCATGACTCTTCGTTCCAGGGGTCAGGCAAATGCCGAGGGAGAGGGCAATGACCTTCCTCGTCCTACTCGTACTCGTGGGAAGCAAGCAGGAAGGAAGAAAACAAAGAATGCCGACGCCGGTCCAAGCAGGAGGATCTCAACCCGTTGACCGACGCTCTTTTGTTACACAAACAAATGGAGACTTTGCAAAGGATGTATGAGACACAAGTTGCTCTGTTGCAAATGGACCTGCACCATTCCATGGCTCCCTTCATTGTACCATCAATGGGCCCACCTTTGAGAAAGGAACAGGGAGAGCATCGTGCTCCTCCCCTGAAGACTGCTGAGTTACCACTGCCAGCTCCCAGGGATTCTCCTCATCCTCGGCATAACAGTAAGCATAAGGAGCCTGTGGTCGACCTGAGAAGCCAAATAACTCCTAGGGAAGAGGAAGTGAACTCCAAGGACCTAAGAACAAGACTCAGCTTGAATAGGCGCCTATCCCCTGCTCGCCTCATCATGACACCTAGGCGTCCCGCGTCTCCTCGAGCTCGTCGGCCAGATTCTCCTCGTCCTCATCATTCAGATTCTCGTCGTCCTCGTCGACCGGACTCTCCTCGTCCTCGGCATCGAGAATTTGCTAGGCCAAGGACCCCAGAGCCCTACAGGATGATACTTGGCGCCCAAGACCTGGAACCAAGACGTGATAGGGTCCCCTCCAGACGTGATGGCCACCGACATGAAGCGGAGCACAGTAGGGCAAATGATCGCCCTAAAGACAAGTCAGTCAGAAGTTCCCAACGAAGCACTCGCTCAAGCAGTGAGAAGGAAATAGAAACAAAGCAATGGGAGCTGTTGAAACAAAGGCTGGATGATATGGAGAGGGGAAAGAAATATAATGATGACGATTATGATTGGGCCACCCGTCCGTTTTCCTTGAGGATAACTGCTGCACCTCCCCATCCTAACCTCAAGCTCCCAAATTTCGAGAAGTATAACGGAACCACCGATGCCAAGGACCATGTGCAAAGTTTTGAACAAACCATGAATCTCCTCACCACTGCTGATGACTTGCTCTGCAAAGCTTTCGCGAGCACCTTTTCCGAATGTTTGACCTGGTTCCGTGAGCTCAAGAAAGGTTGCATCGATTGCTGGAGGGGCATGAGGAGAATGTTCTTAGATCACTTTGCCACGGCTGGGAAGAGGAAGATGAGATTAACCGACTTGGCCAACATTGAGCAAGGGAAGGGAGAGACCACCCTTAGCTACTACAATAGGTTCCGAAAGATGGCAGACCAAGTCGAAGAAAGCCTTACTGATAGGGAGGTCATAGTTTGCTTCAACTCTGGATTAAAGTCCGGCCCTCATTTATGAACTCGCAGCCAGGGAACCCACCTCCAAGGCCGAATTGTACAAAGTGGCTTATGCCATTTCCATGGTCAAGATAAGACAAAGAAAAGGGAGCCGACAAGACGGAACCTGAAGCAACTAACTCCCGACGTAATGACAATGGGAACGGCAAGAAAGGAAAGAATAAAACCAAGCACCGAGAAGCCGGAGTTCACCCCTCTTACAAAGCCCATCTCCGAAATCATGCAGATGGTGAACCTTCCTCCACCTCGTCCGCTGACTGATAACCCAAAGTATCCCCGCAACAAGAACAAATACCGTGATTTTCACAAGGACAACGGGCACACCACCGATGGTCAGCTGGGCCCTTAAGAAGATAATCCAACAATGGGTGGACGAGGGAAAGTTAGACCGTTATGTCATGAAGAAAGATGGCAAGCGAAAGCGGAAGCAAGAGGAGAGTGAAGATGACTCCAAGAGTGAGGATGAAGATCGAAGGCCTCCTAGGGCTAAATTACATGTGATCCGTGAAGAGGTGACCTCCACCGTAAAGCTAAGTGGACCAGCATCCACGAGCTAAGCAAAGTATACCATGTCCCCTCGGCTGGATCCATAAAGCGTAAGAAGTCATTAGTTTTTCTCCGAATGAGTCAAGGGAAGTCGAGCACTCGTGAGCGCCTATTGGTCATCAAGGGTCGAATTGACAATGTGGAATCCGAAAGACTTCTTGTTGACACGGGGCCTCCCGTGACATCTTATACTATTCACTTTCCAACAAATGGGGTCAAGGACACTGCGCTAGAGCCATATCATGGAAGGCTTGAAGGATTCACCAACCATAAGGTTGGAGCAAAGGGAACCGTGGAACTAGAACTCGAGGTCGGCGATCATCCCTTCCGAGCCACAGCTACTGTCACTTTCATAGTCATGGATTTGACTAGTGACTATCATGCGATCATTGGCATTCCAAGTCAAGCCAAACTTGGGATGGTAGCCTCCCTTCCTCACCAACGAGTTAAATTTCCCACTCGTGCTGGCATTGGATGCGTGAGGGCAACCCCCAAAGATTTCTTGGAACATGTTGTCAAGAGCCGGAAAAGTCAAAAAGCGTGGAGATAGATACGCCCGAGGAGAACATCAAGATCACCAAATCACAGAAGACCACGGAAACTAGCTCTAGAATGAACTATATCCGTGAAGTATGGGAAAGTGAGGAAGAGGAACCTATGGTCCTAGAAATTGTGGATGACCAAGGCGTAACTCTACCCACTCTGGAAGAAGAGCCTATGGTCCTAGAAACTGCGGATGACCAAGGCATAGTTCTACCCATCTCCGAGGAAGACCCCATTCTCGTCAATGACCGTAACTCGGGGGCCAACCATCACTCGGGGATGAACGATCTTCCGTACATCGATAAACTTATGGAGGAAGAAGGCCTCAATGTAAACGACAATGAAGGGAGGAGAATCAGAGAGATCATCATCGAATCCCCGGAATTTCGAGACGGACTCAGAAATGAAGCCCGTAGATGAGCTAGAAGAGGTAGTCATTAATCCCGACTATCCCGAACAGAAAATCAAGCTAGGAGGCCAGCTATCACAGGAAGAGAAAGAAAGAATCATATCCTCTTGAAAAACAGCCTCGACGTCTTTGCTTGGAGAGTCGAAGACATGAAGGGAATCAATGAAGAAGTAGCCCTCCACCGCTTAGAAGTTGATCCTTTAGCGAAGACCATTTCTCAGACAAGGAGAAATTTTGCAAGAGACAAGGAGGAAGCTATAAAAGAAGAGGTGCAGAAATTACTCAAATACGGAATAATTCGCGAAGTCAAATACCCCGTTTGGTTGGCTAATGTGGTTATGGTGAAGAAGCAAAATGGGAAATGGCGCATGTGCATAGACTTTACCGATCTAAACAAAGCCTCGCCCCAAGGACAGCCTATCCTCTCCCCGTAATCGACAAGTTAGTGGACTCCATTTCGGACACCAAACTCTCGCCTTCTTAGATGCCTACTCGTGCTATCATCGATAAAAATGGCAAAAGAAGACATCGAGAAGACCGCCTTTCAAACACCCGTGGGGAATTTCTGCTACATCATGATGCCTTTTGGGCTCAAGAATGCCGGTGCCACTTACCAACGGATGGTAAATCAAGTTTTTGCAAGTCAGATAGGTAGAAACATGGAGGCTTATATTGATGACATGGTCATAAAGACCAAGGAAGGCAGCCACGTTCCTGACCTAGAAGAGACCATTCATAACCTCCGAGCCAACAACATGAAGCTGAATCCAAGCAAGTGCGTGTTCGGAGTTACTGCAGGGAAATTTCTGGGCTTCATGGTTTCCCAAAGGGGGATTGAAGCAAACCCAGAAAAGATCAAGGCGCTCATTGGCATGAAGGAACCTACCACCATCAAGGAGGTCCAAAGACTTAATGGAAGAATTGCAGCCCTTGGAAGATTCATCGCCAAGTCTGCCGAAAAGTCACTGCCTTTCTTCAAGGTATTGAAGGGTACCAAAAGCTTCTCCTGGACTCCTGAATGCTCGGAAGCATTCCTCCGGTTGAAGGAGTACTTGGGTTCTCCTCCCTTGCTTAGCAGTCCGACTACCGGTGAGATGCTATATGTCTTCCTAGCTGCCACTGATCACGCTATCGCAGCTGTCTTGGTTCGAAAGGATGAAGGAATTCAGAAGCCAGTCTACTATGTCTCAAAGGCCCTGTCCGATGTGGAAAGCAGATATTTCAATGTGGAGAAGATAGCATACGCCCTAGTCATTGCTTCAAGGAAGCTGCGTGCATATTTTTCTGCACACCCTATCACCGTCTACACCAACGAACCATTGAAGAAAATCCTTCACAAGTTGGACGGCTCGGGACGTCTCCTTAATTGTTCAATCGCTCTAACGGAGTTTGATATCACTTACCAACCAAGGAAGACCCTCCTAGCACAGCCTTTGGTCGACTTCATGGTCGAGACTGCCTTTATGGGTGAGCATCTCCCCACCTCCCTAAGCAAAACGCGCGGAGGAAAAGACTCTCCCATTGAACTCCCATCCAACCGCTGGATCCCGTATACGGACGGATCGCCTACCAAGGAAAGGAGCGGAGCTGGAGTAGTACTAGCAAGCCCGTAAGGAGAATATACTATACAAGATGCCATCCGCTTCAGTTTCCTCGCCTCTAACAACCAAGCCGAATACGAAGCTCTCATATTTGGCATTGAGTTGGCCTCCTTCTATGGAGCAACTAAGGTGCGGCCGCTTTCGTGACTCCCAGCTTGTTGTCAAACAAGTGAAAGGAGAATATAACACTCAAGATGTCACCCTTGCCAAATATAGAGACCTGGTCCTAGATATGACGAAGAAAATGGAATTTTTCGAGCTCAAGCAGATAGGAAGGGAAGACAACCAAGTCGCAGACGTTCTCTCCAAACTAGCCACCATGGACGTGTCTCCTTCGGAGACCAACCCATATGTAGTTTATGCCGAGGAACCTGCGTATGAAAGATTACAAGTCATGCTTCTGGACGAGGAAGAGAGATGCTGGATCGATGACTACATCGAATACATTGAGAAGGAGAAACTCCCAGAAGATGATGCTCGAGCCAAGCTTATCAAGAAGAGGTCTCCAAGATTCGTGGTGATGAACGGAGTCCTCTACCGAAGATCTTTCACGAAGCCCCTGCTAAGGTGTGTCTATCCCAAGGAAACTGAGAACCTCCTGGCAGAAGTACATGAAGGTGTTTGCGGCGGACACCCGGGGGCCAGAACCTTAGCTGACAAAATCATATCGCTAGGTTACTACTGGCCAAACCTAAGGGAGGACGCGCATGCCTATGTTCGAAAATGTGACAAATGCCAAAGGTTCTCTGACATTCCAAGACTACCTGCAGTCGAGCAAACACTTGTAATACCTACGTGGCCATTTGATATGTGGGGGATCGACCTCATTGGACCCTTCCCACCCGCCCGTGGTAATTGCAAGTACGTGATAGTAGCTGTTGATTACTTCTCCAAGTGGATAGAAGCCAAGGCATTGGCCAAGATAACGGAAGAGAACGCGATAAACTTTGTTCATGACAACATTTGGTGCAGATTTGGCCTTCCACATACAATTGTTTCTGACCATGGCCTCCAATTCTCCACGGCATTTACAACCGAATTGGGAAGAGTTAAAGTACGCCATGCAAAATCTTCGCCAGCGTACCCCAAGGCAACGGCCAGCGTAAGCCGCCAACAAACCGGTCCTAACCGCCCTCACCAAGAATCTTGAAGGACGCGAGGGTAGATGGTTGGACGAACTTCCCCTAGCTTTATGGGCTGTTCGCACAACCACCCGGGGGCCAATCGGGGAAACCCCATTCGCACTAACCTTCGGTTCTGAGGCTATGGCACCAGCAGAGATGGCCATCCCTACAAGAAGGAACTCCCATTATGACGAGCAAGTCAACAAGGTCAATAGGCTCCTAGATCTAGACCCGATAGATGAAAACGACTAGCCGCGCAGAATGAGGATGGTAAACTACAAGCAAAGGACCAAGGCATATCACGACAAGAGGGTCATCAAAAGAGTATTCCAAGTTGGCGATTGGGTACTTAGAAAGATCGAAGCTACTGGTCGGAAGGCAGAACAGAACAAGCTCTCCCCAAATTGGGAAGGTCCCTATATCATCACTCAAGTCATCCGAGAAGGGACCTACAGATTAAGGACCAAGGAGGGGAAGGATCTCAAGCACCCATGGCATTCCGACAACCTTAGAAAATATTATCACTAGTCTAGTTTATTTTGCAATAGATTAGCTCTTTATTTTCGGTCTTTTATTTTCGGTCTTTTGTTTTCTTTTTGTCTTTTTAGTCAATAGGATTGCAGTTCTATGTAATCGCATTTCAGTTCTACGAAAGCAGTTTCTTCCAATATGCAAAACCACTATCAACTATCTACACCAACTCCGAAAGATGAGGACATTATCTCCAACTCTCTCAAACACACCAGCCAAGATCAAGGATCTTCCTTGACCTGATGGCTTACCATAAAGTCAAGACCAGGGGTCCTCCTTGGCCTGATGGCTTACCATAAAGTCAAGACCAAGGATCTTCCTTGGCCTGATGGCTTACCACGAAGCCAAGACCAAGGGTCTTCCTTGGCCTGATGGCTTACTGACAGCCAAGACCAAGGGTCCTCCTTGGCCTGATGGCTTACCACAAAGCCAAGACCAAGGGTCTTCCTTGGCCTGATGGCTTACTAACAGCCAAGACCAAGGGTCCTCCTTGGCCTGATGGCTTACACAACAGCCAATACCAAGGGTCATCCTTGGCCCAATGGCTTACCATACATCCCACCAAGGGTCCACCTTGGTTCAGGATCACAAGTCATATTCAAAGCTAAGGAAAATTTCCTCGGCCTAAATGACGTACGAGCATAGTTAAAGCCGAGGAAACTTCCTCGGCCAAACCACTTGTTCAATATGTAAGCAATAAGGGACCTTCTTTGGATCCCACCTTCTCAAGTCCAGTGCCTCTGCCTAGCATGCAAGGATACGAGCAAGTTATTGAAATAACAAGAATCATAGCAAAGGATTTTTTCATTGATATTCAAATGAAATTACATATCCTATCATCTATTACAAAAAGCATAACAAGAAAAAGCTATTCTAAGATTGTTGAGCATCATCAAAAGGCTTTTCAAGCCAATCTTGAGTAATGGAGCCAGGAGGAGGAAGGTCCGTTTGATTGATAAGAGCATCAGTTTCCTCGGCCCCTCTTCCTTCCTCGGTTTCCATGGCCTCAGGCTCTTCCTCGTCCTGGATGGCCTCCACTAAGTCTTTGATGTTGCCAGGGACTACAGGGGCTGGCCTCCACACTTCCCTGCATGCTTGAGCATCCTTGGCTGCTATCAATTCCAAGTTGCTTGCAGAGAAGGGGACTAAGTGATGGAGGGCCCTAACTTCCTCACTATATTGGTCCCGGCATATCAGCATGGCTATTTTGTTGATGTCAAGGCCGGTGGAGGGATCAGCCAAAATGCTCCTGGCAAGATGAAGGTATCCATCTTCGAACATAGTAGCCGTTTGCTCGTCCACGGCGTCCTGGAAGGCCGAGCTAGCTACCACAGCATCCTTGAATGCCGGGCTCTCCTTGAAGCGCGCCACAGCCTCGTTTTCTTTGGCAGGAAGGGCAGCCTCAAGCCCTTGGTATTTGGCCTCAGCTTCCTCGGCCTTAGCCTGAAGCTCGGCCTTATCCGTAAGAGCTTTGGTCAGCTCCTCTCCTTTAAGCCGGAGAAGCTCGTCAGCCTTGGCTTTCTCTTCCTCGGCCTTGGCCTTGCCTTCCTCGGCCCTCTTCACCTCGGCTTCCACCTTCGCCTTGGCTGCCTCAAGCTCGGCATCTTTGGCTTTAAGAAGTTTAACCAAGGAAGACTTCTCAGAATCGCTTTTGGCCAGGGCTGCCTTGGCCTCATTCATGCGTCTGGTCTTCTTCTTGGCCAAAACATTTTCATATGCCGTGACAGAAGCCAACTGAAAGAAAGTTCAATATCATATTAGAAGAATGCGTCAAATCAAAATCAATGATCAACGAACAAGGAAAAGATATTCACCTCGGCAATTAAGAGCCCCTTGCGACAAAGCAAGGTATCATCGCTGGGAGCCTCCTGGACAAAAGCATCATAGGCGTCCTCATCCATTGCTCTCTGAACTGGGGCTCTGCCCAATCGTACTAAGGGCCCCGTCCTAGTTTGCAGAGGAATCCCTTTGAGCCGAGGAACGTTGATGGCCATGCTCTTGGCCAGCTCGTCGGCCTGCTCAATAGTTTCAATGTTTTGGATGGTTAAAGGAGGAGGAGCTTCAACATGGGGAGCCTCAACGTGGGGAGCCCCACCAACATTAGCCTTCTTAGTTACAGGCTCCTCGGCACTCGAAGCTTGGGCTCTTTTGGAGCCAGATTTCCGAGCAACGAGGCGGCTTTCCTCGGCTCCCGCCTCCTCGGCACCAGTAGAAAGGTCAGCCATGTCACCAGTTATGGGTTCAACTTGATCCTCGGATGCTGCATCCTCGGAATTAATCTCCTGATGCACTTTAAGGGGTAGGGGCTTATCACCCTGGACACCGAGCACCAAGTTACGAGCATTGGCCTCGTCCTTCCTCTCCACCAGAGCAGACTTCTTGCTCGCCTTTCTTTCGCCTGATCAGCTCCTGAGGACTTAGTCTTTCCATTGCAAGGGTGGCTTCTTCCTCGGTAGTCAAATCTGTAAAGACAAGGAAGAAATGGTCAAGTACGAGCAAGAAGATCCAAGGTCAAGTACGAGCAAAATAATATGCAAAAAATTACAAGTGTAAGATAAAAGTTTACGTCCTACAATGTTAGGTGCTCCAATACATTGGTCGCGGACGCTCATCGTGGCACCTAATACGGTCCTCGTGAAATACGAAGCTGGATGTACCGTCCAATCATTGAAGCGACGACCTCTTTTAACATTTACAAGGGGAGCTACCCCGTCCTCGTTCCCGCATCAATCCCGCCCGGATATAGAAATGATCCGAGGATTCAACTTGCTTCCAGCCCAGGACCCCTACCCCGGCAAACTCTTCTAGGCGTTTGATCAAAGCTTTGGTCCACTCATATTGTTGGACAAATGCGAAGGTAGATGTTGGGTCACCACAAGGAGACCGGAACTCCCAACCTTGGCGGCTCTCAACTCGGATGACATGATGATCCCACTGGAACTTTACTAGACATGGGGAGGAGCAATTTTGGTTTCCTATTGGCACTCCTAATTACTACCACCATTGTTCCTTGATGACTTGGATAATGTAGAAATGACGGAAGGCTCCCATGGTCGGCTCATAGCCTAAACTACGGCAGAGGATGATGAAGCTAACCAAGACCCTAGTGCCATTGGCTCCTAGCATGGCCGGTACCGCCTTTACATCGTCCAAAAATTCGCAGATGAAGGGGTCCAGAGGAAGACGAAGCCCCTGTTGGAACCATTTATAATAGAAGTGGACATAATCTTGGTTGTAGTAGAAGTTCGTTTCCTCCTTCTCCGTCTTCGGCTCAATCTTGCCCATATAAGTTAACTTGTACTCATCCCGGTTCACCTTGTACTTGGAGTACAATTTTTCAATCATGGGATCCCTGTGCTTTGGTGCCCTCTCCACTTGCTTTCCTCGGCTACTGCTCCTCGGCCTCTTCTTCGGACGAGGCGGGCATCGCCTTGTGCACCTTCAACGAAGGCGTCAACTATCTCGAGTAGACGAGGAGGGCTCTCCTTCTCTTCCCGTCATATCTCGCATAAAGACGAGAAGACCAAATTATTTACCTCGTCAATGGCTGATTAAATGACGGGGAAGGAAGATTCCCTCCTCGTCATTCCATAAGGCCGAGGAAGGAAGATCTCCTTCCTCGTCATTTCATAAGGCCGAGGAGGGGCCGTACCTCTCGTACGCTCACGCATTTCGCGATGGGAGGCCGGGTAGAACAGGTTCGATGTGCTCCACCATTTGAGCCCTATCCTCAAACACTATGATGTTGGGAGAACCAGACTCAATCCTATCTATTCTTGTGGAGTCTGGGTATTGAATGAATAAACGGGAGCGGCCGTAACCCCTCAACTGCTTGCTTATATCATCCAAGTTCAGCATCATCCATGGACCCCTCTCTCTACGATAGACCCTCAAATTTCCAGTATGATATCCATAACGGAATCGGGGAGAATGGTCCCAAGATCGAGCCATTTCTAAGGGGAATCAAAACGAAGGGAGTTCATTCAATATTCCAAATTTCATATAAAATGCAAAGAGAATTAATGAACTGAAGTTTTTAAAGTTTCTTATCAAGGAAAGCTTCAACCTTCAACAATGGTGGTTCTTGGCATGGACAAAATCACTCCTAAACCCTAGAAAACGCTGGAACATGAAAAGAAGTTGTAAGAAAAGGAGAAATTTCATACCTGAGTTTGCAAGAATGAATGGGATCAATGCAGAAAGCGACTTCGGAAAAATCAAGCTCACCGGAACTGGGTTTGAAGGTTGCTGTGATCGCCTGAAATCTCTTTCGCCTTTGCTCTCAATTGCTTGGGGTTTGTAAAGAGTAAAATGAAAGGGGTTTTAGTTTTTATACCCCTCCAATCCGGGTCAACCCATGGGTAAAGCAAAGATCCAGGTCCGGAGTCCCAAGAATTAAATGCGAAATGATGGGTTCAAGGCGTGACAAGACTGGGGGGCCCCAGAATAGTAACCGTCAGATACCCACCAATGACGCGTGTAAAACCTGTTCGTATCCCATATGCCGAGGACGAGCTAACTTTCTATTCATCAAAGCCGAGCTAGAAAGTTGGGGGCCACTGAACGGTATAAACCGAGCTACGAACATGGGCTTGCCCGAACCTGGGCCCAACTATATTGGGCCATGGATATTATATATTCATCAAGTGTCAGGGCCGAGCATTATCTTCCTCGTATGTCGAGGAACATTTACCTTGGCCTTATGTCGACATTCTTGGGCCGGCCTGTCCCAATTACCGAGGAGAGAAAAGTCCTTTGCTCGTCATTTCACCAATTACCGAGGAAACAAAAGTATTCTCCCCGGCATATTTTCATGTCGGCCATTTACCAAATGACGAGGAAACAAAGTCATTTTCCTCGGCTAATTTGCCCAAGGCCGAGGAAAATCATTTGTCTTCCTCGGCGTTCCGGCTAGCAGTTACAATCCTTATTCAACAAGGATTATACAGTTGTAACCCAATCAGGATTACAATTACCAATATCAATTCAAGTCAAACAAGGATTTCTTAACAGATATGATCCTCTTAAGATTATATCTTATCTCTCTACAAGTTCACTCCAACATGGATTCTATCAATCCATTCTTATAAATACAAGCCCCATGGCTCATTATTTGGTACGTTACTTTTTACCTTGGAGAAACTCTGTCAATTTGATTTCTCTAATATCAACCGTGAACTTACTCTCACGCCGGAGGGCCTTTAGCCGGATCCGCCCCGGCTTAGTTTACGGGTTTTCTCTTATTTTCAGGCCTTGCAATCGCCGGAGCATTCGACGCTTGGATTTGGGCTGATTTGACGATTTTGGCATCATCAGTTAGCTAATTACGGGTACTATGTTGTTGGGTGAATTATGATTGCGGTAAAGCTGTTATATCTAGGTTCTTAGCTGTTCATTACTGTAAATTTGGTTGCTATTGACTTGAGTTGGATGAATTATGCTATGTTAAGGGGTTCATATTTTCTTTGTTCAACTTAACAGCTATAATTTTGAACTTTAAATTGGAATATATTCTCTGTATATATCTAATATTGTACTATGGAATTTTATGTTATTTGAATTTTATATTTCAAAATGTTTTATCATTTTTATTTATATGTTTTTGTTCTTTATGTTATTAAATATTTTATCCAACTGCAATGGAAGAGAATCCTGGTCCAGCACTGAACTTCAATATATACATTATCTGTTGTCTTCTGTTGCCGTGGATAAATGTATAAGAAAAAGGGTAGTTGAAGGAGCAAGTTTCCCCCCACCGTTATTGGTCTAGAGAGTCATTTGGGGTTTTGACACGTGAATGAAAATATATAATGGGAAGTATCCTTGACTAGTGTTATTGGTTATAGTTGTGCGCCATTGGTTCGGGTCATTCGCGTTTACTGAAGCAGCTTTCACCACACAATAGTTGGAGCTTGGGTCACTTCATACTTATAAAAAATGAAAAATCTGACTTAGGGTATATTAACAAAATTTTATTACTCGGTGACGATGTGAGTAAAAAATTAGAGGATGGATGGGACAAATGATGGTGAAAGATGATATTGCATTTGAAGATTCCCTCCGTCCCATAATAAATGTCACATTTTACTTGTCAACATTATTAAGGAATGTGTTCTACTTGTTTGCATATTATTGCTAATACCATGTTAAAATTGCACAGACTATTTCCTTGCATAGAAATGTGATTTTTTTACGGATGGACCAAAAAAAGATGCATCATTTTTATGCGACGGAGGGAGTATTTTTGTATGTAAAATGATGCCTGTCCAGATTCATCAACAGAATTCTTTTATGTATCATACATTAGCTGAACCTCAACACTTGTAACGTATGATGCAAATGAGTTTTGCCGATGAAGTAACCATGTTGTCTAAATTACTGTAGCGACCCTAGTTTTGTGAAGAGTTCAAAATTAGGTATGTTAGATCCATGTTTTTTAATTTCACTTGACCATCCTCACACTGCATGTCGAAAATTTTACTTGGTGAGATCACAAACAAAACTTTGTTAAATATTGTACTTCTTTCAAATCTTGCAGTATGGATATCTGAAACTCAATAAAGTGATGGGCAGGGTTTACTTCTTTCAAATCTTCCTATTTAATAAATGTAACAAGAAATAGGGGTGGAGGTTGTTATTCCAAGAAAAATGAAGTAGTATGCGTGTTGAGTGTTCCATTTTCGTCATCTTGTGAATTTGGTCTTTTATTTCCTTGCTTCATTGGATGCTTGTGATTCTTAATTGTAGAACGATTTTAACTTTGAAAAGAGGGATTGGATGACTGTCCAGCCACAGGAGCTGCCACCTGGGTCGCAATTGGTTAGACATTATTTTTCGCCCATTTCATTTCTTTATTCCCAATAATTCATCAATCGTTGGATCTTGGTAAAGTTTTGTTTCATTTCACCAACTTTTTCATTTTGTCTATTGAGTAGATAATGGGTTTAAACCCTCCTTGTGGAGTTAATGCATCCCTTGCGAACATGTTCGTAGACAAGGCACTTCAGTTCAAGCCAAAGCTCATTATCCTTATTGTTCCACCGGAGGAGACAGAAAGGTTTCTGCTTGCTGTCTATCTTTCTTTCTTTTACTGTGTGTGTTTGTCTTGTCTCTCTCTTGAGTGTTACTTTTTTCTTCTCAACCAGCTTGGATAGAAAACATCCTCCATATGATCTGGTTTGGGAGGATGCCGTGTTGCTTGCTGGCAAGGTGAGTCATTTGCTATTTTATTTTTTACTTCCTCCGTCCATGAAAGATAGTCCCATTTGACTTTTAATGGTTAGCGCAAGTGAACTTTGATCATACATTTCAATCTAAAATGATTTATCAATAACATTTTTTAGAATTTCACTAGGATATTGGTTAAAGTTCACTTGTGATGACCATCAAAAACCAAGTGGGACTATATTTTTGGGACGGAGGTGGTATTTCTTTGGCTGTAGAATGTTGTGCCCTTTGCCTTTTAACTTTTTTTTTTTTAACTTTTGAATTTCCAGTCATTTTTCTTACCCGGGTCAGTCGACACACCCCTCTATCTCTGGAGTCGTCAAGATTGGACAAGTAAGCACAAGGCAATTGCGGAGCAGCATGGCCATACCACTAGACTAGAACACGACTCAGGCACAGTAATAGATGCTCCGATGAAGCATGAGGTTAAAGCTGAAGTACCCAAACCATCATATAATCAATCATCCAGCCAAAATTGAAGAATCCATTTTGTTATCTGAAGTTTTTAATCCATAATATTCGCAATTTGGGATATTTGTGAACTTTATCTGGAATGTTGTTTTGCTCATGTTATAAGTTGGCTTAGTATTTAGATAATCTTGCTTTGTTCTTAATTCAAGTTTAAATTTGTTTTGAAGAATAGATTTTCTGCAAAACTGGTGTTGCCGCTTTACTTAAAAAAGTAGGTCCCAATTTAGTCGAGAATTGTAGTGATAGTTTTAATAGCTTGTTCCTTTTAAAAATTGAATTGAAATTGGCTTCGAGTAGTTTTTGGCCAATTTTGGGCGCAGCAGGATCGGGTGAAAGCAGCATCGAAGGATTGTACATCAGTCGGATTTATCTATAGTATAAATCACAACCCTCAAATGAACAGTACAATGAACAGTATCAAATGTCAAATTTTTCATTTTGTCCTCACTAAGTTGTCCTTTTCCCATTTTGTCCTTTAAAAAAAAAATTTCTAATTAAAAAAAATACGTGTCCTCGGACACGAGCTTTTACTAGTACTACTATAAAATGCAACCCTTTGTAATAAATATGAGTATAATTTTTTGTAATAAAAAATATAATTTATTTACGATGATCACAGTTAATTGTGGCCTTTTAAACTTTGAGGTTTTACCTCGGTCTGTATTGTGGATTCCAACTGCACATCACTCTCGTCCATTCACCTTAGTGATTTACGTGAGTTGGACTCTTGAGTTCGTATCGTATTCTGAAAGAGCCAATGTAAGCTGCTTTCATGTGTGCATGTAGAATGTGACCGTGAGGCTAGTTCGCGCATCAGCAGGCATAACCGGTGTTGGCTTCTGTATCCGCGTTTGGCAGTTGCGCGTTTTAGACTCTTTTGAGTCTAGTGGCACCGGTAAGGACTCAATTTTGGTCTTTTTACATACGTACATGCGGTTTAGCGGCCAATGAAGCCACCGCGTATCAGCAGGTTTTGGGCCGTGCTGACTTCCATATCCATTTTGATGATTCACGCGGTTGGACTCTATGAGTTTTGTGGCGGTCGAGTACGGGCTCAATTTTGGCCTTTGTTCATATGGGCGTGCGATCTGCGATCACTGAGATCAGTGGCGGACGCAGGAAATTAAGGAAGGAGGGCCAAGATTCTTTGGAGCAAAGGATTGAAGGTGGGGGTTTGGGATCTGTGAAGGGGGGCCAAGATTCGTCATGGTACACCTCAATATTTTTGCCTATCTGGTCTTTTATGACAATGTTGACCATTCTCTGGTAGGTGGCTCCTGTGTTTTTCAGCCCAAATGGCATCATTGAGTAACAGTAAGTTTTGCCAGCGGCGATGAAAGTTACGGAGCCAAAATATTCCGGAGCCATTTTGATTTGATGGTAACCAGAGTGTACGTCAATGAATCTTAAAACTCTGTGCCCGGCTATAGAGTCTACCAAGCGGTCAATTCGGGTAAAAAGGAAACAATCCTTGGGGCAAGCCTTGTTGAGATCTATGAAGTAAACATACATCCTCCATTTTTCATTGGACTTTTTCACCATAACCACATTGGCTAGCCACTTGGGATATGATATTTCCTCGGTTATCCCTGCCTTAAATAGCTTTTCTACCTTTTCCTTGAATGCGATCTCTTTTTCCGGAGAAAAGTATCTTGATTTTTGATAGATGCGTTTGAAGGTGGAGCTATCATTGAGTTTATGAACGATTACGTCCTCGCTGATACCTTGCATGTCCTCCATTCTCCACACGAATACATCACTATTCTTTCTAAGGAACTCAATCAAGATCTTTCTTTACTCGGGGTGAATTTCCAGACCTACCTTAACTGTTTGCTCGGGGTAGTGGATATTGATTACCACTACTTCGAGCTCGTCATTAGGCCAGAGATCGCTGATTTCGCGGTTGTGGAGGGAGTCAATGACGATCGCTGGTGGGGTGGAACTTCTCCAGGGAGAACATGGAGTAGATGTTTTCTCGATCTATGTCTCCCCAGATTCCCATATCAACGTAACCTCCATCAACCGGAGCCATTGTTTTTGCCTTCCTGCTCTTTTTGAGCTCTATTTTGGTGGAGTGGAAGGAGAGCATACCCACAAACTCGAGCAGCGGGCATTTGCTTTGTCTTTGCTCCGCTTTGCTTCCTCATCCAACTGCGAGCAGGAGGCTTGAATTTTCTGTTTTCTCTTTTCCTCCAACGTTCTGAGGAATCTCTCGGGCTGATTCTTGATGACCGCAATTCCTCCCAGAGTGTTGAATTTTACCCTTTGACGGGGGATAGATGCTTTGATACCTTGTTCAATGGCGGTCAAGAGCAGAATATTGGAGATTTAAATATCTCTTCGAGTATGGTTAATCGAGATTTTATGCGGAGAATTCAAAAGAGTGAAGTGGAAATGGCAATGAAAAAGATGAGATTGAAGAAAGCTGTAGGACCGGATGGTATACCAATTGAGGTTTGGAGATGTTTCGGGGAGAGGGGAATAGATTGGTTAACAACGCTATTTAACAAGATATGGAGAATTAACACAATGCCATTGGAGTGGCGGAAGAGTACTCTGATCCCTTTGTATAAGAACAAAGGTGATGTCCAAGATTGTGCCAACTATCAGGGGATCAAACTAATGAGCCATACTATGAAACTTTGGGAATGAGTGATTGCACAAAGGCTGAGAAAAATTGTGGATATTTCGGATAACCAATTTGGGTTTATGCCGGAAAGATCGACTATGGAAGCAATATATCTTATGAGACAAACCATCAAGAAATATCGGGATCAAAAGAAAGATTTGCATATGGTTTTCATTGATTTGGAGAAGGCGTATGATAAAGTGCCAAGAGAGGTACTTTGATGGGCATTAACAAAGAAGGGTGTTTCAAAGAAATATATTGATATTATCAAGGACATGTATAATGGAGTTAGTACTTGTGTACAGACTAGTGTTGGGAAGACTGAAGAGTTCCCTATAAAGGTTGGAGTGCATTAAGGTTCCGCACTTAGCCCCTTTCTTTTTTGCTTTGATAATGGACGAATTGATGAGGTCAGTCCAAGATGATATACCAAGGTGTATGTTGTTCGCAGATGATATTGTGTTGATTGATGAGACAAGAGAGGGTGTTGAAAGTAAATTGGAGTTGTAGAGACACACTTTGGAATCTCGAGGTTTTCGACTAAGCAGAAGCAAGACTGAATATTTGGAGTGTAAGTTTAGCAGAGTTGGAAGTAGGGAGACAGGGGCGGTCACATTTGATGGAAATATTGTCCAAACTTCTGAGTTTTTTCGCTATCTTGGATCCATTATCCAAAAGGATGGAGAATTAGATGGTGATGTGGCTCATAGGATTAAAGCAGGTTGGTTGAAGTGGAAGAGTGCAACATGGTTTCTATGTGATCGCGACATGCCCAATAGATTAAAGGAAAAATTCTACCACACAGCAATTAGGCTGGCATTGCTTTACGGCACCGAATGTTGGGTCGTGAAACAGTGTCACGTGCATAAGATGAATGTGGCGGAGATGCGTATGCTTCGATGGATGTGCGGTCATACAAGAAAGGATCGATTGGGGAATGAGGTGATCAGAGGTAAAGTAGGAGTTGCGCCCATTGAGGATAAAATGAGGGAAAATGGTCTGAGGTGTTTGGACATGTGAGAAGGAGATCGAGTGATGCACCGGTTAGGAGGTCGGAACAGTGAAGAGATGATAAAATGGCGAGGGGAGGGGAAGACCCAAACAAACTTGGATTAGATTGATTGAGAATGATATGAGTTTACTTGGAGTGGATGAAAGAATGGTGTTGAAGAGGCCGGAGTGGAGGGCAAAAATCCATGTGGGGGGCTGATTTATTTATTTATTTATTTGTTTATTATTTATTTATTTATTTATTTATTTATTTATTTTCCAACAACCTTTTCACACGATGACATATGAGGATTCATGTTAGCCGAACCCAAATTATTTTGGGACTAAGGCTTTGTTTTTTTTTTGTTTTTTGTTTTTTTGTTTTCTTTTCTTTTTTTCTTTTCTATTTTTTTTTTTTTTTTTTTTTTTTTTAAGAAGGGGATCAACACATTTCACCGCTCCCCCCTTGATGCACTTCACAGAGGCGCCTAGCTATGCTAGGGAGGGCAATGTCATTCCCTCTAACCACTGGTGGGGGAATCGAACCCATGACCTCCAGGATGAAAGCCATGAACTCTAACCATCAGGCTAAGACCCCGCGTGCGGGACTAAGGCTTTGTTGTTGTTGTTGATGGGGGATAGATGCTACAATTCCCAATGCAGCCTGGGCAATGATGTCGAGTATGGCTTTGTACTGGGATTCTAGATTTATGACCATGAAGGTGACCTTAATAGTTTTTTGTAGGGGCTTTTCCCCTATGGTCACCTCAAAGTCTATTGTCCCCTTTACGCGGACAGTATGATTAGTTAATCCCTCAAGTAGACCGCCGTAGGGAGTAATATGAGCTTCAGATATTTTCATTTCTACCAAAGTATGGTAGTAGAGAATGTCTCTGGCCACGTCAGTGTCAATGAGGACCCTACTAATGTTTGTCCGCGAAATCCTCATTCTGATGGTTAGAGGTTGGGTGGAATGGAAGAGAGTGGAGGCTAGCTCGATTCGCTTGAATCCTATCTCTTGCTCTTCTTCTGGAGCCCAGGGAGGAATCAAGAAAACTTTCCCCAAAGTCTTGATTTGATGGGAGAGTTGAATGTGTTAGTGTTATGCCCTAGGCCTATAGTTGATAGACTTATGTGTTGACATTATTTATAATTATATGAGATGTTTATCATTTGATTATTATATGTTTTGTATATTTGTTTATAATAATATCTGTCCCTAATTATTAAGAGAATAATTAGTATAAATGTTAATGGATAATCATATGATGATTATATGTATAGAGATGCACATTAAATTTATGGGTAGTTGTTAGAGAACAAGTGACTGGACTTGACCCGTATGAGATTTATGTCATGGTCAGATGTCATAATTAAATCTCATATGGTCACTTCATTTAGTTCCTAGACCTGAGATTATCATGACCTTACATATGATGAAAGTCATGTTTGATTTTAGTCAAACGATATCTTAACACGATATTTATAAAGGCTAATTTTGGCATGATCGGATTCATGATGGGAAGGATGATAAGTCAAGATGGAATTTGTCCCTCGAAAGAGAGATGTTTTGCTTGGGCCCCTCGATGAGTGATAATGATGAAAGTGTATGGCCATACCCCAATGTGATTGGAATTATCATTATACTCGGAATCGAGAAATCATTAAACAAAGATAAGTTGACGAGGACCATGACTTGTGTTCAATATAACATCGTGAGACAAAGGGAGAAATGAAAGTGTACCATTGGAAACGTGAACTCTTACGTTACATTATTTGGGTAGACATAATGGCTTGCTAGAGTCCGCTTATGTCTTATGAGAGTCGATATGATCGAGCTCATTGCCAACATAATGTAATCCTATTGTGTCACACACAACTAGAATAAATTGAATAAACCAGAGAAAGAATGATTGAGAGAAACCTGATGTGACTTAATGTATCGCGCGACAGAACTAGTCCATGGGACTCGTCTGGTCGTGCGACACTCTAAGACCACAGAGGTATTTTCGGACTGGTTTCCTAATTTGATTAGGAAAAAAATATTGATGCTAAAGTAGTATAAATATAACAGTCTGTCAGCCCTAAAAAGCTAGCCGAAATTCTGAAAAGAAATTCACAACAATATTCTCAATATTATTCCAAGGTTTAAGAGATCTAGCAATCTTCAAGAAGCTTTTCTTGGTTCATTCAAAGGTGTGGATACCGAAAGAGGGTCTTCGCTCGTTCATCGATCAAGGCCTAGAGTTCAAGCAATCTGAAGAACGAAGTTTGTGATTCGAAATCACATAATTAAATCGTTCGATAGCTCAAGAACGGAAAGCATTCAAGGTTGGTTATTTCTATCTCATAGTTTTCAATTTAATTGTATAGAACGAATCCTAGGCTCTTGGGTTTTGTGTTAATTAGATGCTTAATTTTGCTGCGCATGGACCCATAAAACCCAACAGTGGTATCAGATCCCCGTTCGTATCATTAAGTTTGAATTAACATGCTAGAAAAGTAATATAAATCGTTTATATGTTCTTTTGCATGTTATGTATGTGATAGATTGATTGTTTTTGAAACAATATGCCTAAATCATGTTCTATTGATATTGAATTAAATCTGTTAAAAGTCGTTTGCATGATTTAATTGCTCTGTGATTTAGAATTGATTGAATTCTGCAAATCTGCAAAACTGGTAATCTGATGTCACGCGACACTGCTTGCCAGTGTCACGCGACATAGTTTGTCTGATGGCCTCTCTAGGTCGTGCGACACATTAGGACTCTGGGAGTCTATGTCACGCGACAAAACAAGCCCAATCTAGGCAGAATCAGTTTGTTGAACAATCCTGCTAATCTGTGAATGTGTTTACAATCTGATATGTTTATGTATTAATCTGGATGCTATAAATTTATGGAAATCAAGTTTATAGGGCTATGCTATATTAATTCATTGATTATGCATGCTTAGTTAATTAAAATATGATTTTTATTAATTGTTGCGATGCATGATTATGTGTTCTTATATGTTAAGAATTTTAGATGTTTAGTTGAAACATTGTATTATGATTTCCTGAATGTTTAGATTGAAACATTAAGATTTTGGTTTATGATTGTTTATAGAAACAAGTCATATTAACGCAAAGTCTAAAAGGAAATTGGTTGTTTATAAAATGTATTGATTATGTTGCAAAATCAGAGCTGATTTCTGATTGTGCATGTCTAGGAAAGTTCTATCGAAGGAGAGATTTGGTACTTAAGTAGTCCTCGTGGCTCACCTATCTTCCTGGGAACTTACCTGGTGCACAGTTATGACTATCTTTGCTGATATGCTTATAATCTACTTTAAAGAACCTTCATTTAACTTTTAAGTTCTTTATGCCAATTCATGATTAAAACACTTGAGATCATTCAGATAGTTTTGGGTGGGCTTGCCATAGCAAGGTACTTTGATTCTATTCGAATGCGAGCAAGATGAGGAAATGGTGGTTCCTATACGTTTAAAGTGAATGAACTTAATTGGGTTATCAAAATGGTTTTGGACCCAAGGCATAAGATGAGATTAAAATATGCCTAGACATATGATGTCTTAAATAAATCTCATAAAAGATCTAAGAGTCATATATGTGATATGATTGATGTTTCTACCTAATTAATTTAGTTTTGAGCGGTTTGCCATGGCAAACTTGAAATTAAATTAAAGTTGGATCTTAGCCCATTAAATGTATATTATGCTTATTTGCATTGGAAGGTGTATAATTTAGTGGGAGTATTTTATGTAAATGCATTATACTTCTCATATGATATGTTTACTTATATGTGTTCATATTTTATGTGTATCTTTTTGTAGAATAAATGGCATCAAACAATAATCATCTGTCAATGCGATCTCTCCTTGAGGAGGAGAAGTTGGAAGAGAATGGTACAAACTATATGGATTGGATCCGTAGCGTGAGAATTGTTCTCAGGCAAGAGGAAAAACTGTACGTTCTCGAGGAACCTATTCCACCTGAACCTGCTGCCAATGCTACTAGGGAAGTGAAGGATCAATATCTGAAGCACAAGCGTGACTCTAAAGATGTTGGATGCCTCATACTCTCCGCCATGTGCAAGAACCTTCAGAAGGATCTTGAGCACTTGGGGACAGTTGATCTAAACAATCGACTGATGAAAATGTTCCAAGTTCAAGCTAGGCAAGAAAGGTACAACACAGTTAAGGTCTTGACCTCATGCAAGATGAGTGAAGGACAAGCTGTTGGTCCCCATTCTCTTAAGTTGAAGGGCCACATTGAGCATCTAGAAAGGCTCGATTTTCCAATTAGCCAAGAGTTGGCTACCGACATAATATTGAATTCATTGCCCAAAAGTTTTAGTAATTTTATAATGCACTATAACATGGGTGGAATGAATAAAAACCTTTCCGAGTTAGTTCAAATGTTGAACACTGCGAAAACCAATATTGTCGAGAAGAAAACTGATCAAGTGTTGATGGTTAACAAGGGGAAGGGTTTCAAGGGTAAAGGAAAGGCAAAGGTTGCTAATCCTAAGGCAAATGTTGCCAAACCCAAAGAGGTTGCCAAGCCTAAAGAGGATAAGCCCAAGTCCCAAGAGGACGCAGTCTGCTTCCATTGCAATGAGATTGGATATTGGAGGAGAAACTGCACAAAATACAAGGAAGCACTGAAGAAGAGCAAAGGTGTTGCTTCGACTTCAGGTATCTTTGTTATAGATATATTCCTATCTACTTCTAGTTCTTGGGTATTGGATACCGGATGTGGAACTCACATTTGTTTAAATGTGCAGGGTCTAAAGAACAGAATGATGCTTGAAGAAGGTGAAGTGGACCTACGTGTGGGGAATGGAGTAAGAGTTGCTGCATTAGCCATAGGAACTTATGAAGTTACTTTACCTAGTGGACTAATACTTATTTTGAACAATTGTTATTACGTTCCAGCTTTAAGTAGAAATATTATTTCGATTTCATGTTTGGATAATGAAGGTTTTAATTTTCTTATATGTGATAAGAAGTTTTCCATTTACAAGAGTGATATGCATTATTGTACTGCTATTTCATTCAATGGTCTTTATATCCTTGATGTTGAAAATCGTGATAATGATGTCTATAACATTAACAAGAAATCTAAACCCAATGATGTAAACCACACTTACTTATGACATTGTCGTCTTGGCCATATAAATGAGAAGCGCATTTCTAAACTCCACAAAGATGGATTTTTAGACTCACATGATTATGAATCATATGAGACATGCGAGTCTTGTTTACTTGGCAAGATGACCAAGGACCCATTTACCAAAACTGGTGAAAGGGCGGGCGACTTATTAGGCCTCATACATACCGATGTGTGTGGACCTATGAGTAGCGATGCTAGGGGAGGATCTCGGTACTTCATAACATTCACTGATGATTATAGTAGATTTGGATATGTTTATCTAATGAAACATAAAAGTGAATCGTTTGAGATATTTCAAATATTTTAAAAATGAGGTGCAAAACCAACTTGGCAAAACTATTAAAGTACTTCGATCTGATCGAGGTGGTGAATATTTGAGCCAAGAATTTGACAGTCATCTTAAGAGTTGTGGAATCATTTCAGAACTCTCTCCACCCGGAACACCTCAATGGAATGGTGTGTCTGAAAGGAGGAATAGAACCTTGTTGGACATGGTTCGTTCTATGATGAGTCAAGTTGAGCTTCCTTTATCCTTTTGGGGACATGCACTAGAAACTGATGCTTTCACTATAAACAGAGTTCCTGCCAAATCGGTTCAAAAGACCCCATAAGAGATGTGGCATGGAAGAAAACCTAGTTTGTCTTTCATGAAGATTTGGGGTTGTGATGCATATGTCAAGAAGTTAACTTCTGACAAGCTAGCACCTAAGTCTGATAAATGTGTTTTCGTGGGTTATCCTAAGGAAACCAAAGGATACTATTTCTACAACCGAAACGAGAACAAAGTGTTTGTTGCTCGAAATGGTACTTTCTTAGAAAAGGAGTTTCTTCGCAAAGGAACCAGTGGAAGTAAAATAGATCTCGAAGAAATTCGAGAACCCGAAAACAACATTGAACCAATGGTAGAGACTAAACCAAGTTCATAAGTAGTTGTGGAACCGGTTCAAGATGCACAAGTTCTTCGCCGAAGTGGTAGGCCACGATCCGAATCCGAGAGATATGGATTTCTCGTTACGGAAAGTGATGAAGTGGAGTTAATCGAAAACGATGAACCTACTTGCTATCAAGAGGCGATGTCTGCTCCTGATTCAGAAAAATGGCAAGAATCCATGAAGTCCGAGTTACAATCCATGGCTGATAATCAAGTTTGGAACTTGATTGATCCACCCGAAGGTGTAAAAACCATAGGGTGCAAATGGGTCTTCAAGAAGAAGATCGACATGGATGGGAAGGTGCACACCTATAAGGCTAGGCTTGTAGCTAAGGGATATAGGCATATTCATGGCATCGACTATGATGAAACCTTTTCGCCTGTAGCTATGCTTAAGTTTATTAGAATTTTAATTGCCATAGCCGCATATTATGACTATGAGATATGGCAAATGGATGTCAAGACAGCTTTTCTTAATGGGAAGTTACTTGAGGATGTATACATGATACAACCTGAAGGTTTTGTCAGTCCAAAAAATTCTAACAAGGTGTGTAAGTTGCAGAAATCCATTTATGGATTGAAGCAAGCTTCTAGGAGTTGGAATCTACGTTTTGATGAAGCAATCAAGGAGTTTGGCTTTATCAAGAACGAAGATGAACCTTGTGTATACAAGAAAATTAGTGGGAGCATAGCACTATTTTTAGTGTTGTATGTCGACGATATCTTACTAATTGGAAATGACATTCCTGCACTACAGACTGTCAAGTCTTGGTTGGGAAAGTGCTTTTCAATGAAAGATATGGGAGAAGCTGCATATATCCTTGGTATCAAGATCTATAGAGATAGGTCCAAGAGGATGATTGGTTTAAGTCAAAGTACTTACATCGACAAGGTTCTTAGAAGATTCCAAATGGAAAATTCTAAAAGAGGAAACTTGCCAATGTTGTATGGTATATCTCTTAGCAAGACTCAAAGTCCTAAGACTAATGACGAGCGAAAGAGAATGAATGGTATTTCATATGCTTCGGCAATTGGGTCTATCATGTATGCTATGCTATGTACTAGACCCGATGTCTCGTATGCTCTAAGCATGAAGAGTAGGTACCAATCGGATCCCGGCGAACCACATTGGATAGCAGTCAAGAATATCCTCAAGTACTTATGAAGAACTAAGGATATATTCTTGGTCTTTGGGGGAATGGAAGAAGATCTTGTAGTGAAAGGCTACACAGATGCTAGCTTTCAACCCGACAAAGATGATTTCAGATCGCAGTCTGGATTATTTATTTACGCTGAATGGAGGCACTGTGAGTTGGAAAAGTTCCAAGCAAAGTAACGTCGCTGATTCTACAACCGAAGCTGAGTACATAGCGGCATCTGATGCAGCTAAGGAAGCCGTTTGGATAAAAAAGTTCATTAGTGATTTGGAAGTCGTTCCAAGCATCAAAGATCCTATTGAACTTTACTGTGACAACAATGGTGCCATTGCACAAGCAAAGGAACCAAGGTCACACCAGAGATCCAAACACATACTTTGACATTTTCACATTATCCGAGAGATATGTGAAAGGGGAGACGTAAAGATATGCAGAGTAGACACTGATGACAACGTGACGGACCCATTAACTAAGGCTCTCCCGCAAGCTAAGCATGATGGTCATGTTAGGTCCATGGGTATTCGATACATGGTAGATTGGGCCTAGTGCAAGTGGGAGACTGTTAGTGTTATGTCCTAGGCCTATAGTTGATAGACTTATGTGTTGACATTATTTATTATTATATGAGATGTTTATCATTCGATTATTATATGTTTTGTATATTTGTTAATAATAATCTTCGTCCCTAATTATTAAGAGAATAATTAGTATGAATGTTAATGGATAATCATATGATGATTATATGTATAGAGATGCACATTAAATTTATGGGTAGTTGTTAGAGAACAAGTGACTGGACTTGACCCGTATGAGATTTATGTCATGGTCAGATGTCATAATTAAATCTCATATGGTCACTTCATTTAGTTCCTAGACCTGAGATTATCATGACCTTACATATGATGAAAGTCATGTTTGATTTTAGTCAAACGATATCTTAACACGATATTTATAAAGGCTAATTTTGGCATGATCGGATTCATGATGGGAAGGATGATAAGTCAAGATGGAATTTGTCCCTCGAAAGAGAGATGTTTTGCTTGGGCCCCTCGATGAGTGATAATGATGAAAGTGTATGGCCATACCCCAATGTGATTGGAATTATCATTATACTCAGAATCGAGAAATCATTGAACAAAGATAAGTTGACGAGGACCATGACTTGTGTTCAATATAACATCGTGAGACAAAGGGAGAAATGAAAGTGTACCATTGGAAACGTGAACTCTTACGTTACATTATTTGGGTAGACATAATGGCTTGCTAGAGTCCGCTTATGTCTTATGAGAGTCAATATGATCGAGCTCATTGCCAACATAATGTAATCCTATTGGGTCACACACAACTAGAATGAATTGAATAAACCAGAGGAAGAATGATTGAGTGAAACCTGATGTGACTTAATGTATCGCGCGACAGAACTAGTCCATGGGACTCGTCTGGTCGTGCGACACTCTAAGACCACAGAGGTATTTTCGGACTGGTTTCCTAATTTGATTAGGAAACAAATATTGATGCTAAAGTAGTATAAATATAACAGTCTGTCAGCCCTAAAAAGCTAGCCGAAATTCTGAAAAGAAATTCACAACAATATTCTCAATATTATTCCAAGGTTTAAGAGATCTAGCAATCTTCAAGAAGCTTTTCTTGGTTCATTCAAAGGTGTGGATACCGAAATAGGGTCTTCGCTCGTTCATCGATCAAGGCCTAGAGTTCAAGCAATCTGAAGAACGAAGTTTGTAATTCGAAATCACATAATTAAATCGTTCGATAGCTCAAGAACGGAAAGCGTTCAAGGTTGGTTATTTCTATCTCATAGTTTTCAATTTAATTGTATAGAACGGATCCTAGGCTCTTGGGTTTTGTGTTAATTAAATGCTTAATTCCGCTGCACATGGACCCATAAAACCCAACAGAATGTTGCAGGGAGCCTAGACTAAAATGAAGTATATATTGTAGGTTCCTTGCTCGTCCTCATCAATATTATCTCTCTCTTTTCTTTCCGGGCCACGTTGAGTTCGTGCCCTATTGGTGCTAGCATTGTTGTTGCTATTATCACCTTTCACCCTCTTGGCCAGCTCGCCATTATTGATTCTCTGCTAAATAATCCTTTTCACCTAGAAGCAATGTTCAGTATTGTGACTGTGATCATTGTGGCAGTCACAAAACATAGCTCTGCTAATCTCACTTGGCCTTCAGCCCATTGGGGGAGGAGGAGGAGCTTTCATAGCTTTTAGGATTGCTGCCCGCGGCGCGGTCATGGGCGTATAAACTATTTCGTCCGCCAACCTTCTGATTTTATCAGTGTTGCAATTTCTGTTTTTTCCTTGGCCATGACCGCGGCTGGATCCTTGCTCGGCGTCTCGCACATGCTCAATTCTTTCTTTGGCAGGCCTGCGGGCAGCTAACTCATTGGGCTTTTCTGTTGAGGCAATAGTAGAGGCTCTCTCATACATCTCCTACACATTTTTGGGCTTGTCCGAGGCAAAGTTTATTTTTTAGAAACTGGAGCATAGACCGCCTTCAAAGCAGAGTTGAATATCGCTCTCGGACAGGTCATTTGTCCTTCAAACCTCCCCATATGGCACTTTTCATTGGTGGAGCCATCATAGGTCTCTATTTGGGGAGGTTTCCCCCTTTGGATTGGCGTGTTGGCAATCTTGTCCGCAAAGGCATCCATGGTGCGTCCACATTTCGTGGAGTCTTGCTGGTGGGTTTCCCACATTTGTTGCATGAACTAGATAATCTGGGTTCGTGCTATCTATTTTTGGCTTCTTGGAGGGAGAAATCACGGCATTCCCCTTGACTTTAGCCGTTGGTCGTGCTTTGGATTTCTCGGGTAGAGGAGTAGATTCTGCTCCCTCTCCTATCTCCTTATCCTCTCCCTACTCGTGACCGTGGTCAACGAGGGTTGGCTCTAGCCTCTTTGTCCCCCTTGATTGACTAGCTAGAGATTTTGTGGAAACTTTTTGGGAGAACCTTTGGGAGCCTTTCTCTAGGGGGATATCACAATTGGCATCCAACTCAACCAACTTGAGTTGGGCATCATTTATGGACATTGCCTCGGCCACTAGCCTAGCTTTCTCAGCTAGAGCTTGGTTTCTCTTGAGTATCAACTTAGAAGTGATAAAGTGGATTCGTGTGCTTGTCAGTGTGGTTGTTAGAATCATTGTTCTTTATTCAAAGTCTTGGTCAAAATTGTATTTCGAACGAGACAGAAGGAAGTATGTCATCTATTAAAATTGTAGGCTAATCAAATTTTAGTCACTGATTCTAGGGAGAATTAGTTATTAAACTAGAAAGGCAAAAATCATATTTTAGTAACTGAACTTTAGCTTTTTTTTTCAAAATGTTTTCTATAAATCATTATTTTCAAAATGTTCTCATTGAACTTCCACATTTTTTCAAAATGTACTCACTCTATCGACAAATTGGCTAAAAAATCTAACGAAATTGAAGCACATGGCATCACATGACTAATTTCGTTAAATACAATATAGGGTAAATATTTTTTTGGGGGAATTAATTTGTAATATTTCCTATAAACTATGTGCTTATGACATTATACATTAACTAGCAGTACACCCGTGCGATGCACGAAAATAGCATAATTTACCTTAAACCAAAATTAGTATAACAATATATATAATCAAATATCAATTAAAATTAAAAAATGTAATATGAAATAGTGATATTTAACGTAAATATAGGAAAGTAAATAACAAAGAAAACAACAGCAAATACGATTATGTAAACAATTTTCCTAACCAAATATAGTACAACAATATATCTAATTAAATACCGATTAAAGTTAAATAATCTAATATGAGATAGTGATATTTAACGTAAATAGAGGATAAATAACACGGAGAACAACAAAGAATACGATTATGTAAACAATTTCCCTTAACCAAATAACATCTTGAATCGAAAATACTTAAAGACATTAAATACATACTCCCTCCGTCCCACAAAAGCTTACTCGTTTACTGTTGAGAACGAAAAATAAGAAATAATCTATTGATATATAATAACAAGGTTGTGGTAAATAAAGGGGTTTAGACTCTTTAGAGGGGCATTTTGGTCATTTCATACGGTGGCAAAATTGCAAAAAAAAAACAACTGAAACGACACGTGGTAATATCTTATTGGTCTTTTCTTTTTTTTTTCTTTTTTGAGAGTTTAGGACACGTGTCGGATGTTCAACGAAGGGCAAAACAGACTTTTTGCTGGCGCGTGCGTTACACGCGCCGACACCAGCGCGTTTTTGCAGGTAATTTTTTTTTTTTAAAAAAAAACTTTACAAGTGTAGATCCATGAGTGGCTGGAAGGAATTCAAAAAAAAAATTTTATCCGATTTCTTTGACTTCAATTATTATATATTAAACAATTTTTTTTAATTTTTTTTACACCAAAATTCATAATTTTTTTTCCTCTTTAAATAGAGACTTCTTTCATTTGATTTGGACATAGAAAAAAAACCCTCCTTTTTAAATATAAATTTCTTAATTATTCTTTGTTAATTTTCCTTTTTTATTTTTCAATTTTTTTTAGTGAAAATTAATTAAGTTTGAAGCATTTTTTTTTTAATTATAAATGATAATAATAATAATAATAATAATAATAATAATAATAATAATATTTTTACTAATTAAAAAAAATTAAGAATATAAAATAAAATAAAAGTGATGGTGTTTAGGAATTAGGATGATGAGTTGGGATGATGTTGAATATGTATAAGTCGTCTTTTAAAAACATTTTGTTTTAAGTTGTTTAGTTAAATATTTTTTACAATTTTGTATACAACCCATCTAAATAATAGATTATTTTTATTTTTTTAAAATAATAAATTTTAGTCAAAAGTACGTACGTAAAAGTTTATGACAAATATAATAAATATATATAGGTAATTTATGAATATTAATTATACATTTAGCTAATGTTTTAGAAGTATAATATATTTACAAAAATATGCCTTAACTCTCACATGAAAATAAAGAAATAAAAAAATCAACATGGATGTAAAAAAATAACACTCTTTATTGTATTTTTTTTTATAATGAAAATTAATTACATATTTTAAGACGGAGGAAATAGTACTACTATATTAATTATATATTTTTTGCTGAAAAGTGACGGGTGCCATACATGCGTGTATAGAAGCGCGTGTATGCAGCCGCATTTTTTTTAATGGGACACTTGGCGTCCATTCATTGGCTGGTTGAATTTCAGAATTTTTTTATCCGATTTCTTTAACATTTTAAAAAAAATTACGAATTCAATTAAAAATTAAGAATATAAAATAAAAATTAAACTTAAAAATTAAAATTAAAAAAAATGTTTTTTGTAATATTCAGGGAGTTTTTTTGTAACAATCAACTTGTGTGGGTTTTTTTTTCTTTTTAAATCTATCTTTTAAAAGTTCTTTTTGGTAAATGCCCTTAAGACTTATACAATTTTTACTTTTGAAAAACTGTTTATTCCTTTGTTTAATGACTAATTTATTAGATTATATTTACATCTGATTAATGTCTCATTGTTGTCTGTAAAAAAATATTTAAAATTGTACGATATATTATATTGTATATTTTTCATTTCATGATATTTGTATTATTATTTTCCTTTTATGCTATAACTATTAATAAAAGTCAAAGGTCAATATTTATTCATTGTTGGTCTCCTTTTAAATCGATACTGTGATTGTTCTAGAAATGGTGCGTTCCGTACACGCGCCGACAAAGGCGCGTGTACGCAGGAGGATTTTCTTCTTTTTTTTTCATTTCGGACATGTGTCAACCGTTCATTTAAGGGCAATTCCGACATTTACCTCCATGGCAGATTTTAATTTTTATAAACAACATCATTGTGTATTTATAAAGTATACTATATGGTTATTTAATATTATATATATATATATATATATATATATATATATATATATATATATATATATATATATATATATATATATATATATATATATGTAGGGGAGTGTGATGAATGTGGGTTTGGGTTTCAATTTAATAAGTGGGATGGGATAAAATGATTATTGGGTTTATTTTATTTCGATATATCAAACAATTAATTTAATTATTTAAAAAACAATCTTTGAAGCATATTTCGATATCTATAATTTTATGTATTAAATATTTTAAATTGTACTATAATATATTTTTCATTTCATTATATTTGTATTATTGTTTTCCTGTTACGCTATAACTATTAATAAAAGTCAAGGTAGATATTCATCCAATGTTGGTCTTTTATTTTAATAGTAACTCCCCGTGCATCGCACGGGAGTAAACATGTTTGTGTGTTATTATATATTGGATTCTATGAGTTAATTGAAAGTTTCCATTTGAAAAAGAATTATATTGATTTTTATTAGATAACTGTATTATCCTTTTGGTATGACCAAAGCTTTTGTTTTTATTTAAATAATTATCTTTATCAAAAAGAAATAAAATATCATCTTTCTTTTAACTAGATTTCCAGTATTCACCTTTTTTTAACTGATTTCAATAACTTCTTTCGTATTTGATAAACATGTTCGTGTGTTTTATTTAATTTTTTTAAATGATAAAATGCTACAGAATTGTATATAGAGAAATGCATATTCCTTATAATTTTTGTTTTATTTCTATTTTATTGTTTTTTAATTTTTATGTACTGACAATGTAGTATTTAAGAAAGTATTTCATAATGTATAACAAGGTTGTGGTAAATAAAGGGGATTTGAGGGGCATTTTCTTCATTTCACGTCGTGGCAAATGGTAAAAAATTGGACTGAAACGACACGTGGCAAGCTATGATTGGGGGAGTTTTTTTTTTTAATCAATTCAGACACGTGTCGACCGTTTGGTGGAGGGCATTTTCGCCATTTCCATGGCGCATGTACAACACGCGCCCACAAGGGCGCATGAAGGCAGCTTGGTTTTTTCTTTTTTTTTTTTTTTTGGTTTGGACATGTGTTGTCCTTTGGTTGTTTTTCGGTTTTTTTTTTCACCCATTTCCTCTTTAAATAGAGACTATTTTCATTTGATTTGGACAGAGAAAAAAAAAACCATTTTTTTAAATATAAATTTCTTATTTATTCTTTGTTAATTTTCCTTTTTAATTTTTCAATATGTTTTTAGTCAAAATTAATTAAGTGTCAAGTTTATTTTAATTATAAATGATAATTATAATAATAATAATAATTTTACTAATTCTAAAAATAAAGAATATAAAATAAAATAAAAGTGATGGGGTATAGGATAATGAGTTGGAAGGGGTAATATGGTTATTGAGTCTATTTTAGTTCGATACATCAAACAATTTATTTATTTTATTTAAAAAAATTGAATCATAATAAATAAAGTATTAATAAAGACGAATATCGGGAAAGATGGTTGCTTAACTTGGCATAACTATTTTTGGGTACTATGCAATTTATTTATAAGATTGTAATTATTTTGATTGAAAATCTATATCTATATATACTATATAATAACAAGATTGTGGTAAATAAATGGGATTTGAGGGGCATTTTTGTCATTTCACCCATTTCTTTTATCTAAATTATTTTATAATAAATTAATTTTATTTAAAAAAAAATTACACCAAAATTCATAATTTTTTTTTCTCTTTAAATAGAGACTATTTTCATTTGATTTGGACACAGAAAAAAAAACCATTTTTTTTAAATATAAATTTCTTATTTATTCTTTGTTAATTTTCCTTTTTAATTTTTCAATATGTTTTTAGTCAAAATGAATTAAGTGTCAAGTTTATTTTAATTATAAATGATAATGATAATAATAATAATTTTACTAATTCTAAAAATAAAGAATATAAAATAAAATAAAAGTGATGGGGTATAGGATAATGAGTTGGAAGCGATAATATGGTTATTGAGTTTATTTTAGTTCGATACATCAAACAATTTATTTATTTTATTTAAAAAAATTGAATCATGGTAAATAAAGTATTAATAAAGACGAATATCGGGAAACATGGTTGCTTAACTTGGCATAACTATTTTTGCGTACTATGCAATTTATTTATAAGATAGTAATTATTTTGATTGAAAATCTATATCTATATCTATATCTATATCTATATCTATATCTATATATATAGTATTAATAAATTTGTCGATTTTTCTATCCGTCTAAAAAAATTGTGCATTTATAAAGACAAATGTCGTGAAAGATGACCATCATTTTTAAAATTTCGATTGAAGTTCATGTCAATATTCTAAGAAATAAAGATAGTATAAATTGGTATTTTAAATGAGGTAGATGAAGAAGTGGGTTGGGTTTAATGAGGGAGTGGAGGGTTTTGGGGAATTTTTTCTTCATTTAACGCAACTGTTAGTATTTTTATGATTTTTATTTTTCTTCTCAAAATTAAATAAGTTAAATTGAAAATGAATATCATAATAATGTTTATAATGAGTTAATGTAAATAAATGAATAGATACTATTTATTTTGGCATTCTCAATATTATTTTGCATTATCGAGAGTTCATAATCCCGATGGTCCGAAGATATTGATATGTAATGATGATCTTTCTTCCTCTTTTGACAATTGTACCAATAATGTTGTCTTTTAAAGTTGTGTTTCACAATGTATAAAAATGTTTGTCTCATTTAGTCATTTTATTTAATTTTCGTCTTTTAAGCATCAATAACTCCTCGTGCATCACACGGATGTAACACTATATTTATTTTAGTGACCTTCAATCTGGTATTTTTACTGACAATATATTTTTCAAAGAATTTTTTTACAATATATACAAACATCTCTATTTCCTTTTGTATTCGTTATGATTTTTATCAATTATTCGTTAGTAACTATCCGTGCATCGCACGGGGTAAAACTAGTGTTATTAAAGTAGGAGTTGTGAGTGGTATGAGAGAGAATGAGTGAAGAGAATAGTAAATTTGAAAAGTGTTGTGAGTATGACAAGTGGGTCCCATGAATAAAGAAGTATTAAAAAGTTTCCTTTTAAAGAAAGTGGGACTTTAAAGTGGGACGCCCAAAATAGCAAAATGGGTAAGGTAATATGGGACGGAGGGAGTATATATTAAACTAACCCGTATCTATACTATAATAAAAATACATGACATGCTAAAAATGGCAAAATTCCGCTCAAAAACGTCAACATCAATGGGCTGAAATTAGAAACTCAAAATGAGGTAGCTTAGAGGCCAAAACAGCCTCTGTCAAGGGCAATTGTGTCATTTCCACCCATGGCATTATTGAAGATATTAAAAGTTTACAAATAACGTGGCACAAAGTGAATGGTCAATAATGGCGATTGGAACTTACACACCGACAAAGGTGCGTTAAGTTTGAGGTCTTTTTCTTTTTTTCTTTTTTTTTGTGGTGACACTTGGCATTATTCGATTCGTTGGTTGAATTCTAACCTTTTTTTTCATCCGATAACTTTAACCTCCATTATTTTATAATAAAATTTTTTTTTTCACCAAAATTCATATTTTTTTCCTCTACAAATAGAGACTAATTTCGTTTGATTCGGACACAGGAAAAAAAAATTCCCTTCTTTGAATATAAATTTTATATTTTATAATAAATTAATTTTTGGTCCACCGAAATTCATAATTTTTTTCCTCTAAATATAGAAAATATTTTCATTTGCTTCGGACACAGAAAAAAATTGGGCGTGGGTACATAATTGATTTTAAAATGAGATTTGGTTTACTTATTTTTGGGACAAAATATTTCATATTATTGAAATAGGTTCTTGAAGGATGTGGGTTTGTTTGTAGATGGGCTCTTGATTGTGATTTTTTGTCTGATATTCTAATTTCACCAATTTAATAGCTTGGTTTTTTTTTTTTTTAATATTCATCTTGAATATGGATTTTAGTTGAAATCTTGGTGGGGTGGTCATAGATTGACGGTGAGGTCAATGAAAAACGGGTAGAAGAAAAAGAAAGTGGGAAGTTTGGGTCTTCATTAGATCATGGATTTTGTGTTTAATTTGTGTTTACTTTGGGTTTATTTTTTGTATTTGTGTGTGATATGTACTAGAGTATAATGTGTATATTACTGTATAATATCATGTTGTGAGTTTAAATTTCAGTATTGTTTTTTTAAATACTTATTTTCGGAATGAGTGTGTTATTTTACATTCTCTGTTTTCATAATTTTTATTATCAATTATTTACATTCAATTAAAACCGCTTGAGCCAAACCGCACCCCTAACCGCATCCATGCCAAACCGCCTGATCTCAACCGCCTAAGCCAAAACCGCACCAAAGAAACCTCAATTGATAAACCGCCTGATCCAAATCTCTTGAGGCAACCCGCACCAAAAACCGCATCCGTTCCAAACCTCCTGATCCAAACCGCCTAAGCCAAACCGCATTGAGCCCAAACCGCACATGAAGTAAAACCGCACAGCCCAAATCCCCTCGACTCAACCTAATCCGTCCATCCAAACCGCCATTTGAGCGAACGATCCAAAGCCAAGGGAGAGGACGCTCCTTAAAATTCCAGTAACACCAGTCGTATTCCAAAAAATGAGAGCGGTCGCTCCCCCCCCCCCCCAATGGGAGCGGACGCTCCCCTATGACCAAAAACTTTAAGCTAAAAAATATCCTTTTGCACGGCCATGTCCCAATATCAACATGGCCATGCCTGACCTTGCATGGGCGTGCCAAAAACAAAGCATGGCCATCCACTGAAGCCAAAAAATCCATAAAAACCATAGAAATCCATCCCGTATCACAATCGAACCACATAACAACCAGAATCATCAAATCTCAAGGCTTGAATGACATCCCCCGGGAAATCACGAGAGTGCAAATACCCCATATGAAATTAACATTTAAAGGTAAATATGAAGTTCATTGTGCAATAAATTTTTTTCCCACATGATAACAGGATTAGATATTCTGAATAGGTATTTAAAAAGTGCGAAGTAGTACGAAACGAATCAACTTGTGTTATTCTTTATAGACTGAGACACTAATTTAGCGAGCTAAAACAAATCAAATAGAGATTACTTTGGTATGGGCTAAAAATAATAGTCATGTATTACTTGATACAACAACACATTCGTAGAACATGGCATGTGTCAGTAATCTAATACTAATGGTAGCAATTAATGGATACATATTATATAGGAAGGAGTTATGCAAACCACAAATGATATCTTTTTACGCGAAGGTAAATTTAATATCTTCACGCTAAGTGAGTAATACTTAACTAAAAATATTGTCAACTGTATGTATTACATATTGAGAACGAAATGGTGACAAAGTTTAACATAGATGATTATGAAATCTTTCCTTACTTTCTTTGATTTTGATATCACTATTCAAAACAAGCTTAAAATGGAGAATTTAATGAAGATTTTATTTTAAATGTACTTTATGAAGAACAAATAAATTATAATGTATGAGTAAAAACATACATATGGGTATTTTTCTTTTACTTTTTGGAAATACCAAAAATTAGTATACAATGTCCATGATACGAAAAGTTGACAACTTTTAAATGTAAAAAACAAAAACTTTTGTTTTGCTAAATAAAAAAAATTAACAAGTTTTATCTCCAAAAAAAATAAAATAAAATTTTGACATGTTTCTCAAATAAATAATTTAATAAAATTTGACAATATTTTTTTGAGATTATATTATTGACAACTTGAAAATGGTCATTAATACAATTAACAAAATTTATTTTTCTCTTCTATAGTGAACTTAATTTACAAGTTACTTAGTTGTATTTGTTGTCTTCATGAAGATCAATATTATTAAATTTGGTATGTTTTGTTTAGGGATGTAAATGACACATATTAATTTGTAATGTTCTTTTTGTGTTTAATTATTATTTTTCACTTTTTTTAAATAGAAAATTTTATATCTTGTCGTGCATCGCACGGGGGATGCACTAGTTAGTTTAGAAATAATAAACGGAAAAGGGAACCCAATTTTTTAGACAACCGAAAACCCCAATTTTCCCATCCACAGTAAGCACCAAATTTTATTTCGTAAATTAAAAGTTTTAATTTCTTTGTAACATATTCAAAATATATTACAACTTTATCCCTATGTATAAAAGTAAATTATGGCTAAATCTAATAATGAATTAAATAATTAAATTAATAAAATTTTCTTTTAAATGATTGCAACTCTATATATGGAGAGGTGTTAATTAAAAGAAGGTGAAAATATTAAATTGTTAACTTCACATCTCTCCCCCTCCCATACCCCACCCCCATCCACCTATCACAAATTCATCTATCTCCCTAAAATTTGTAAATGCGTCTCTCATCTCACATATATTACTGAAAAATTATATCCACTTTTTGTTAATATTTTTTTTATCAAACGAGAAATCAACATTCACAATAATATAATAGACGACACTACACAAACGTCGAAAGCTCAACTCAAATATCAATAGTAGTTCTATCTTTTAACTTACAACAAAGATTATTACAATCAATTAAAGGAAAAAAAATCACCTAATAGACTTTATCTTCTTAATATATGTACAGAGTAATCTCATTTCACGCCTAAAATATTTCATATCTCTTCCCCACTTAGGTGCCTTTTGTTTTTTTTAAGTGCTGAATGCTGAAATCTGATTTCACCTCTGAAAATGACTGAATTTTTAAGAGGCATCGACTGAAAACTGAATTCTGAATTGGATAAGTTGTTTGATTTTTTATCTGAATTCATTTTCTGAAATGTGTATGTTTACCATTTTAACCTTCTGAATAGTATATACTTGTCTGTCTATGCTAATAATAAGCCGAATATCAATGATATGTTCACGTATTTAATATTAACAAAATTATTTTACTTTTTTTTTTGTAACCACTAATTTAGAATTTAAAAGCAAAAATAATAAATGAAAATATCATTGTTTTTCAAAATTACAAATGATTAAAAAAAGTCATCAACCCAAAATAATTATAAATATGCTTTTAAAGACAAACAAAAATAAAAATGTGACATTTAATTTTAGTTTGAAGAAGTGGCGTTATGTTTTAAAGTTTTTTTTGTTGCTTATAATTGAGGCCGGAGGGAGTATTTCCTATTACCAATTTAAAATATAAAATATGCTTTTAAAGACAAACAAAAATAAAAAATGTGACATTTAATTTTAGTTTGAAGAAGTGGCGTTATGTTTTAAAGTTTTTTTTTTTTTGAATGGCAGTGGCGTTATGTGTACAAGGGTAAAAGTGGGTAGATTTTGAATCAGAGGGCTTCAGGACCAATTTTTCCACTGAAAATTCAGAGGCCATTCAAAGGCTTTAAGGCTGAAAGAAAAAAAAAAACCAAACAGGTGGAATTGCAAAACAACCTCTTATTCAGAGGTAAAACAAAAAAACAAACGCAGCCTTAATCAATTATACATACATAATTATCTTAATCATTTGAAAAGAAAAATATATTATGTATAATCTAATAGTGACTTAAATAAATAAATAAGTAAATATTTTTTTATTTCGAATGATTGAAACTCTATATATGTAGAGATATTTAATTTCTACTCTATATATATATGTCACAATTCAGAAAAATATTCTTTCACCAATGTAACAACCAAATAATTAATTTTGTAAACAAGCTTATTACAATCAATTAAAGAAAAAAAAATCACCTAATAGACTTTATCTACATAATATATGTACAGAATAATCTCATTTCACCCCTAAAATATTTCATATCTCTTCCCCATTTAATCAATTATACATACATAATTATCTTAATCATTTGAAAAGAAAAATATATTATGTATAAATCTAATAGTGACTTAAATAAATGAATAAGTAATATTTTTTTATTTCAAATGATTGAAACTCTATATATGTAGAGATATTTAATTAATTTCAATTATATATATATATATATGTCACAATTCAGAAAAATATCATTTCATCAATGTAACAACCAAATAATTTATTTTGTAAACAAAAAAATAAATATCATTTATTAGTATACGAACAATAGTAATAGTAAATAAATATCATATTTGTTTACATTAACTCATCATGAACATAATTATAATATTCATTTCCAATTTAATTTATTTAATTTTGAGAAGAAAAATCAAAATCTTAAAAAAAACTAACAATTGTGTTAAATGAAATTTTTTCCCCAAACAATCCACTCCCTCAACAAACCCAACCCACTTCTTCCTCTCCCTCTTTCAAAATACCAATTAGTACTATCTTTATTTTTTATAATATTGACATGCACTTCAAAGAAGAGAATTTTTTTTTTTTGTGTGTCCAAATCGAATGAAAGTAGTCTCTATTTTTTGAGGAATTTTTTTTTATGATTTTTGGTGAAAAAAAATTAAAAAAAAAACAATTCATACTATCTTTATTTTTTAGAATATTGACATGCACTTCAAAGAAGAAGATTTCTTTTTTGTGTCCAAATCGAATGAAAGTAGTCTGTATTTTTTGAGGAATTTTTTTATGATTTTTGGTGAAAAAAAAATAAAATAAAAATTTTATTATAAAATATTTGATTTATATTCAAAAAAGAGATTTTTTTTTAAATAAATATCATATTGTTTTACATTGACTCACCATGAACAAAATGATAATATTCTTTTTCAATTTAACTTATTTAATTTTGAGAAGAAAAATCAAAATTCAAAAATAACTAACAATGTGTTAAATGATTTTTTTTCCAAACACTACACTCCCTCATCAAACCCAACCCACTTCTTCATCTCCATCTTTCAAACTACCTATTTATACTACATTTATTTTTTAGAATATTGACATGCACTTCAAAGAAGAAGATTTTTTTTTGTATCCGAATCAAATGAAAGTAGTATCAATTTTTGGAGGAATTTTTTTTAATGATTTTCGGTGGAAAAAAATTATTATAAAATATTTGATTTATATTCAAGAAAGAGGATTTTTTTATGTGTCCGAATCAAATGAAATTAGTCTCTATTTGTAGAGGGAAAAAAATTATGAATTTTGGTGTAAAAACAATTTTTTTATTAATTTATTATAAAATAATTGAGGTCAAAGAATTTGGGGGGAAAAAATTCGTAAATTCATGCATCCAATCAAAAGCACTTGATGTTGATTTCAATGTCTAATATCTATATTTATGCCACAAACATAAATGACTAAAATACCCTTGACAGATTTCCAAATTTAACCACTTGATGTTGACGTTTTTGAGCGCCAAATTTCCATTTTGACCACTTTTTTGATTTTAATATAGTATAGAATTTATTTTTTAGAATATTGACATGCACTTCAAAAAAGATGATTTTTTTTGTCCGAATCAAATGAAGTAATATCTATTTTTGGAGGAAATTTTTTAATGAATTTAGGTGGAAAAAATTTTTAAAAAAAATTGTTATAAAATAGTTGATTTATATTCAAGTTAGATGATTTTTTTCTGTGTCTGAATCAAATGAAATTAGTCTCTATTTGTAGACAAAAAAAATTATGAATTTTGATGTAAAAAAAAATTTTTGATTAATTTATTATAAAATAATTGAGGTCAAAGAATTTGGGGGAAAAAAATTCGTAAATTCATGCATCCAATCAAAAGCACTTGATGTTGATTTCAATGTCTAATATTTACATTTATGCCATGAACGTAAATGACTAAAATACCCTTGACAGATTTCCAAATTTAACCGCTTGATGTTGACGTTTTTGAGCGCCAAATTTTCATTTTGACCACTTTCTTGCTTTTAATATAGTAAGTATAGATTAATTTCTAGTATTTATCATATAATTGTTGTCAATTATAAGAGAATAAGTAGCCTTATAATTAACTCATAAGAGTTGTAAATATGTAAATTATGAGAGTAATTCGTTGTTATTATTGAAAATTTTGATTTTTTGGTTGAAAAATTTATCGTATAAGTCAATTATAAGAGACAAAGTAGCCTTATAATTAATTTATAAGAGTTGTAAATGTGTAAATTATGAGAGTAATTTGTTGTTATTATTGAAATTTTTGATTTTTTTGTTGAAAATTTTGTCTTATAAGTCAATTATAAGAGACAAAGTAGTCTTATAATTAACTTATTAGAGTTGTAAATGTGTAAATTATGAGAATAATTCGTTGTTATTATTGATTTTTTTTTTGGTTGAAAAATTCGTCTTATAAGTCAACTAGTAAAAGCCCGTGTCCGAGGACACGTGGTATTTTTTTTTAATTATTATTTAAAAAAATGGGCAAAATGGGAAAGGGACAACTTAGTGAGGGCAAAATGGGAAAAAAAGTTTTGGCACTATTCATTGTACAGTTCATGGCTGAGGTGGACAGTTGCCATTTATACTATAGATTATAAGAGACAAAGTAGTCTTATAATTAACTTATAAGAGTTGTAAATGTGTAAATTATGAGAGCAATTCGTTGTTATTATTGAAATTTTTTATTTTTATTTTTGAAAATTGTCTTATAAGTCAATTATAAGAGACAAAGTAGTCTTATAATTAACTTATAAGAGTTGTAAATGTGTAAATTATGAGAGTAATTCATTGTTATTATTGAAATTTTTGATTTTTTTTGTCTTATAAGTCAATTATAAGAGACAAAGTAGTCTTATAATTAACTCATAAGGGTTGTAAATCTGTAAATTATGAGAGTAATTATTTGTTATTATTGATTTTTTTTTGGTTGAAAAATTTATCTTATAAGTCAATTATAAGAGACAAAGTAGTCTTATAATTAACTTATAAGAGTTGTAAATGTGTAAATTATGAGAGTAATTCGTTGTTATTATTAAAAAAAATTATTTGTCTGGTTGAAAAATTTGTCTTATAAGTCAATTATAAAAGACAAAGTAGTCTTATAATGTGAAAAATATAAAAAAATGGAAGTATTTTTGAAAAGGGTAAAAACTGTTGTGATGATCTGAAAAATTCAGTGATTAATTTGTAATTTTTGAGACTGAAGTAATAAGACTGAAACTATTTTGAGTCCAATGACTGATCTGAAATGTCAGAAAGTCAAGTGACCAATATATAATTTTAAAAACTCCAGTGACTAAAATGTAATTTTCAGTTTTGGAATTGGGTTCAGAGTCACCTGATGAATGATGCGTCACACGTACAAATTAATAAGGGTATTTTTGTCTTTTAACAGCGAGGGGTGTGTGAAGAATTAGTAAAAGGTCATTTTATAAAATGGGATTGAATCTCCCTAAAGGGGGCTCTAGGGTCCATCGGCCTTTTTTTAATTTCAATTGTTAAAACATTAATAAATTATAAACATAATATAAAATTATTTATCATGTTAAAGTCTTTTAATTATTATGTTAAAAATGTAATTTTCAACAAAATAATTAAAAAATAATTTATAATTTATTGGGGTTTTTATATTATAATTTACAATATTATTATTTTAATTAAAATAAGTATCATATTTTGAAATTATTCATCATGTTAAAAATATTAATAAATTTAATAGCTATAAAAACTTAATTTGATACTAAATTTTGATGCAACCATTATTGATGATGAAAATTTTATAACATATTAATAGTGTATATAGGTAACAAAATTTTGATATTAATACATATGGCTAAGGACCATGCATTGGAGATGCCCTAAAGGCATCTTTAATGCATGAATTAAGCCATATAATAAAATCAAATTTTGATATTTATAGATCGCTATTTACATATTAGCAAAAATAACATCTTCTATATTTTTAAATTGTTAAAAATTGATTTCACATTTAATATTGTAACTAATTAAATAATATTAATAATTTAAAATAAAATGATTAGTGAATAAAAAAGTATCAGAGTCACGAGTGGGCTTAAAAGGATAAGAAGCTGAAAAGTGATAAAAAAAAAAAGAGTCAAGGACCCTAAGACCCCTAAGTGAGATCACAAACCCATAAATACCCAATCGAGATCAGAAATTCCTCAGAAACCCGCTGTAATTAATATAACTAGAATACCCCTCCTTCCCGTCCAGTTCCTAAACAGCCCGCTTAGACCACCTTGTCCTTTTCTATGTTATTTTAGAAAAATTGAATCAAAATGTAAAGTGTGGGATTCGAACTCTAGACCCTCCACTATAAACCAAGGTCTTAACCGCTTGGACAATGCATTGTTTACATTTATTTTTGCAATATATTTCATTAGTATAAACTGTGGAGGAAAATTAATTTAAAAAAAATGAGATTTCACAATCAATTAATGAGATTCAATATTCAAAATTTAATTAAGTATATATTTGGGTATAAGACTAGAATTACTCTTATATCTTAAAATTTAAGAGTAAAAAAAAACCACAAATTTTTACGTTTTCTTTAAAATGTGAAAATTTATCTTATACAGTACCTCCACTCCGTCGGTGTTATACACTCTCCCCATCGGTCTTACACCTAAATGTATAAAACTAAAATTAGTCTTATACCTTAAAAAATAAGACTAAAATTAGTCTTATAACTAAAGGTATATGACTAGAATTACTCTTATATTTTATTACTCTTATATCTTAAGGTATAAGACCTTTGAATGGTCCTATAGCAAATGGTATAGGACCTGGGAACATAATATAGACAACTATAAGACCTTTGAATGGTCCTATAGCAAATGGTATAGGACCTGGGAAACATAATATACACAACTATAAGACCTTTGAATGGTCATATAGCAAATGGTATATGACCTGGCAACATCATATACAAAGCTATAAGACCATTGGATGGTCCTATAGCAAGTAGTATAGGACCTCACACAATCTTATACCAACGCATTAAGACCTTTGAATGGTCCTATAGCAACTGGTATAGGACTTAACAACATCATATACAAAGCTATAAGACCTTTGAATGGTCCTATATCAAGAGATATATGACCTCACACAATCTTATACCAATGTATTAAGACCTTTGAATGGTCCTATAGCAAATGGTATAGGACTTAACAACATCATATACAGAGCTATAAGACCTTTGAATGGTCCTATAGCAAATGGTATAGGACCTGGGAACATAATATACACAGCTATAAGACCTTTGAATGGTCCTATAGCAAATGGTATATGACCTGGAAACATCATATACAAAGCTATAAGACCATTGGATGGTCCTATAGCAAGTAGTATATGACCTCACACAATCTTATACCAACGCATTAAGACCTTTGAATGGTCCTATAGCAACTGGTATAGGACTTAACAACATCATATACGAAGCTATAAGACCTTTGAATGGTCCTATAGCAACTGGTATAGGACTTAACAACATCATATATGAATAATTGTGTTTCTTATACAGCTTGAAATAAGCATTGTTCGGAGTTTCTCGCTAACCAAGATGACTTCTTGTTAAATCTTGTGATTATAATGTCAGTGTTCAGGAGACGCCTAGTATTAACTTTGGCCTGGGAAAGATAATGTACTAGAGGTGTAAATAGCTTCAATCGAAATTCATGTCTGTGTTGTGCAGTTCCACCTTCGCAAATAATTTCCTCATCGCGTTTGGGTTCATGCTTTTTACTGCGATGATGGCGGTGGCGGTGGTGTCGATGCTTGCGGCGTTTGGAGGATTCATCCAAATCGTCGGAAGAAGATCGACGGTGCTTGCGGCGGGTGGGTTCTTGATGGTCGTCGGCCATCAGCTTACCTAATTTGAAAATCTAGGGTTAGGTTTTTTAGATTGGGAGGCTAAAATTGGACGCAAAACTGGATTCAGGGTAGATCTGTATAGGGTTTTTGATGGAGAATTAGATCGAACACAGATGGAGTTTGCAAATTGCAATCGAGGAATCACTGGAATGGATGAACCAGTGTCGGAGAAGAATGGATGTCGGACTGAGATTGGCGAGAGAGGGAGAGAGTACGTTGGGTGAATGAGGGGAGGGGTAAAATTGGTATTTAGAAATCATATTTGACCAGGTCAAAGGAGTTTTGGGTTTACACGGTATTTTGATCCGGGCTTCTCAATGAGTTTGGAGTTTTGAATCTGGGATAGGTTTTTATGGGTTAAAATCTGGGCTAGATGGGTAGGAAGGAATTAATCCTAAAAAAAAATTAAAAAAATTGATACCCATACAAATGTGTTAGTATTTCTTTGTTAAATGCGTAAGTATCAAAATTATGTGTAGAATTAAGAAAGTTACCACACCTAATTTTGATACATATACATTTAACCATCAAAGATACTAACACATTTGCATAAGTACCAAAATTTGTTTTGATACCTACCATTTGAGTTTTCCTATGACCCCCTCAAATGCTATCAAGGCGAAACCTATATTTTGGTCACTTAACTTTGGACCAATTCCAAATATCCTCACCTTTTTTTTAATGGCATTACTAAACTATCAAAGTTTTTGAAATGACATTATTTTGTGCAATATTTTATAAAAACTATCAAAATTATTAAAAAAAAAAAAAGCTAGTTGATTTACCTCACGTGACTAACCCTCGTAACAATTTATCAAACTTCGTTCCTCACCCACCCACCACTCTATCACCACCGTCAACCATAACACCACGAACACCATCACCATGAACATCATAACCCAAAATTCAAAATCCACTTTCAAAATCCCAAAATTTAGGTTAGAAAAAAATGATCATAGCTTTTAAAGCCCACTTTCCAAATACAATTCCCAAATTCAAATAGTTTCGAAAATTAACAAATCAAAACCACATTCTAAATCCCAATTTGAAATATCTAACAAAAACTAAATTTTAAAATCTCGACCAAACAGTGATATATTGGAAAAAATATATAACATGAACTATTTTCCCCATACATCTACCTTGGTGGCAGGAATGACTACAGCAACATAAAATATCTATTCATTTCTCTCTACCACCTATATCGATTTCGTTTCTTAAAGGAATTCAATTTGGTTGACTTTGCAAGAACAATCGATTTCATGAGACAATGCAGAACATGTAGAACATGAATCGAACAAACAAATTATAAGGAGAGGTCAAGCTCAAATGAAAACTAGAAAGAAGAAAGACAATTGAGCTTTAACTAATTTATTATCTCAATCCAATCAGAAATGTTGCGTTTCTACATTATCTAAGCATCATGAATACATCTCTATTGTTTGGAAAGACTAGAGGTATTGGAAATTGTGGAGGGTGGTGGTGGTTCGAGGGGGGGGGGAAGGGGAGGGGTGGCCGAAGTGTTTAAGGAGAACGGGAATGGGTGAGGGGGAAGGAGGGTGTGCAAGAGATTTGAAATGGGTGGGAACGGTGATAAGGGGTTGAAGAAGAAGGTACATATTAGCGTTTTTTTCTTCTTCAAACGGGTTAACGAAATTTAAGAAAGCGAGTCACATGAGGTTACGTTCCTAGCTTTCGTTATTTCTTAATAACTTTGTTAGGATTTTAACAAAATTTTGGACGGAGTGATGACATTTTGAAAACCATGATAGCTTAGTGATGATTTCAAAGAACAAAATTGCTACTATTAACAGTAAATTTGCTACTATTAATCAAATTTAGAAAATTGATTAGTTGTTGTGTATATATATATATATATATATATTTTGGGTAAATATATATTATATATATTTAAAGTAGGTGAGAAGGCCTATAGTAATGTCATGTGGACAATTTTTGTAAAGATTTTCATTTGTGAAGCCACATCACCATATGCTCCTTAAATGTGTGACTTTTCATATTCTTTGTTATTAACTAATAGTATTGGATAATATATATTAGTTACTATATTAGATAATTATAATAGTAAAATATTAATAGTTAGTATAATTATTAACTATAATAGTTACTATAATTATTAACTATAATAGTTAACTATTATAATTAACTATAAAAGTTAATTATTATAGTTAACTATAATGCTTAATTATTAATAGTTAACTATTAATAGTTAACTATAATTGTTAATTGTATTAGTTAATTATAATTGTTAACTATGATAATTAACTATAATTGTTAATTATATAATAGTTAATAATAATATGTTAATAATATTAATTAATACATAAAATTACAACATTATGTAAGTTATAATAGTAGAAAATTAATAATTACTATAATTAGCTTAAATTATGACTAATAAGTTATAGTTACTACTCTCTCCGTTTCAGTTTAAAGTTACATTTTTCTTTTTATAAATACCAATTTAAAGTTCACCCTTTGATTTATTCCCAAAGGGTAAAAGATGAATAGAGTTTTGAACCACTTGATACTTATAAAATTTTATAATTAGAAAAAAAAAAACATTACTTACATAACCTACTTTTTATCCACTTGCTTTATAAATATTGTTTTGGACAATTTTCAACCTACTTGACTAGGTGGAGCTAGAATTGAGTGGGGCATTTCGAAGTCCAACAACTCACCACATAACCGACTCACCCACATAAAGCTCTTTATTTTTTAGTTATCTTTGTATTTTAATATACTCCCTCCGTAGCACATCAAATCGGACTAACATTTTGGACACGGTGATTAAGGAAAAGTGAGGTAGGAAAGAGGTGTTGTGAATATAAAAATCAAAGTAATAGAGAGAATGAGTGAAAGGAGTAGTAATTTGATCGGTGTTATGAATATAAAAGTAATGTACGAGAGAGTATTTATTCTTATTATACAAAATATTATTGTAAGTCTATATATAAAATGCATATAAAGAATATGGAATATTTAATCATTAGGTTATTTGAAATCTTTATCTCTATATATATAAAAACAGCATAGTCTCCTTTCCCGCTCAGAAATGTCGTTGTTGTCAAGGGTATAATAGTAATTCACATCTGTGGCAAAAATGTAGATAGAACTCTTTTAAAATGACGTGGCGGGAGCTGAATGGAGGGTGCCCGGCGCGTGTCTCGCACGCATGGACATAGGCGAGTGTTGCCTTCTTACCTTTTTTTTTTTTTTTAAGTAGGACACTTGGCTTCATCTTATTGGGTACCTTGATTGACGAAATTTTTTTCCTCCCAAATTCTTTTACCTCAATTTTTTATAATAAATTAATTTTTTTAAAAAAAATTCTTACACCAAAATTCATAATTTTTTTTCTCTACAAATAGAGACTTTTTTCATTTAATTCGGACACAGGAAAAAAAACCATAATTTTTAAATATAAATCACATAATTCCCTTTGTAAATTTCCTTCCTAAATTTTAATATACTTTAAGATAAAAGTAATTAAGTGTGATTTTTTTTAATTATAAATGATATTAGTAATTTACATCAGTGGCATGAATGTAGATAGTACACATATAATAAATATTAATTTTTGAGACAAATAAATTCATCCCCTTTCTTCGACCTCAAATATTTATATAAAAAAAAAATTTAAAAAAAAAATTTACACCAAAATTCATAATTTTTTTCCTCTTTAATTAGAGACTAATTTTATTTATTTTGGACACAAAAAAAAACACTCTTTTTTAAATATAAATTTCTTAATTATCCTTTCTTTATTTTTCAATATTTTTTTTGTGAAAATTAATTAAGTGTGAAAGGGTTATATTGTGAATTATAAAATCAAATCTTCCTTGGCATTGGCCTTGCCTCGGCTCGACCAGCCTTGGCCTTGCCTTGGCTCGACCCTTGGCCTTCCCTTTCCCTTTGCCTTGGCATTGTCCTTTATCCCACATAGAAACAAAATCAAAGTAAGATGAGTTGTCTTGGTTATATAATGAGGATGAAGCTTAGCCAAGCATGTATAATTCGTCCTTGGCATTATCAATGGTCGGCTTGGCCTTGACCTTGGCCGGTCGTGTAGTTGCCATGTGTCAAGATAAAAAAATTTAATTTAATATAAATTAATATAAATTAATATAAATTAGTATAAATTAATTTTTTTTTTACACCAAAATTCATAATTTTATTTTCTCTTAAATAGAGACTTCTTTTATTTGATTTGGACAAAGGAAAAAATCTTTTTTTTTTTTAATATGAATTTGGTAATTATTCTTTACTAATTTTTCAATATCTTTTTTGTGAAAATTAATTAAGTGTGAAAGGGTTATATTGTGAATTATAAAATAAAATCTTCATTGGCATAGGCCTTGCCTCGGCTCGGCCGGCCTTGGCCTTGCCTTGGCTCGGCCCTTGGCCTTCCCTTTCCCTTTGCCTTGGCCTTGGCCTTTATCCCACATGGAAACAAAATCAAAGTAAGATGAGTTGCCTTGGTTATATAATGAGGATGAAGCTTAGCCAAGCATGCATGATTCGTCCTTGGCATTATCAATGGTCGGCTTGGCCTTGGCCGGCTGTGTGTTGCCATGTGTCAAGATAAAAAAATAAAAAAATTAAATTAACATAAATTAATTAATTAAATATAAATTTCTTAATTATCCTTTCTTTATTTTTCAATATCTTTTTTGTGAAAATTAATTAAGTGTGAAAGTAATATTCATTTGATGTTTTCTTTATTTCTATTTGATATTTTTCTACTTTTTATAATTTTATTCTCTTATTTCAAAATAAATCACCAAAAAATCCTATTTTTAAATATAAATTTGTATGATAATATATTTTCCATTTGTTGTTTTCTTTATTTCTATTTGATATTTTTCTACTTTTTATAATTTTATTTTCTTATTTTCTTCCTTTCAAGATATATGTATATTTAATATTAATAATTATATATGTATATACATATAATTACACCTACTTTGGCCTTGCCTCGGCTCGGCCGGCCTTGGCCTTGGCCTTGCCTTGGATCGGCCCTTGACCTTCCCTTTCCCTTTGCCTTGGCCTTGGCCTTTATCCCACATAGAAATAAAATCAAAGTAAGATGAGTTGTCTTGGTTATATAATAAGGATGAAGCTTAGCCAAGCATGCATGATTCGTCCTTGACATTATCAATGGTCGGCTTGGCCTTGGCCTTGGCCGGCCGTGTGTTGCCATGTGTTAAGATAAAAAAATTTAATTTAATATAAATTAATATAAATTAATTAATATAAATTAATTAATTTTTTTTACACCGAAATTCATAAAATTTTTTCCTCTTTAATTAGAGACTAATTTCATTTAATGTGGACACAAAAAAAACACTCTTTTTTAAATATAAATTTTTTAATTATCCTTTCTTTATTTTTCAATATCTTTTTTGTGAAAATTAATTAAGTGTGAAAGTAATATTCATTTGATGTTTTCTTTATTTCTATTTGATATTTTTCTACTTTTTATAATTTTATTATCTTATTTCAAAATAACTCACCAAAAAATCCTCTTTTTTAAATATAAATTTGTATGATAATATATTTTCCATTTGTTGTTTTCTTTATTTCTATTTGATATTTTTCTACTTTTTATAATTTTATTTTCTTATTTTCTTCCTTTCAAGATATATGTATATATGTATATTTAATATTAATAATTATATATGTATATAAATATACTTACACCTACTTTGAACTTGAAGCGTCATTTTATACCAAGGCCAAGACCATTTTTGATTCTTTTTTTTTCAATGTGAAAAATCTGTCTTGGCATTGGCCTTGCCTCGGCTCGGCCGGCCTTAACCTTGGCCTTGCCTTGGCTCGGCCCTTGGCCTTCCCTTTCCCTTTGCCTTGGCCTTGGCCTTTGTTCCACATGGAAACAAAATCAAAGTAAGATGAGTTGCCTTGGTTATATAACGAAGATGAAGCTTAGCCAAGCATGCATGATTCGTCCTTGGCATTATCAATGGCCGGCTTGGCCTTGGCCTTGGCCGGCCGTGTGTTGCCATGTGTCAAGATAAAAAAAATTAATTTAATATAAATTAATTAATTAATTAATTAATATAAATTAATGTTTTTTACACCAAAATTCATAATTTTTTTCCTCTTTAATTAGAGACTAATTTCATTTAATGTGGACACAAAAAAATACTCTTTTTTAAATATAAATTTTTTAATTATCCTTTCTTTATTTTTCAATATCTTTTTTGTGAAAATTAATTAAGTGTGAAAGTAATATTCATTTGATGTTTTCTTTATTTCTATTTGATATTTTTCTACTTTTTATAATTTTATTATCTTATTTCAAAATAACTCACCAAAAAATCCTCTTTTTTAAATATAAATTTGTATGATAATATATTTTCCATTTGTTGTTTTCTTTATTTCTATTTGATATTTTTCTACTTTTTATAATTTTATTTTCTTATTTTCTTCCTTTCAAGATATATGTATATATGTATATTTAATATTAATAATTATATATGTATATAAATATAATTACACCTACTTTGAACTTGAAGCGTCATTTTATACCAAGGCCAAGGCCATTTTTGATTTTTTTTTCAATGTGGAAAATCTGTCTTGGCATTGGCCTTGCCTCGGCTCGGCCGGCCTTAGCCTTGGCCTTGCCTTGGCTCGGCCCTTGGCCTTCCCTTTCCCTTTGCCTTGGCCTTGGCCTTTATTCCACATGGAAACAAAATCAAAGTAAGATGAGTTGCCTTGGTTATATAATGAAGATGAAGCTTAGCCAAGCATGCATGATTCGTCCTTGGCATTATCAATGGTCGGCTTGGCCTTGGCCTTGGCCGGCCGTGTGTTGCCATGTGTCAAGATAAAAAAATTTAATTTAATATAAATTAATTAATATAAATTAATTTTTTTTTACACCAAAATTTATAAATTTTTTTTCCTCTTTAATTAGAGACTAATTTCATTTAATGTGGACACAAAAAAAACACTCTTTTTTAAATATAAATTTCTTAATTATTCTTTCTTTATTTTTCAATATCTTTTTTGTGAAAATTAATTAAGTGTGAAAGTAATATTCATTTGATGTTTTCTTTATTTCTATTTGATATTTTTCTACTTTTTATAATTTTATTCTCTTATTTCAAAATAAATCACCAAAAAATCCTCTTTTTTAAATATAAATTTGTATGATAATATATTTTCCATTTGTTGTTTTCTTTATTTCTATTTGATATTTTTCTACTTTTTATAATTTTATTTTCTTATTTTCTTCCTTTCAAGATATATGTATATTTAATATTAATAATTATATATGTATATAAATATAATTACACCTACTTCGAACTTGAAGCGTTATTTTATACCAAGGCCAAGGCCATTTTTGATTCTTTTTTTTTTCGATGTGGAAAATCTGCCTTGGCATTTGCCTTGCCTCGGCTCGGCCGGCCTTGGCCTTGCCTTGGCTTGGCCTTCCCTTTCACTTTCCCTTGGCCTTGGCCTTGGCCTTTATCCCACATGGAAACAAAATCAAAGTAAGATGAGTTGCCTTGGTTATATAATGAGGATGAAGCTTAGCCAAGCATGCATGATTCGTCCTTGGCATTATCAATGGTCAGCTTGGTCTTGGCCTTGGCCGGCCGTGTGTTGCCATGTGTCAATATAAAAAAAATTAATTTAATATAAATTAATTTTTTTTACACCAAAATTCATAATTTTTTACCCCAAAATTCATAATTTTTTTTCCTCTTTAATTAGAGACTAATTTCTTTTAATTTGGACACAAAAAAAAAACACTCTTTTTAAAATGTAAAATTTTTAATTATCCTTTCTTTATTTTTCTTTTTAATTTTTCTATTTTTTTAAAATTAATTAAGTGTGTAGCATATTTTTTTTATTATAAATGATGGTAATAATAATAATAATTTTACTTTTTAAACATAAATTATTGTTTGTAATGTTATTTCCTTCATTTCAAAATCTGACATTAATTTTTTAAACATATTAAGTAATATTGTATAAAATATTCTTCGGGACGAATATATTAATTTATTTTTTTACCCGAAGTAATATTATTTTATAAAAATTAATGTTTATAATGTTCGTGTCTTCGTGTGTTAATAGCTATCCGTGCATCGCACGAGAGTTACACTAGTATATATAAAAGCAGCAAAGTGGCCAAGAATGGTAATTTGGCGCCCAAAAACATCACTATCAATGGAATATATTTGGAAATATGAAACTACGTCATTTAGTAGCAAAACTGCCTCTGTCATGGGCATTTTCGTCATTTACACCAATGGAAAAATTGCAGATACGTGGAAAGGACACTCGACGTGGCAACAAATGACTGGGCGGAATTGGAGAGTGTGCCACAATCGCCGACATAGGCGCGTGGAAGGTAGGCGACTTTTCTTTTTTTTTTTTTTTTATTTGGGACACTTGGCACACTTAGATTGGTTGGCTCAATTTTCGATTTTTTTTCCACCCGAATTCTTTAACCTCAAATATTTTATAATAATTTTTTTTTTAATTTTGTTTTCACCAAAATTCATAATTTTTTTTCCTCTACAAATAGAGAGTAATATCATTCGATTCAGACAAGGAAAAAAATTCCTCTTTTTAGAATATAAATCAAATATTTTATAAGAATTTTTTTTAAAATTTTTTTTCCACCAAAAATCATAAAAAAAGTTCCTCAAAAAATAGAGACTACTTTCATTTGATTTGGACACAGAAAAAAATCCTCTTCTTTGAAGTGAATGTCAGTTTTCTAAAAATAAATATAGTATAAATAGGTATTTTGAAAGATGGAGGGGAAGAAGTGGGTTGGGGTTGATGACTAAAATCCTCTTCTTTTGTTTGGATGACTGAAATTTCGAAATTATTTTCCCCCGAATTCTTTGACCTTAATTATTTTATAATAAATTAATATAAAAAAAAATTTACACCAAAATTCATAATTTTTTTTCTCTACGAATAGAGACTTTCTTCATTTGATTCAGATACAGGAAAAAAAAACCCTATTTTTTCAAAATGTTTTTTTTTTTTCATAGTTAACTATATTTTTGAAAAACTACATTTTTTAAAAATAGAATAGTAAGAATTATTATGATTTTTAGTTAATTTTTTTTAAACGATCCGAATATTTATTATGAGAAAAAAAAAAGTAATACTAGAAAAGCGATACATACCAAATATATTAGGGGTGAGATGGGCTGTGTAAGAACAATGATTATTTTGGACTTTCAAAACATATGTCATTTTAAACATTTTTTTTGCAATTATCTAAATTGTCATCAATTTGCAATCTTCTTTCTTTTTTACATCTGAAGTTTCAAAGGGTCATTCATTATTCTGAAATTTCAAAAGATCATTCATTATTGTTCTACAACCTTGATGTAAATGACAACTTTGATTAAGAAAATATTGTAGAGATAAACAAGCTTGCCGAAAGATATTTGCATCTTTTTCGAAAATATTCAATGAATATTGGCTGTTTTTGTGGAGGAGAAGATGGGAAGTTTTAATTTTTAATTTTTTTTCCTTATTCTTTTTTAAGTCCTAAATACTATAATGAATAAAAGATAAAAAAAATGTAGATTTTTGAAATAAAAACGGAAAGATAAAATAGAAGAAAAGGAGAAAGTGAAGGTGTTTGCTATAGTTTGCATTTTTTGAAAACGTAATACAAATTTTGACACAGTATTAACAAAAAGTTTCTTTTTTGAATTATAAGGAATATTTGAAAAAAATAATAAAAATTATTACATACTATATAGTATTTTATGCAAAGATAAAAACACATTTAATCGATAAGGTACATATATATCCACTACATTTTAATGTACATATGCATATGTAATAATTTCACGTTCAATATGCATTAATTATGTTTTACATAAAATTACGTGTTTACTACTTCCATATCATTGAAAAAAAGGATGCCAGCGTGAGTATTATTGAATATAATATGAATTCGCATATAATTCACGTTTTAAATAAGTACAAACTATCTATACCTTATATATAGATTTATTTTAGTGGCCTTCATTATTATATAATATTTGTACTGAAAATGTTTTTTCAAAGAAGTTATTTACAATGTATAAAAACATTTTCATTTTCTGTTATATTTGTTTTAATTAGCTTCTTTTAATCGTTAGTAACTGTCCGTGCATCGCACGGGAGTAACACTAGTTGGGTTAATAATAAGATAATATATTTATATTTTGTTATATTAAATTTCTTTCTTTGTTTGAGTATTATTTTTTAAATATGAAATTTGCCACCTTAAAAAATATATATTATATAATTCAATACTACTATCTCAAATTAAATAAGAAATCTATATACAATATCCATTTGATAAAATATCCATTTGATCGAGGGTATTTGACGCTTTTTTTATGTACAAAAATTATAAGGTAGACAACATTATAGGAAAAAAAAATCCTGCATTAATAACCAAGAAACTCAAAGATATCAGCCGACTCGAACCCTTTTCAAGAAAGAAAACGCTATCTTTCCGTTTGCTGCTCGATTTCCTTAAATTTTTTCAAAATAATAATCCTACCGCAGAAACGAAACTCGCATCACCCGTTACAGGGCAAGTAAAAACCTAGGGTTTTTAGTTATATCCAAATCGATCATATCTCGCATGCTTTTCAAGTTTCGGTGAGTGTCCGTTTGATTAAATACACACTTTTTCTATGATTCATGGCGAAAATTCATTAATATCTGAATGCAATCATGTTCTTGTGACAGCCAATTGAGTTTGTTTTCATTAATTTGCCGTTAGGGCACACTTCATTTGGATTGTAATTTTTTTGGAAATTTTGGATGTTGTTTAGGCAGGATCGTTATGAATTTCAATGCTACTAGGGCCGGAATGTAGATGATCTTTTCACAATAGTTTTGCTCTCACTAGTGACCTGTGGCGGATGCATAGTGGAACGAGAGGGGGCCGTGGCCCCACTGAATTTCTAAAAAAAATTTTTTTTTTTAAAAACAACACGAAGTACAAGGGATTAGGGAAATGTTGTAAACATAATACATAATACATAATACATAGTACAACACACACACAAGACGGAAGAATTGAAGGGCGACATCTGAGGCGGAAGGGGGCTGCTTCGACGGTGGAGAAAGAGTCACTCCGTAGCTCTCATGCTCTCTCTCTCTATACCTTGCCTTGCCTTGCGATTTTTGATTTTTTTGTTGGTCGATTATTCACAAAATCCAAAAGGTATTTTGATTATCCGACTTCAATCCCTCTATTTTTTCATGTTTTACAAAACATAATGTCAAATACTCCTATTAAATCGATTTATGAAGGATTTTAGGATGAAAAATTTCATGATTAGATCCTGATTTTGCTTTTAGGGTTTGTATTTATTTAAATAAATTTTGAATTACTGATTTCTCAAACCAATTGTGAATTTTTTAATTGTATGTCTACATGTATGTTTTTCTTGCAGTTTATATAAAATCTTAGGTTTTTTTGTTGACAACAACTTTTTTGCTGACAGAGGAATGCATATTTTGTTGATTGTATTCTGATTCATTTATGATTTACCTATTGTGTATGTAATCTCTTATTAGTTAGTTCAAACAAATTTTGATTGCAATTTTAAAACCATGAAACGATTTTTCAAGCCGATTAGTTGTGAAGAGTCATCACCTTCTTTCGCCCAAGCATATGATAATGTTCAGGTTTCTTGTCCTAGTATCAAAGTCCGGCGAGTAAGTGCTCCAAATGTCCAAGTTGAACAAGTTTCAAACGATATCAATAGTGTTAAAGATCCATGAAACCACCATTGAGTTCACAGTTTGCCAAAGTTCGTGTTCATCAACCATGGTGGGTTTTTCAATCGTTCTATCAATGAAGGATGTTTTCGTCTTGGCCCTCAATGATCCCTTGAAAACCCTAGCCCATTCTTCATAATTCTCCCTCTTCAATTGGACATGAGTGAGAATCATTCCTGGATTGTCAATTGTCGAAAAAAAGTACGGAGAGCACCTTTCATTCATGACTTTTTTCTCGCCGCTAGCTTTGGTCATGGTGCCCGGACCTTTGGAAGCTCTGTATGTTATTAAATATTTTATCCAACTGCAATGGAAGAGAATCCTGGTCCAGCACTGAACTTCAATATATACATTATCTGTTGTCTTCTGTTGCCGTGGATAAATGTATAAGAAAAAGGGTAGTTGAAGGAGCAAGTTTCCCCCCACCGTTATTGTTCTAGAGAGTCATTTGGGGTTTTGACATGTGAATGAAAATATATAATGGGAAGTATCCTTGACTAGTGTTATTGGTTATAGTTGTGCGTCGTTGGTTCGGGTCATTCACGTTTACTGAAGCAGCTTTCACCACACAATAGTTGGTGCTTGGGTCACTTCATACTTGTAAAAAATGAAAAATCTGACTTAGGGTATATTAACAAAATTTGATTACTCAGTGACAATTTGAGTAAAAAATTAGAGGATGGATGGGACAAATGGTGGTGAAAGATGATATTACACTTGAATATTCCCTCCGTCCAATAATAAATGTTGCATTTTACTTGTCAACATTTTTAAGGAATGTGTTCTACTTGTTTGCATATTGCTAATACCATGTTAAAATTGCACAGACTATTTCCTTACATAGAAATGTGATTTTTTTACGGATGGACCAAAAAGGAAGATGCAACATTTTTATGCGACGGAGGGAGTATTTTTGTATGTAAAATGATGCCTGTCCAGATTCATCAACAGAATTCTTTTATGTATCATACATTAGCTGAACCTCAACACTTGTAACGTATGATGCAAATGAATTTTGCTGATGAAATAACCATGTTGTCTAAATTACTGTAGCGACCCTAGTTTTGTGAAGAGTTCAAAATTAGGTATGGTAGATCCATGTTTTTTAATTTCACTTGACCATCCTCACACTGCATGTCGAAAATTTTACTTGGGGAGATCACAAACAAAACTTTGTTAAATATTGTACTTCTTTCATATCTTGCAGTATGGATATCTGAAACTCAATAAAGTGCTGGGCAGGGTTTACTTCTTTCAAATCTTCCTATTTAATAAATGTAACAAGAAATAGGGGTGGAGGTTGTTATTCCAAGAAAAATGAAGTAGTATGCGTGTTGAGTGTTCCATTTTCGTCATCTTGTGAATTTGGTCTTTTATTTCCTTGCTTCATTGGATGCTTGTGATTCTTAATTGTAGAACGATTTTAACTTTGAAAAGAGGGATTGGATGACTGTCCAGCCACAGGAGCTGCCACCTGGGTCGCAATTGGTTAGACATTATTTTTCGCCCATTTCATTTCTTTATTCCCAATAATTCATCAATCGTTGGATCTTGGTAAAATTTTGTTTCATTTCACCAACTTTTTCATTTTGTCTATTGAGTAGATAATGGGTTTAAACCCTCCTTGTGGAGTTAATGCATCCCTTGCGAACATGTTCGTAGACAAGGCACTTCAGTTTAAGCCAAAGCTCATTATCCTTATTGTTCCACCCGAGGAGACAGAAAGGTTTCTGCTTGCTGTCTATCTTTCTTTTACTGTGTGTGTTTGTCTTGTCTCTCTCTTGAGTGTTTTTTTTTTCTTCTCAACCAGCTTGGATAGAAAACATCCTCCATATGATCTGGTTTGGGAGGATGCCGTGTTGCTTGCTGGCAAGGTGAGTCATTTGCTATTTTATTTTTTACTTCCTCCGTCCAGGAAAGATAGTCCCATTTGACTTTTTATGGTTAGCACAAGTGAACTTTGACCATACATTTCAATCTAAAATGATTTATCAATAACATTTTTTAGAATTTCACTAGGATATTGGTTAAAGTTCACTTGTGATGACCATCAAAAACCAAGTGGGACTATATTTTTGGGACGGAGGTGGTATTTCTTTGGCTGTAGAATGTTGTGCCCTTTGCCTTTTAACTTTTTTTTTTTTTTTTTTTTAACTTTTGAATTTCCAGTCATTTTTCTTACCCGGGTCAGTCGACACACCCCTCTATCTCTGGAGTCGCCAAGATTGGACCAGTAAGCACAAGGCAATTGCGGAGCAGCATGGCCATACTTCTAGACTAGAACACGACTCAGGCACTGTAATAGATGCTCCGATGAAGCATGAGGTTAAAGCTGAAGTACCCAAACCATCATTTAATCATCCAGTCAAAATTGAAGAATCCATTTTGTTATCTGAAGTTTTTAATCCATAATATTTGCAATTTGGGATATTTGTTAACTTTATTTGGAATGTTGTTTTGCTCATGTTATAAGTTGGATTAGTATTTAGATAATCTTGCTTTGTTCTTAATTCAAGTTTAAATTTATTTTGAAGAATCGATTTTCTGCAAAACTGGTGTTGCCGACTTTACTTAAAAAAGTAGGTCCCACTTTAGTCAAGATTTGTAGTGATAGTTTTAATAGCTTGTTCCTTTTAAAAATTGAATTGAAATTGGCTTCGAGTAGTTTGGCGAATTTTGGGCGCGAATTGCACACATCCGTCTTAGAACTTGGAACCGATAGCAGGATCGGGAGAAAGCAGCATCGATCGAAGGATTGTACATCAGTCGGATTTATACTACTATAAAATGCAACCCTTTGTAATAAATATAAGTATAATTTTTTGTAATAAAAATATAATTTATTTACTATGATCACAGTTAATTGTGGCATTTTAAACTGAGGTTTTACCTCGGTCTGTATTGTGGGCTCCAACTGCACATGACTCTCGTCCATTCATCTTAGTGATTTACGCGATTTGGACTCTTGAGTCCGTATCGTATTCTAAAAGAGCCAATGTAAGTTGTTTCATATGTGCATATAGAATGTGACCGTGAGGCTAGTCCGCGCATCAGCAGGCCTAACCGGTGCTGACTTTTGTATCCGCGTTTGGCGGTTGTGCGTTTTGGACTCTTTTGAGTCTAGTGGCACCGGTAATGACTCAATTTTGGTCTTTTTACATACGTACATGCGGTTTAGCGGCCAATGAAGCCACCGCGTATCAGCAGGTTTTGGGCCGTGCTTACTTCCATATCCATTTTGATGATTCACGCGGTTGGACTCTATGAGTCTTGTGGGGGTCGAGTACGGGCTCAATTTTGGCCTTTGTACATATGGGCGTGGGATATGCGATCACTGAGATCACCGCGCATCAACAGGGCGTGTTCGGTTGCTGGCATCCTTGCGGGCATGTGATTTGCAGTCATGAATACCACCGCGCATCAGCAGATTGTGACCGTGCTAGCATCCCTTTTTTTTTTATTGCGGGCAATATCTCTGTCGCTTCAGTAGTGAGGATACAAAAAGTACGCCAAAAGTATTGGTTTTGATACATTGTTACCTATATCATCATTTTTACAACATTTAAGCATAACAAGATCAGAAATAGTACTTTCTAAGGTGATCGTTGTTTCAATCGTTTTTTAGGTCTTTTCCTTCTCTTGTCCGCAGTTTGTAAGTTCCCTCCTTAATAACTTGTGTAACTTGATACGGACCTTCCCATTTTGAGGAAAGCTTGTGAAAGCCGGGCCGAGTCCCCTGAACTTTTACATTTCGTAATACCCAATCTTCTAGTGAAAAGCTTCTTTTGTTAACTCTTTTGTCATGATGCTTTTTGGATTTTTGTTTGTAATTAACCATTTTTTCTATTGTTCGCATCTTTTTTTCTTTGAGATCATCTAGATCGCACCTTCTAGTGACCTCATTTTGCGTCTCATCGATGTAATTGACTCTGTAGGAAGGAAGGGCTACTTCTACTGGGGCTACGGCCTCTGACCTATAAGTGAGTGAGAAATGAGTTTCTACCGTTGAGTTTCTTATATTAGTGCGAACTACCCATAACGCGTTCTGGAGCTCGTCTAACCAGCTTCCTACTCGTCCTTCTAAATTTTTCTTTAGGGCAGTTAGGACTAATTTGTTCGCGGCCTCAGCCTGACCATTTCCTTGAGTATAGGCTACTGCGGACTGGCGGTGTCGAACTTTCTTTCTTTCGGATTCAACAGTAAATTTTGCTGCGAACTGAATGTCGTTATTCGAGACTATTACTCTTGTTATCCCAAATCGACACCAGATGTGATCGTGAACGAAGTTGATGACATTTTCTTCGGAGATGGTGACTAAGGCTTTGCCCTCTGTCCATTTTGTGAAATAATCAACGGCCACTACTACGTATTTGATTCCTCCTCTAGCGGTTGGGAACGACCCGATCAAATCAATGCCCCACGTATCAAACGGCCACGATTGTATAACCAAAGTTTGCTCTGTTGATAGGAGTCTAGGGATGTCCGCAAACCGCTAGCATTTGTCACATTTCCTTACGTATTCCTCTGCGCCCTTCCTCATGGTTGGCCAATAAAATCCTTGAAATTTAATCTTGTTTGAGAGTGTGCGGGCTCCTGGATGACCGCCACAGACTCCTTCATGGACTTCATAGAGTAAATTGGTGACCATGTGGGTTTTCACACATCTGAGTAGAGGTTTGGTGAATGATCGTTGATATAGCACTCCTTCATGGACTTCATAGAGTAAGACGGTGGAGTCAAGGACTTCCCACAGCTCAATTTCCTCTTCGATTTTAGGCACTTTCTCCTTGCCTTTTGCCGGAGGAATGATGTGGTGAATGACCAGATGGAATTTGGCATGAACTTTAAACAATTCCGCCCATGTATCGTATTGTACGTTCTCCAATTCGAGGGTCATAGATATGTGGTTCTTGATGTTAGAAACAACAAGAGCCGGGTGAATGGAACGAGAGGAAGACATTGTAGAAGAAAGAAGGAGGTTACAGAGCCAAGGCGCAGCGGAAAAAAAAAGTGTTTGGGGAAAGAATTAACCAAGGACTCGTGATACCATATAAGAATATCTTCCTTGCTTTTCTTATTCATCTTAAGTCAGTATATATACAACCTTGAGCTAGCTAATTACGGCTCAATCCTTAGCACTAATCTAGGAACTAAACTTGGTATAAGATTACTATACAAGCTAACTGATACACTTAACTAAGGAAAGGATATATATGCAATATACATATATACACCAAATATTATCTAATATCAGAATGATATTTATCTAATATTCTAACAAAACTTCCTTGAAAGTGCTGAAAAGTTTGGGGAGATATCTTATAAGGTGAGGTTGCTATTGTTATTCAGGATTATTTGCAATTTGTTTCCATGTCTTTACTTAGCTTTGTTATTGCAGGCACTCAGAATAATTGATATACTTGGTCAAGATTTTATTTTCGATAGTGTATCATTTTAGATCATGATTTCTCTATAATAGTATTGGAAGTTTGAAAAACTGCAACTCAAACGATAGTGAGCAGGTTTGAGGTTACATGAAAGAGGGTGAGGTAAGGAGGGTGAGGGGAAAGAGGAAAGTGGGTGGGGTTGGGATTATGTAAATTGGTTAACTTTAGTTAATTGAAATCATACTTTCTTATAATTTTCTTTTTGGTTATAATAATAAAATTGTATTTTGTCAATCTTATTTTGGCTATATTGTAGAATGTGATTTTACTTTTTATTTTTCTTTTTGTAACAAATACCAAAGAGACAGATTTATTTTTGAAATGTTCAATTAAAAATCAGGAACTATTATGTATGTAATGGATCATTAATATTGTCGTTCTTGCAATCAAATGAAAATTTTAAGAGTTTACAATTTGATGATAGATACTAGACTTATGCATTTTGAGAGTTTGATCTCAAACACACTATATTTATGTCGTACTGTCACCGTGCCTTGGCACGGGTAGGAAAGTACTAGTCTATATTACAATAGAACTCATGAATAACCGCCACACAATGAGTGGCTGAGATTCAACTTGGGAAAAGACAAAGAGAGGTTGGGATTTAATCTAAAAAAAGATAATACACACTGGATAAAACCACTGAAGGTATGACTCAGATCGATCCATAACTGCTACGATCCTAGGGCTATTATTAATCAGTTTTAACTTTTTTTATTTTAAATTGTTGGATTTCTTTTCAATTTGTTTGATCCTACGACTGTAGATTGTCGGTTTCTATTTCAATACATACTCCCTCCATCACGGGACTTTTAATCAAATTGCAATAATTTTAACTATTAATTTAAATAGAAAATAATAATTCTTTTAAAAATCTAAAAATCATTATTGAAAATATTATTAATTGTGTTATAATAAAAAAGTTAAATTTTTATTAGAATCACTATTTTTTATTTAAATTATAGATTAAAGTTACATCAATTTGACTAAAAAATTCCATTCACGTGGGACGGGACGGGAGTATAATAATGTAGTAATAGTAAACATAACTATTATTTGGAAATTGGCGTGTACCAAGATTTTCAATTCAAATGTAAATGGAAAGAAAACAAGCAAGTGGTCCGGTTGTGTGTACCGACTATCTGACTTTCTCTCAATTTACAATTTAACTGACATGAATTTTTGTTACTTTTGTAATATACTTTTTAAAAATAAAAGTGTGTAGATCCGATCGCTCCCTTTATTTTGGAAAGAAAACAAGCAAGTGGTCCGGTTGTGTATACCGACTGTCTAATTTATCTTAATCTACAATTTAACTGACATGGATTTTTGTTACTTTTGTAATATCATATATAATATATAAACCAAAACTATTTAGAGGCTCCAGAAAATGCCACGTCAAAGGCCACGTCAGCAACAATTTCCAACATTCTATTCCAATTGGTCAGCCATATTTTTATTTATTACCGAAAAAAAATGCCTTATTAAAATATAAGATAATATAGAGGATATTTGTTATAATTTTTGATAAAAACAAAATGAACAAACTTATTTTATCATCATATCAGCCATTACAATTGGATTTGATTTGTTATTTAGATATGTTTTAAAGATCACAAATATGTATTTAAAAGGATCCCAAATCTCAATTCCGTCACTTTGAGTATTTAAATAACAAATCAAATACATTTGAAAATGCCAAACTGTTTATCTGAAGGTCAGTCAAGATATAATCTCTTGTATATCCTTATAATTTCGAAAATGATTAGATATTATCTGTGAGGTTTTGAATAATTCTATTTGATTATCTGTGCAGCAAATAATAAGGCCAGTGACAAACCCCATTAAGGAAACTGGCCACATCCATATTTTGTATGAAAATCTTGCACCTGAAGGTTCTGTAGCTAAGATTATAGGACTATATTTCTCTGGTGCCGTTTTCTTTTCTACTTTTGAATATTTCTTTTCAATTTAGTTACATTTGGGCTAACCGTTGTTTTTTCACCTTGAAGTATGTTGCTGGAAAATGATTGTTGATATCTCTCCTTAGGTCCTGCCCTTGTCTTTGAAGGGGAAGAACCCTGCGACCTTTAAGGTAGGATGTTGTAACACTCAATTTGGTAATGGGATTCTGTTATTAGCATGTTATTTTTTATTTTTTTTCTCAAAACAAGAATTTATTTTTAGTTAAATCTATTAATAATTAATGACACTCTTTCTGAACAAAGTTACATGCCTTATTTCTGCTTCTCATTTTCAACTGATCTCCTTTTGGCTCGCTCTTTATTAAACTGATTGGATCTGCTTTCTATGTATCTGAATTTAGCTTCTTATTATCATATTCTAGGGGAGAGTAGTAGTTATTAGAGGAGAAGGACCTAAAGGGGGACCAGGCATGCCTGAAATGCTGATACCCACAAGTGCAATAATGGGAGCAGGTCTTGGCAAGGTACGAAATGGCTTAATAATATATAAAAGCAGAGTCATATGCTATTCACACAGAGCGCCACATGGATTTATGACGTGGAAGTCCAAGTGTCGTTCTCCTATTGGAATGAGAATTGAATTAAAACATATTTTTTATTTAAGGAAATGATTATTTCAAATCTCAAATTGGTAAATTTAATTGGTTTGAAGAAGTCTCAATCGGTTTTCCTTTTTGAAAATTCCTTATTCACAGTCACAATTTAATCTATGTAAATTTAAAATCATTTTTTTAAATTTAAATTTTAAATCCTCAAATTCGAAGGATTGACATCAGGGGCGGAGCCAGGGGGCATGGGGGGCACTTGCCCCCCCCCCCCCCCCAGCGGCGGAAGTGCAGTGGAATTTTTTTTTTTTGCCCCCCCCATATTTTTTGTTATATATGTATATATATAATTATCTTCAAGTTTAACACCAATGAGTGATGTGGTTTAGCGGTAGACGTAAGATCTTCTGCACATAAGTGTGTGTGGGTTCGAACCCCACAGCCAGCATGTAGGATGTTATGTTTTTTTTTTTTACACTTTCAGGTAATTATGTGCACTATATGCATTGTTTTGCAACAATTTTAAGCAATTACTCCCTCAGTCCCCGTAATATATATTATTACATTTGACTTGTCAATATTTTTATAAATTTGCTTTATTTATTTAAAAACGCTATATTTAATTTGTAACGTATCAAAAGAAAAAATACAAACATCTTATTACGGAATGAAGGGAGTATATGAGCACATAAATATATAATCATGTACTCCCAGATGCTAATGGTTTGTACGAGTAATATATTTTAATAAATTGTTTGCGTTAAATACTTCAACATTATTTCAATCGTTCTTTGAATTATTTACTTTTATCATTTTTGTTAACTTTCTTAATTCTTTACATTTTTAACTAAAATACATTGTATTTTATGGATCCGACCCATTTTTTACTTGTCCGATGTATTCCCTCTCATCTATTGCTTACGTTTTACTCACAGCCGCCTTCACTTGCTCTTCTTTTCTACCAAGAGATCTATTCAGGGCACCAATCAGTTTCAAGTACCATAGAAGATATTATAACATGAAGAAATTGTATCAACCACATAATAAGAACATGGAAAACAAAGCTTTAGCCTTTATCCCAATGTCAAATACATTTAGTGATTTTGGTTTAAGAAATAATGAGCTACAATTGTTGAATTTCCTCATGCATGTATTCATTTTGGGACAGAGGAATAGTATATATTTACTCCTTTTATCCGGTGAATATAGTTTTACATGCATCAAGGGGAAATTTGCTTTGGTTCCTGTCCATGTTATTATTGAAGCATGTTTATGTAAGAAACCTTTCTCAACCACTGTTTCCATTTTTTTTAATGATCATGCTATAGTTCTGTAGGCATTAGCTGTGAGAGGGGCAGACTTTTTGCAGAATTATGTCGAAGAACAATCATCAAGCATTAGTTATGAGAGCGATCAGTCTTCCGCTTAAGTTTATGTGATTCCAATTGGCAACCCAACCGAACGGTAGTTGTAGCTAGACTGCTTTGGCAATGGCACCTAAATTAGGTGTTAGAACTATGCAATATCCTGAAGAGCACTCAGAGAAGACAGAGAAATCCTTACGAGATGAGGATGGTGTTCCATTGTATAATCACAAATGAGAATGATAATTAAGGCCTAATGTCCGAAAATTTATGTACACTTCATTAGCATGGAGCCATGGACTGCATTGTATAATCATACATAACACTGAGTATTTTATAACAAACCCTCGCACTAGATATCAGACTCAAGAAACTCAGGGGCGGATTTAATGCATTAAAAGGGGGTGCACGTGCACCCGGTCAACTTTTATTTCTAGTTTTAAAAAATTATAAAAAATGTACACTACTTATTAAGTGCACCCGCATATAAGATTAGTTAATTTTCCCATTTATTATTGACAGGTCTTATGATTAGTTCAGTTGGTAAGGTGTTATAGTTTATTACTAAAGACCAGGTTTCAAATCCTATTAGCTATAAAAAATTTTACTATATCTTTGTTTTTTTACTTCTTCATGACATAAACTTACTTTTTTCAAGTAAACAATAAGAAGAAAACGGTGGGTTAAAAATAACATATGTTAATAATTAACTAATGTTTAAAGTTATGTATTATAATTTACTCGCGTTTGAAAAAAATAATTTGTACTTTTATAGTGTAAATTTTGCACCCGCTGTCAAAATATCATAGATCCGCCACTGCAAGAAACATTGATCAAAGTATTCTGTAAGTGTTAACCAAGTCTACCAAGGCCCTCCAGCACCTTTCTAATTGCATTATCCAACAGGTTTAAGGAAATGCATAATACTTCAATTACATCTTCGTTCATTATTCCACTAAGAATAATGTTATTTCATTCGTATCATAATAAGTATCACATTTTTCTCTTTAATGCGTCCTAAAATAAATATTATTTTTTCAAGAAAATAGTGGTAATGCAATTTTATCATTGTACAATCAATATACATACAAGTATACATACAAATAAAACACGTTTCTTAAAAAATTTTGACAAATCAAATGCAACTTATGTGATGGAGTTCAGCTTAGGTAGCAAGTCAATTCCTATTTTGGTTTGTTTAGAGTTGTACCAATCAGATTTAAGGCAAAATAAATATTTGTCCCATTTATTAAATAAAACCCCATTCACTATAATTATTACTCACCATGTATAAAAATAACATTATTTTTTATATTTTCTCTTAATCAAATATAAATTTAAATATTTTTATACATTATTTTGTGGCATGGGGAAATATTTTTTATTAATACATGCAAAATAAACAACGAAAAGCTAAGAAAATAAAAAACACACTTATAATGTGAGTTATGGAGGCTTAGCCAAAACAAACTACTTATCAGTTTTAAGACTTATCTAAAATTATTAGTTTAAAATTTAAGTTTTAAAAATATCCGTTTTTAAGATTTATCCAAAACTTTATAAGTTTAAAATTTAACATTTTAAATAATAAAATATTAAAATTATCAATTATCATAATAATTATTAATTTAAAGTATAAACCAATAGATTGCAAAACAAATATATTTTTATATTAGAGTTTTAAAATTATCGATAATTCTTCGTTTTCCTTTCAAATACTATGCATTTGTAATGAAGGTAGTACATTAATAATTAAAAATTCATCTTACTATAATTTTTTTTTGAGATGTGAGATATTTTTTGAGATAATTATAGAAAAGATATTGATATTTTTTTAGATGTCATATATTTATCATAATAATATGGGTTTTTAGATGTCAGATAGTGACAAAAGAATTTGTTTAAAAACTCCATTAATTATTAAAATGATATCAAACAATGATTTTTTTTTAATTTTAAATTGAAAATAATGATATTTTTTAATTAAAATTTCAAATTCATTGTTGAAATGTTAGGATGAAAAAATATTTAACTCTTTAATTAAATTATAATATACTTCTTTTGTCCAATTTTATACAAAATCAAAGAAAAAAATGTCCGTTTGATTGCACAGATATGAATAATTAACAAAAATATAGATAATTTTTTAGAGTATTTGTGTTTTAATAATAATAATTTTTGTGTTTTCTATCCGAATAATAAAAATCCTACAAATTCTTGAACAGAGGTGCAATTAAATTGACATTGTTTTACCAAAATTTACCACTTCATCTGTCCCGTAATAATAGTTTCATTTGACTTAAAATGTTTTCCTTTCATTAACACCCTTAAACTCTCTCTTGCAACAACAATCATTATTTCTCATCACAACAAGGTTAAGTTTGGAAGTTCAATTATTTTAACATAAGTAAAACTATCATTTTGAAATAAAATATTAATGGATATGAAAAATGAGACTAACATTTGGTGTGTGTGTGTGGGGGGGGGGGAGGTATAACAAATGGGATTGAGGTATTACGTGGAGTATCTATATTACAATACACCTCAATAATAACCATCACACAATGAGTAGCTGAGATTACATTTTAGAAAAGATAAAGAGTGGCTCAGATTTAATTAATTTTCCCTCCATCAAACACGTCCCGTTTTACCCAAATCAAAAAGCACGTCAGCGCCGACAAACAACCTCGGCCTAAATTCTCCCTCCATCAAAATCAGCGAACAAATTTTCTCACCTAGGTTAGTGTTTCCATGCTCTCCGTTTTCAAGCCCTAATTCCTCTCTTTTATATTTGAGTTGATTGTTTGAGTTACAGGCGGCATAAATTCATCCCAATCTCCAATGTGTGTTTTTCTTCAATCTTTAATAATTGTGTGTGTATTCTTTTTGTGAGTGTTATGTACTCCTCTCTTTGTAATTATTCAATAGTATATAATTAGTGTAATTCATGATCATATTAGTTCAAATAACTGGGAAGTGATTTTCTCTCGAGTTTCTGTTTATAGTGTTTCAATACTCTCAGTTTTCAAGCCCTAATTCCTCTCTTTTATATTTGATTGATTGATTTTCTCTCGAGTTTCTGTTTATAGTGTTTCAATACTCTCAGTTTTCAAGCCCTAATTCCTCTCTTTTATATTTGATTGATTGTTTGAGTTGCAGGATGCCTAAATTCATCCCAATCTCCAATTTGTTTTTCTTCAACCTTTAATAATTATGTGTGTGTTTTCTTTTTGGGAGTGTTATGTACTCCTCTCTTTGTAATTATTCGATAGTATACAATTAGTTTAATTCATGGTGATATTAGTTCAAATACCTAGGAAGTGATTTTCTCTCGAGTTTCTGTTTATAGAAGTAGAATAGTAGAATATATTTTCTCCATTTTACTTTGGTTAATAGGCGTAATACCTCTTTCTTAAAAGTTTTAAGCATACTAATTAATGTAATTAGTGGGTGTATGGACCAATTCTGTTCAATGATAGTTTTAATACTACCCAGGAATAAGTGAACTCCAGAGCATCCAATTGAATGACACAATTGTTTGAAAATGAATTGTTGTTCTAATGATCTTACTTGGCTGATATAGGTATATACTTTTAACTATGATGCTTGGATTTTCTGGTTCTGAATTTTAATCTGGAATAATGTATTATTTGGATTTACTGAATTAGTGAGGCTTAGCTTGAGGTTTCGAATTTGCATTGGGGCGAAAGACTTTGACACCCATTTTTACTAACTAGATTGGAAATAACTCAAACAATCATGGTACAAATAAAATGACATGAAGCTTTTATTTTTAAAAAATAAAAATTGAAAGGGGTCCGAATGTATTTTGAAGGGGTCAGAATGTATTTGGATATATTTTAACTTAAGTATATAATTGTGGTCAAAAGATTTTGCTTCTTAGTCTAAAGTTTGATCGCGGAGTACATTATTTAATTTTCGATTTAGATTCCAGTTTTTGGTTAAGATTTATTAGGTGTATCTCTCTTATCCGCCTACTCAAAAATCCCTCCTTTTTGTATTTCCATCAGGCCACCTAAACTCTGATTTTAATGGCTTCTATTGAAAGATAGTTTTCAAATCATGGAATTCTCTTCCTGATCTTCTCTTTCTCAACTTTTTTAAATCCCATTCACTATTTAAATTTGTTAAAGTGGGTTTGATCATATGTGGTGTAATCTCTAAGATTTGTTTGTTAGTTTGGATTACTGATTTACTATTAGGGCTTTGGGATTTCATGTGCAAAGTTGTGCTTGGTGGTTAGTGGTGGGTACTTTTGAGAACTTGCTGAAGTGAGGAAGTCTGATATGGGTTCTGGGTTCAGATTTTTCCAAGGAAACTTCCATTTTGCACACCAGAAAAATAAATGGATGTTGCATGCTAACTTTTGTTTATATACTCCCAAATTAATCACAACATATTTTCTCAACATAAGTTGCATAGCTCATATCTCATCAATGCGGCATTAGCTATTCAAGTTTTTGTAAGTAAATCAGGGAAAAAAAAGGCTATTTTCTTTCCTTTATATTCAAAAATACCCCATTGGATGGGAGGATGATACAATATTTAGGCAACAAAGAAAAGGAAAATCATGAGGAATACAATCAATACAAAGAATATATTTCCTTTATTTTTCTTTTCTTTTTTTCTTTTTTTGTTATTTTATTTTTATTTATTTTTAGACTGTTGTTAAATTATTAACATTATATAAATATATGTTCATTAATATTTGAGTTTTTTTAGATTATACAAATGTATAGATCATCTATGAAAAGAAAAACGCATCTTACTGATCTGGACAACGATTCCATTAATTTATCGCAACGATCTTCTCAACAATTACCATTGGCGGATATTTCTAATGGTAATTTTATTATTTACTTTATTATTATTTTAGCATATCCATTAATATCATGTGTATAAAATTAAAGTATAAGAATGCATGATTTTATATTTATTTTTTTACTATCATTTTAAATGAATTTATTTTTATTTTTAGTGGACTTATCATTGGGTAGTCATTTGATTTCACCGAGTAATCATTAAAGTTGTATTACGGCTCAAGGTAATATGTTATTGAATTTTGTCAATTTTGAAGTATTTTCATTATAAAGACAAATTCTAAAAAAAAATTGTTTATATATATATAATGTGATTTTTTTATATAAATTTGTTAATTAATTTAGATCTAAGATAATAATACTTGATATACAGGTATTGGTGTGAACCATACAAATGAAAATCTTACTCCTAATTCAAGTCACGACCGTGGATCTATATGTATGATGTTCTTTGTTAATTTACAATATTTTTCCTATTTTATTTTTATTTTTAATTTCTTAATAATCTTTTATTAAAGAATAATTATTTTTCTTATTTAGCTAAATTTACGAGCATAGGATCAAGTGTACATAACACTTTCCACGGCACGCTCCTTGAGCCAAAAAAAATTGGACGACCGAGAAAAACTATTTCTTCTTCTTTGGATTCTATTACGACAAATTTGTTAAAAGACGTTGGGAAAAGAAAAATCGGGAGACCAAGAAAGGTAGCTGCTTCTATTTTGGAATCTTCAAAGATAAATTTGGATGTTGATGGATTCAGTTCTGCAATTGAAGTTGAATTAATGAAAAACAGTCCTATATCTGGTAAGTTATATGTTTGATTTATTAGTCAACTATATATTTTAAAGAGCTAAAATAAATATATTAATCGTTTTCAACATTCTTTTGACATTGTAGGAACAGATAATGTAACAGTAGCAAATAATACAACATTATTATCTCCTACTGTCAATTTAGGTAATGATTTTTTTTAATTGTTCAACATTCGATATTTTTAAATAAAACTATTTATTATTACAAATTATTATTCAATAGTTTATGATAAAATATTTCATTAATACTAAGTCATATATTCCATTTGTATACAGAATCCGCGTTAATAAATAATTCTCGCATGCATGCGACAACAAGTGAGTCGTTAATAAATCAGAATGAAAAATCCAAAAAAGCGCGCGTCGGTAGAAAGCAAAAAAATTCGAACGAACAATATAATACAGGTGTTTATTATTATTTTTTTTACTCAAGTATATATTATATTATTATTTTCTCTGTATAGCCAATGAATTACTAACATAATTTAAATATTTATCAATATATTGTAGTTTATGGGGATATAGGCGATCCGGAGTACGAATGTGCGAAATGTGGTGCGATGTTCTGGTATGATGAAAGGTTAAAAAGTACGCAAGCATCAACACAGCCTAAATTTTCATTATGCTGCATGAATAGAAAAGTTCAGATTGACCCATTAGTGCAGCCACCTAAATTATTGAGTGATCTCTTAGAGAACAAGCATGAAAAGAGTAAAAATTATAAAGACAATATTCGAGCGTACAATTCTATGTTCGCATTCACTTCAATGACCGGTGCAGTTGACCATGGCATAAACAATGGTCGTGGTCCTTATTCGTTTAAATTGAAAGGAAAGAATGATCATATGATAGGTTCTTTATTGCCTAATGACGGCTATCCCCCCAGTTTTTCTTAGCTTTATATCTATGACACGGATAATGAAGTTAAAAATAGAATTAATGCTTTCAGGTACGTTTTTATTTAATTATTCGAGAATTATAATGTATATTACATATATTGTATGACTATCTTCTATTTATATGTCTGATTCTTTCACACAAGCAGGAAAGATAAAGATAAGCCTTATCCATTCGATGAGTCATTTGTTGCTGATTTGAAAAATATGATAGATGTGCATAACCCTTATGCACGTACGTAGAATGGCCAGAGCACATATTGGAATGAAGAAAGATATTAAATTGAGGCTTATAGGAAAGCGGGGTAGAGATGGAAAACCGTTTAATATGCCGACGGACCTCGTAGGTCGTTGCTATAATTGAAGGTGATATTGATGATTCGGTTGATGTCGGGGACATTGTTATTGAAAAGCGAATGGGGATCTGAAACATATTCATGAATTTGATAAATCTTACCTTCCTCTACATTATCCTCTTATTTGTATACGGTGAAGATGGATATTTCACAGACATTCGAGAAATAAACCTCCAGGGCAAAGAGATCAAGTTTGTCAATAAAAGAGTTTTTATCTTTTCGACTTCGGGAGAGGATAAGAGAAGGATCACGGCTTATGAGAAGCGGTCGGTTCTGCAGCAATTTATGGTTGATGCATATGTTATGATGGATACACGTAGGCTTCAATGGATACGTTATAATCGGCCTACTCTTCGGATGGAAACTTATAAAAATACGTCGGATGCATCGGTAAGGGGAGATACCGGCGAAGCATCCGGGAGACTAGTTATATTGCCATCCACTTATACCGGCGGGCCGGTGGATGACTCAAAATTACCAGGATTCTCTTTGCTATATGTAAATGGGTGGGTATCCGTCACTTTTCATAACATTTACGTGTAATCCTAAATGGCCGGAGATTACGAGATTACGTAAAAAATATGGCATTAGGCCCGAGGATAGGCCTGATGTATTAAACAGGGTATTTAGAATGAAGCTTAATCAGATGATTGCAGATTTCAAGGAAGGCAAAGTATTTGGCACCCCAAAAGCAAGTAAGTAAATCTTTAAATATTATTTGTTTTCCTCTTATTATTTTGTCATTTATATTTTTTTATTAGCATGTTCCTCTTATTTTGTTAATTGATTCATGCAGTTATATACACGGTGGAGTTTCAGAAGAGGGGCCTTCTGCATGCTTATATTCTTCTCTTTCTTAACCGCCAGGATCGGGGTCATAATCCTGAAGATATTGACAAGTGGATTATTGCTGAGATTCCTGACAAGGAGAAATATCCTAGATTATACGAGGCAGTTGTTGAATATATGTTGCATGGACCATGTGGTGCTGCTAATCTTAAATCTCCGTGTATGGATCACAACAGGTGCTCAAAGAAATTCCCTAAATCATTCAATGATCGCACTTGTGTAGACGAGAATGGGTATCATGTATATAGGCGAAGAGACACGGGTTTCATAATTGATAAGGGTGGAGTTGCTCTCGAAAATCGTTCAGTTGTCCCATTCAATCCATATCATTTGCTAAAGTACGAAGCTCACATAAATGTCGAGTACAGCAATCAGAGCAAGGCAATCAAGTATTTGTTCAAGTATATAAACAAGGGAACCGACAGGATATGCCTTGCAATCGAAAATGATGAGGTGAAAAGGCAAATTGATTGTCGATATGTCTCTGCGTGTGAAGCTATGTGGAGGATTTTTGGATTCGACATACATTATCGGACCCCTCCTGTTGAGCGCTTGGCTTTTCACTTGGAGGGTGACCATAGTATCCCCTTCAAGGACGGAGACTTTCTTCCTGATGTTTTGGATAAAGCGACAGTTAAAGAATCTCAATTTATGAAGTGGATGGAGTGTAACGGTATTCATTCGAGAGGCTCGGAAATATAAATACGTGAATTTCCTCATCATTTCGTATGGGATAAAACTAAACGTGAATGGCGTCCGAGGAAAGATAAACGTTTTGCAGTGGGGCGTATTTATCATGTTCCAATGAATTGCGGAGAATTGTATTACCTCAGGATAATGTTGAATCATGTAGCGGGTCCCATGGAATTCAAGGATTTGAGAACTGTAAATCGCGTTGTTCATCCCGATTTCAAATGCGCATGTTACGCTGCAGGATTATTAGATGATGACAAGGAATATGTTGATGGAATTATAGAAGCGAGTCATTGGAGGTTGCCCGATAGTCTGAGAAGACTATTTTCTATGTTGCTACTATTTAATAGTATGTCGAATCCGGGACATGTATGGGAGAAGACTTGGCACTTATTATCTGATGATATAGAGTACAAGTATTGGAGGATGCACGATAATCCGGGTATTCCATTCCATGTTTACATATTTGTTTTACAATAAATATCAATTATGATTTTATTTCTACTTTACAGTTATACAATATGATTCTATATATTTATTTATATTAATATATTTATTTTGTTTTTTATAATTTCAGGTTTGAAATTAATTAATGAACAGGTCCAGAATCTTGCTTTGGCGGAAATTGAGAAGTTACTGATCGATAATTGCAGCAGTCTCCATAAATTTAAAGACATGCCTAAATCGGTGGGCAATGTCATTGGTGATGCGATAAATAAGCTCATTCTAGATGAGACATCTTATGACATTGATGAGATGAAAGCTGAGCACTTCAGATTACATCCTCAGTTAACAGCAGAGCAAAAGAGTGTTTATGATAAGATTATGTCGGTTGTTGATCAAGGAAACGGTGGTGTGTTTTTCCTCTATGGTTATGGTGGTACGGGAAAGACCTTCTTATGGAAAACACTGTGTTCTGCATTAAGGAGCAGGAGAGATATTGTTATTCCTGTTGCTTCCAGTGGCATAGCTTCATTGCTCCTTCCGAAAGGTAGGACCGCGCATTCTAGGTTCGGTATCCCGATACAGGTAAACGAGAGCTCAACTTGCAGTAAACTAAAGTCGGGTACGGATGAGGCAGCACTTCTACGTGAAAAACCAAACTAATTATATGGGACGAAGCTCCAATGGCTCATAAACATTGTTTTGAGGCTCTCGATCGTAGCCTCCGAGATATTATTCGTACACCCGAGGGGAGATATTCCAATAAACCATTTGGTGGTTTAGTTATTGTATTCGGTGGTGATTTCAGAAAGATTTTACATGTTGTTCCTAAAGGGAGTAGGCATGATATTGTGCATGCTGCACTCTGTTCATCCAAAATATGGAATGACTGTGAGGTTCTCAGATTGACGCATAATATGAGATTGCAGGTAATTCATAAATAGCCTTTATTCATCTACTTAAATATTTTTATTTCAATTTAAGCAATTTGTATATATTTAACTTAATGTAGGGTGATTCTACTTCTCATAATTCTGAAGAGATAAGAGATTTCGCTACATGGCTCTTGAGTGTCGGAGATGGGATTGCCGGTGGAGATAACGGGGAAATTGACATTAACCTTCCTGATGATATATTGATTCGAGAGGCTTCAGATCCTATTGCAAAAATAGTCGAATCTATATATCCTGACTTATTGCAAAATAAGGATGTCGAAGGATTCTTCCAGACTAGAGCTGTGCTTGCTCCAACAAATGAGATTGTCGATAACATAAATGATTATGTCATGTCACTCTTTCCGGGAGACGAAGCTGAATATATGAGTTCTGATGCCATTTGTAAGGATGAGGATGATGAAAATGATGCTGAAGATATATTCTCACCTGAATTTCTAAACACTATCAAGTGTTCTAGATTGGCAAATCACATTATTAAGCTGAAGGTTGGGTGCATAGTAATGCTTTTGAGAAATCTTGATCAAGGAAATTTGAATTGTGTAACGGCACCAGAATGATTGTCACTCAATTAGGTAAATACAGTAATTTTTTATTTTTTATATACATATAATTTAATACTTAATTTTGTTACATATATGTAGGTAAGCACGTAGTCGAAGCCAAGATGCTTTCGGGAAAGAATGCTGGCATGAAGGTGCTTATTCCTAGAATGATAATGTCTCCGTCAAATGTGACAAAATTTCCGGTAAGATTCCAAAGAAGGCAATTTCCATTTGCCATTTCTTTTGCTATGACAATCAACAAGAGTCAGGGACAATCTCTTTCCCATGAAGGACTATATCTTTCACACTGCTTTTCAAATACTGACAACTTTATGTAGCATTTTCCAGAGTAACCAGCAAGAGAGGACTTAAAGTTATTATTTGTGATTCAGATACTCAAACATATGACAAGACGCTGAATGTAGTCTACAAGAAAGTTTTCGACAGACTCTGAGAATTTATGTCGCACAATTTGTGATTAAACAAAAGTATTGCAATTTCTTATTATTTTCTTTGTTTTCATTTTGTTTTTCTTTAAATATATAGGAGATGGAAGAGATTATGTTGACACTTAGGCACACACTATTAAACTCACGCTATTATAACCATATCTCTTCATCTTCCAAAGTTGTAATACTAAAATCTTAATAATATTTTTTGGTTAGGCAGGGACCTAACCTCCCGTGGTTTTGTGCCGGCGAGATAGTTGTCTCAAAGGCTTTCCACGTTACATCATGTGTCAACATCTTTTTTCTGTATTAATTATACTCTTAATATCCGCTACATTGATTATCAATTTCGATTTATATTGTTACTTAAAAATCAATTAAAACACATAAATAATTATTTTCTTAATAAAAAAAATTATTCACCGTCGGGTACCGACGGGTTACTGACTAGTACTTTTTAAAAATAAAAGTGTGTAGATCCGACCACTCCCTTTATTTCGCAGAATCAACTCAATCAAATTTTGACATATTTTTATATAAAAAAAATATGAATAATTTTATAGAAAAATATAGATTTTTCCATGAAATTCTAAAATTTGTTATTGATAGTATATCTAATGGTGAAACAATAACAATTTTTATAATTGAATAAAAATATCTAAATTTTCATAAAATTACGATCAAAATTTGATTGAGTTGACCACTAAAGTCAAAGTGATCTAAATTTTTCGAGACGGAGGAAGTATTTGTTTTTATAATTGAGTTGACCATTAAAGTCAAAGTGATCTAAATTTTTCGAGATGGAGGGAGTATTTGTTTTTATAATCTGTTGCAAATAAAAAAAATATGATGTTATATTTCCAAGTCATATATCATGGACATCTTTTTTTTTAGGGACAAATTGATCATTTCACATGACATTTTACCCGGAGCTAGTTACATGACTAACTTCCGCTAGCCAAAATGCATATTTTGACCTTAATTTAACGCAATACTCCCTCTACTTTTATTCCGAATAATCTTACCAACTTTGTAATCTAGAACGTCTTATTGATAAGTCTCATTTTCTATGAACGGAAGTATATAATATTTATTTATTAATGGGACCCACTTTTAATACTAATAGATACTATCGCCTTACTATTTTCTATCTCATTTTCTCTCTCCTACACTCTCACAACACCTCAGTGTATCTTCGAATGGAAAAATCCTCATGGGAGGATGTAAGTTTTTGTGTCGTTGTTGTAAATTATGTAGAAAGAAAAGAACAAAAGGAAAACATAATCAAGAAACAACAACTTTGAGAGCCAAGAACAAAGGTAAATTCCTTCAAACATATCTATAAAAAACCTACAGATACACAAATAAACAAAATTGAGAAAAAGAAGAATACTATACGTCAATTGCAGTCATGCCTATGATTAGTTGTCTTTTTATTTTGGAGACTATATATGTTGAATAAGAATACAAGGGTGGATGGGTGTTGTTATTTTTTTTTAGGTTAAAAATGAATAGAAGAGTGAGTGTATGAAGTTTGCATAAAGGAGTGTAGGGTTGGGTGGGTTACATAGTAATAGTTGGAGTGAGTGTTTTGAATGGAAGAGGGGTGGGATTGGGAAGTGGTTGATGAAACAGATTGACGAGGGTACTAATTCGATTCTTCTTCAACTCTGAAAACTTTTGTAAGTATAATCAAATTTAGTGCACATAATTTGCATAATGTTATGATATTATCTAATAAGCATTTTCTTTTCAGTCATGGGACATCAACTCAATCTCATTTAAGGCCGGATGTGATATTTTCATGCAATAAGTAACATATATTTCAGCTTTGGAACGAGTACTTTTATTCACCAAGTCAAACTTTCTTGAAAGTGCTGAAAAGTTTGGGGGAGATATCTTATAAGGTGAGCTTGCTATTGTTATTCAGGATTATTTGCAATTTGTTTCCATGTCTTTACTTAGCTTTGTTATTGCAGGCACTCAGAATAATTGATATACTTGGTCAAGATTTTATTTTCGATAGTGTATCATTTTAGAGCATGATTTCTCTATAATAGTATTGGAAGTTTGAAAAACTGCAACTCAAACGATAGTGAGCAGGTTTGAGGTTACATGAAAGAGGGTGAGGTAAGGGGGGTGAGGGGAAAGAGGAAAGTGGGTGGGGTTGGGATTATGTAAATTGGTTAACTTTAGTTAATTGAAATCATACTTTCTTATAATTTTCTTTTTGGTTATAATAATAAAATTGTATTTTGTCAATCTTATTTTGGCTATATTGTAGAATGTGATTTTACTTTTTATTTTTCTTTTTGTAACAAATACCAAAAAGACAGATTTATTTTTGAAATGTTCAATTAAAAATCAGGAACTATTATGTATGTAATGGATCATTAATATTGTCGTTCTTGCAATCAAATGAAAATTTTAAGAGTTTATAATTTGATGATAGATACTAGACTTATGCATTTTGAGAGTTTGATCTCAAACACACTATATTTATGTCGTACTGTCACCGTGCCTTGGCACGGGTAGGAAAGTACTAATCTATATTACAATAGAACTCATGAATAACTGCCACACAATGAGTGGTTGAGATTCAACTTGGGAAAAGACAAAGAGAGGTTGGGATTTAATCTAAAAAAAGATAATACACACTGGATAAAACCACTGAAGGTATGACTCAGATCGATCCATAACTGCTACGATCCTAGGGCTATTATTAATCAGTTTTAACTTTTTTTATTTTAAATTGTTGGATTTCTTTTCAATTTGTTTGATCCTACGACTGTAGATTGTCGGTTTCTATTTCAATACATACTCCCTCCATCACGAGACTTTTAATCAAATTGCAATAATTTTAACTATTAATTTAAATATAAAATAATAATTCTTTTAAAAATCTAAAAATCATTATTGAAAATATTATTAATTGTGTTATAATAAAAAAGTTAAATTTTTATTAGAATCACTATTTTTTATTTAAATTATTGATTAAAGTTACATCAATTTGACTAAAAAATCCATTCACGCGGGACGGGACGTGCGTATAATAATGTAGTAATAGTATACATAACTATTATTTGGAAATTGACGTGTACCAAGATTTTCAATTCAAATATAAATGGAAAGAAAACAAGCAAGTGGTCTGGTTGTGTGTACCAACTGTCTGACTTTCTCTCAATTTACAATTTAACTGACATGGAATTTCGTTACTCTTGTAATATACTTTTTAAAAATAAAAGTGTGTAGAACCGATCACTCCCTTTATTTTGGAAAAAAAACAAGCAAGTGGTCCGGTTGTGTATACCGACTATCTGACTTTATCTCAATTTGCAATTTAACTGACATGGATTTTTGTTACTTTTGTAATATACTTTTTAAAAATAAAAGTGTGTAGATCCGACCACTCACTTTATTTCGCATAATCAACTCAATCAAATTTTGACATATTTTTATAAAAAAAATATATGAATAATTTTATAGAAAAATATAGATATTTCCATGAAATTTTAAAAATTGTTATTGATAGTATTTCTAATGGTGAAACAATAACAATTTTTATAATTGAATAAATATATCTAAATTTTCATAAAATTATGGTCAAAATTTGATTGAGTTGACCATTAAAGTCAAAGTGATCTAAAGTTTTCGATACAGAGGAAGTATTTATTTTTATAATTGAGTTGACCATTAAAGTCAAAGTGATCTAAATTTTTCGAGATGGATGGAGTATTTGTTTTTATAATCTGTTGCAAATAAAAAAATATGATGTTATATTTCCAAGTCATATATCATGGACATCTTTTTTTTAGGGACAAATTGATCATTTCACATGACATATTACCCGGAGTTAGTTACATGACTAACTTCCGTTAGGCAAAATGCATATTTTGACCTTAATTTAACGCAATACTCTCTCTACTTCTATTTCGAATAATCTTACCAACTTTGTCATCTAGAGCGTCTTATTGATAAGTCTCATTTTCTATGAACGAAAGTATATAATATTTATTTATTAATGGGACTCACTTTTAATACTTATAACGACTATCGCCTTACTATTTTCTATTTCATTTTCTCTCTCCTACCCACTCACAACACCTCAGTGTATCTTCGAATGGAAAAATCCTCATGGGAGGATGTAAGTTTTTATGTCATTGTTGTAAATTAAGTAGAAAGAAAAGAACAAAAGAGAAACATAACCAAGAAGCAACAACTTTGAGAGCCAAGAACAAAGGTAAATTCCTCCAAACATATCTATAAAAAACCCTACAGATACACGAACAAACAAAAATGAGAAAAAAAAGAATACTATACGTCAATTGCAGTCATGCCTATGATTAGTTGTCTTTTTATTTTGGAGACTGTATATGTTGAATAAGAATACAAGGTTGGATGGGTGTTGTTATTTTTTTAGGTTAAAAATGAATAGAAGAGTGAGTGTATGAAGTTTACATTAAGGAGTGTAGGGTTGGGTGGGTTACATAGTAATAGTTGGAGTGAGTGTTTTGAATGAAAGAGGGGTGGGATTGGGAAGTGGTTGATGAAACAGATTGACGAGGGTACTAATTCGGTTCTTCTTCAACTCTTAAAACTTTATAAGTATAATCAAATTTAGTGCACATAATTTGCATAATGTTATGATATTATCTAATAAGCATTTTCTTTTCAGTCATGGGACACCAACTCAATCTCATTTAAGGCCGGATGTGATATTTTCATGCAATAAGTAACATATATTTCAGCTTTGGAACGAGTACTTTTATTCACCAAGTCAAACTTTCTTGAAAGTGCTGAAAAGTTTGGGGAGGTATCTTATAAGGTGAGCTTGCTATTGTTATTCAGGAATATTTACAATTTGTTTCCATGTCTTTACTTAGCTTTGTTATTGCAAGCATTCAGAATAATTGATATACTTGGTCAAGATTTTATTTTCGATAGTGTATCATTTTAGAGCATGATTTCTCTATAATAGCATTGGAAGTTTGGAAAACTGCAACTCAAAGGATAGTGAGCGGGTTTGAGGTTACATTAAAGAGGGTGAGGTAAGGGGGTGAGGGGAAAGAGGAAAGTGGGTGAGGTTGGGATTATGTAATTTGGTTAACGTTAGTTAATTGAAATCATACTTTCTTATAATTTTCTTTTTGGTTATAATAATAAAATTGTATTTTGTCAATCTTATTTTGGCTATATTGTAGAATATGATTTTACTTTCTATTTTTCTTTTTGTAACAAATACCAAAGAGACAGATTTATTTTTCAAATGTTCAATTAAAAATCAGGAACTATTATGTATGTAATGGATCATTAATATTGTCGTTCTTGCAATCAAATGAAAATTTTAAGAGTTTACAATTTGATGATAGATACTAGACTTATGCATTTTGAGAGTTTAATCTCAAACACACTATATTTATGTCGTACTGTCACCGTGCCTTGGCACGGATAGGAAAGTACTAGTCTATATACAATATCCATTTGATCTAGAGTATTTGACGCTTTTTTATGTAGAAAAACTATAAGGTAGACAACATTATAGGAAAAAAAATCCTGCATTAACAATCAAGAAATTCATAGATATCAGCCGACTCGAACTCTTTTAAAGAAAGAAAACGCTATCTTTTCGTTTGCTGCTCGATTTCCTTAAATTTTTCCAAAATAATAATCCTACAACAGAAACGAAACCCGCATCACCAGTTACAGGGCAAGTAAAAACCTAGGATTTTTTGTTGTATCCAAATCAATCATATCTTCTTGCGTGCTTTTCAAGTTTCGGTGAGTGTCCGCTCAGTTAAATACACACTTTTTCTATGATTCATGGCGAAAATTCATTATTATCTGAATGCAATCATGTTCTTGTGACAGCCAATTGAGTTTGTTTTCATTAATTAGGCGTTAGGGCACACTTCATTTGGATTGTAATTTTTCGGTAATTTTTGATGTACAAGGGATTAAGGAAAAGTTGTAAACATATTACAAAGTACAACACTGAACACACACAAGACGGAAGAATTGAAGGGCGACATCTGTGGCGGAAGGAGGCTGCTTCGACGGTGGAGAAAGAGTCCCTCCGTAAGCTCTCGTGCTCTCTCTCTACCTTGCTGATCGATTTTGATTTTTTTTGTTGGTCGATTATTCACAAAATCCAAAAGGTATTTTGATTATCCGACTTCAATCCCTCTATTTTTTCATGTTGTACAAAACATAATGTCAAATACTCCTATTAAATCGATTTATGAAGGATTTTAGGATGAAAAATTTCATGATTAGATCCTGATTTTGCTTTTAGGGTTTTTATTTATTTAAATAAATTTTGAATTACTGATTTCTCAAACCAATTGTGATTTTTTTAATTGTATGTCTACATGTATGTTTTTCTTGCAGTTTATATAAAATCTTAGCTTTTTTTGTTGACTACAACTTTTTTGTTGACAGACGAATGCATATTTTGTTGATTGTATTCTGATTCATTTATGATTTACCTATTGTGTATGTAATCTCTTATTAGTTAGTTCAAACAAATTTTGATTGCAGTTTTAAAACTATGAAACAATTTTTTAAGCCGATTAGTTGTGAAGAGTCATCACCTTCTTTCGCCCAAGCATATGATAATGTTCAGGTTTCTTGTCCTTGTATCAAAGTCCGATGAGTAAGTGCTCCAAATGTCCTAGTTGAACAAGTTTCAAACGATATCAATGGTGTTAAAGATCCAATAAACTACCATTGAGTTCACAGTTTGCCAAAGTTCCTGTTCATCAACCATGGTGGGTTTTTCAATCGTTCCATCAATGAAGGATGTTTTCGTCTTGGCCCTTAAGGATCCCTTAAAAACCCTAGCTCATTCTTCATAATTCTCCCCGTTCAATTGGACATGGGTGAGAATCATTCCTGAATTGTCGAAAGAAAGTATGGAGAGTATCTCTCATCCATGGCTTTTTTCTCGCCGCTAGCTTTGGTCATGATGGCCGAACCTTTGGAAGCTCTGATACCAAGTTAAGAACTGATTTGTGTGAAGGAGAAAATAATATTTACTTCCTTTGAAAGATTAAATTGATTACAACTCTATATATACATGAGTTTCCTACTTGGAGAAAGATTCTACCAATACATGGATTGAGTATAGTATTGCGAAAGATGCAGCATATTGTTTGTGTTGTCTCTGTTGGGAAATTTGTCTATTTGATAATAAATAAGTCTTTCTTGAATTTAACGAAATGACAAATAATATAATGAACCATAACATAATTAACGGGGCAGGAAATAAAGATAATCTAGAATGCAAAAATTAAAGCAAACCGAGTAAATAATGAAGTCGAGTCTTGTGTTGGACACAATCTCCGCAAGAAGATATTGCCCCGCACTGGTGCTAACGGTCTGCGGCAATCTTCTCTCAAGATAAAACGACTTTACAGTCATTAATAGGAGCACTCCAAATTAATGACTTCGGCGAACAAAATTCGTGTTTGACACTTCCAGACTTTGAAGAAGAATTATGCAATGAGATGCTCTATCTTCTAACATATGATGTTAAGAATTCCGTTGAATTCTGTGACTGAATTTCATAATTCAGTTAATTATCTAACTGAGTTAGTTAACTTTGTTAGATAATTGATTCTCTACTTCTAGTGAGAAGAGAGAGTGAAATTGAGAAAGAGAGAAGTGATTTGATGAATGAGTGATTGATTTGACAAACAGGTGGGGGGTATATATAGTATATGAAGAGTTGAGGTGTCTATTGGTAATAGCCACAAATGGTGCCTGGTGGAATTTGGACCCTTGGATCTGATATGAATGGAGGGAGGAGATATGTTGGGTCGGCCCAACAGCCTTGACCCGCCTATTTGAAAAGGCATGGGTCACACCCACCTTTTCAAGAACCATCACAACCCTTTACTCCAATCTGGCCGCCCCATTTGTTGGACCCAACTGGTCCTCAGCCCAAACCACCAGCCAAGCGGCCCATTCGCCCCAAGCGCCAGAACCGAACCCGCCTCACCTATCTGGGCCTCGGCCCAAACCAAGCCATCCCAAGCCCACGAACTAGCCATGAACCGAGCCACCTAAGCCGAACCATGAACCGAGCCAACTTTTGTCAAAAGTTTAAGGCTCCTTAGCTCCTAGCGACGATGCGGTCGTGCAAAGTGTGCGCCTCAAAGCGGCCATTGCGACCTTCGCGGGCTTCGCGCGCTTCGCGGATGTGGTCCAAATTGAGCTAGTACAAAACTGGCACAATTGGACTACTCCTTGCATGGTTGGCCCAATGGTCCAACTAGGTTGGCCCAAGGAGATTAACTTGTTGACTACTCCTTTGGATGGATCCACTTATAAACTCTCATCACTTTACATCTTTAAGCAATGTGGGATAACTATTCCATATCCCATAAACTCTTCATAAACCCATTTCATTTTGCATACTTTGAGCATTAATTTCTCATTCACCACTAATTGGTTTTGAGAAAGTAAATATATCAAATTAATCTACTCCAAATGTAGATTATTAATATGCAATCAATTTCCATTTTCCTATAATGGAACCCAATGGAATTCTTGGTCAAAAGTTGGTCAAACCACACTTTTACAAAACCAAATTCCAACAATCCCCCACATGAATGACAAATTAATGCATGCATGAATGCAGACTCGTCTGGAAGTTTCGGCGAACTATTATTGCATCGGGATAGGTAGCTTATGGCTTTGAACCTTCCCTAGTGAAATACTATCGGATATACTAGCCATTTGGTAGCGAGACGCTTTGAACCAGTGACTGTATAGTGTATACCAAGACAATAGTACTCACACAATAACAGCTCTAACACGTTTTGTTCTCACGTTTTGTCCATTTTGGCCCTGGACCGTTCTTGATTCATAAGTGTTTCAATTTAGAAGCGGCCTTATTACTTCTCACTTATATAGGTGATTTCCCATAAAGAGTATCCTGCTATACTCCACCACTTAGGTATAGGAATCATTAAAAGCTTTGAGCTTACCTTCACCACACGTCATCAGGTGTTTTAGCACTTAGATGGCTTCTGAGAATGAGTTATAATGAGTTCTAAGTGCACATACTAGAATTTCCATAATTTAGTTGTCTCATTGAACCAAGGGCATGGGATCTCCAATTCTCAAGGTTGAGTGTCCACTATGGATTTCTTTGTTTGTGTGGGTTTTTAACTTCATTCCCCTTACCAGACAATTTGATCTCCTATTCATACCCTTTGGTATACGGATCCGTTTTTTACTTCACATGGCCATTTGTGACAGTCTCATTTGAGATCAATTGTCTTATGGTAATATGTCAATGACCATTGTGTCTTGACTTACCACGATGTTCTATACCTTTTCCTATTTCTCATTGTCGTCACAATGCCTTAGGTCATGTAGACACAAACTTATTCCACCAAGGAATATCTTCCAAGACCATTCAGCTTTTATCTTTATCTGACGCTATCGACTCAGATTTCTTATTGAATCGAGTTGTTCATGTTGTCTTGGAAGTTTGACACCGCTGCTCCATTTATTGTGAACACATTTTTCACCTTGGAGTTTATTTGTGTCTGATATCCAATCAGTATATCCTTTTCCTACTATTGAATATCTTATTTATTGTAATCTGTAATCACAAGAATATCTATAAGTACTCCAAGTACTTTGACTATACTTAGTGATTTATTACAATTTTTAATTAGACTTTTAGTCTCTCTAGAATGGTCAATCTTTCGAGTGAACAAATTCTTCTATTGGTCAGTTTCTTCGAGCGGTTATTATCTCTGTACCGGTCCGACTTCCCAAGTATTCAGTATCTCTAAGTGGTTTGACCTCCTTAGAGTCTACCTCTCAGGAATCTACCTTACAGAGATTACCTCTCAAGATTCTACCTCATAGATTTCATCTCTCAAGAATTTAGCTTATTCGAGAGTTTATCTTGGAGAATTCATCTAACTCTTATGATTCTACCATTAAAGAGTCTATTACTTTAAGAATCTTTTCTCTTCAGATTCTGTATCTCAAGAGTCTCACTTTCGAGATCAATAATCTGCCTTTTCAGATTAATAATTCGTCTCAATAGAGTTTATTTCTCAAGATTGTTTTCCCTTTAGAAATCTATCTTTTGAAATTCTAACTCTCTTGACTACACTTCTTGAAAGTCTGCCTTAGGATTTTATCTTTCAAGAGTTTTCCGTTTATAGATTCATCTTTCAGATACTTCCTTTTAGGGACCAATTTGCAACCCAACGGTTCGCATTATGGAAGAGGATCAACCAACTTCCATATGTATGATGAACTATTCATTTAAATGTTAACAACATTATTTAACAGTTTTCGTTTAATTTTCTACCATAGAAAATTAGGACCAAAAGACTAGCTTCTTTTGTCCACAAAGTGTGTCTTAGTTCATCTTACTATTAAGATAAATCTTTTACAGTTTTATAAGTTCTCTTCTTAAACTTATATTATTTCCTTTTTACTTCAAGGAAATGTGATTTCAAGGAATATCAAATTCCTTGTCTTTCGCTTAAGTACTTTTACTTTAGCTCGTACCCCCACAGTTGAGGTGTACCCCCACACTTGAGGTGTATCCTCGCAATTGAGGTGTACCCCCACACTTAAGGTATTTAATAAAAAACGTCTTACGATTATGCCATAATCTGTAATTAGTTTTATCAAATCCTTTCTTGGGTATCTCATTAAAATGACTATACATCTTCCCCCACAAATTTGGTTAAGCCAGAGCTTATTGCATTTATCATCTCTTTATGGGTATGATTCTTGCATTTAGCTCCTGCATTAGATTGAGTTGAATATGTTGCGATCGTTTGATGAATACTGCCGGAAACCTCACAAAATATCCTCAAACGGTGCCGCATATTCCCCTCCTCCTAGCGTTTCGAATCTGCTTTACATTAAGTTGATTAGTCAACTTCATTCTTATAAGTTTGGAAAGCCTCCAAGGCTTCATCCTTCCTTATTAAGAGAATGTCTTGTGCAATTACTTTTTCCCACCTCGAGTTTGCACTAACTTTAGATCACAATTATTTGTGTGAGCTAACTCAAGAGGTGTCGTGTTTCTTATTACTGAAGAAAATGATGACATAGTCATTTTATCTTCCACGCAAATTTCACACTTGTCAGTTGAATCGAATTTATTCATAAGAATTAATTCTTGATTCACTGACATCTTAATTGTGTTGAAATTCACATAACCTAATTTATCATGTCATAAATTAGAACCTTTCAAAAGGTAAACATAAGAAACACCGATGCTCTTTGCCTCTGGGCAAGGTACCCTTTACCGAGAAACAAATTTTTCTTGGTCAATACAGTTTTATCTGACTCAAACACTTGTCTAAATCCAGTCTTGCTTAACATTGATCTGGAAACAAGGTTCTTGCAAATGTCTGGGACATGCAGCATATTCATGAGAGTCAGTTCTCTGTCTGAAGTCATCTTCAGTACAACCTTTCCAAATCCCATGACGTTTGGAAGTTTCAGAGTTTCATATATACACCTTCCTTCCATTGATAGGAGTGTATGATGAGAAGCTCTCTTTATCAGCACATATATGGTGAGTAGCTCTAGCGTCTATCCACCATTCTCTTGGGTTGACTTCCAACTTTGCTAAGTTGGTTTCAAACACCATTACTGCTTTTATTTGTGTTGTGGTCTTGAAAAGACACAACTTATTTGAACTGGTGCCTCAAAGAAGGCACGACGCCGAGTCAACAATTTTGCACGGCCGCTCCATGCTTTGCACGGCCGGGTCACCAAACTTGGCACGGCCGCTCTGGGTGTGTCTCTCTGAATAGTCACACTCTTAGCAAGTATCCATTCAAAGAGTCACAACCCAAAACATTTTAACTCCCGCCTAATACCCGCTTCGGTATTAATTGATTCAGTTGTCTATTTTCCTTTATGGAATACGACAAACTTTTGCTACGTGATTGGTCTTACCACATCTTGTAACAAATCTTGGAGTTGGTTCCTTGAACCTTAGAGTCCGTTCCAAAGTGTTCTACAACTCTTTGGTTGTCCCCACGAGACAGTGTTCTTTGAATGGGCATCATTTGGTCCACTCAGTATGTACGTCCTACATATGAGATTTTAATGATCCCATTCTTCTGCGGCTATTTGTCTTCGCGGATTGGCTATCTGCCTTTCCGGATCTGGATCATCATCATCCTCCTTTTCGGTTATCTTGGGAAAATCTGGATCATCATCCTCTTCCTTAGAAACCGTCATTTTTCTCGTTAAGTTTCTAACGAAAAAGTCCTTCGGTTGTCCATCATCATTGGCTCATATTTGTCATAAAAACAAGAAAACGTTAATATCTTCTTGCGATTGTTGGGAAATTTGTCTATTTGATAATAAATAAGGCTTTCTTGAATTTAACGAAATGACAAATAATATAATGAACCATAACATAATTAACGGGGCAGGAAATAAAGATAATCTAGAATGCAAAAATTAAAGCAAACCGAGTAAATAATGATGTCGAGTCTTGTGTTGGACACAATCTCCGCAAGAAGATATTGCCCCGCACTGGTGCTAACGGTCTGCGACAATCTTCTCTCAAGATAAAACGACTTTACAGTCATTAATAGGAGCACTCCAAATTAATGACTTCGGCGAACAAAATTCGTGTTTGACACTTCCAGACTTTGAAGAAGAATTATGCAACGAGATGCTCTATCTTCTAACATATGATGTTAAGAATTCCGTTGAATTCTCGTGGATCGAATTTCATAATTCAGTTAATTATCTAACTGAGTTAGTTAACTTTGTTAGATAATTGATTCTCTACTTCTAGTGAGAAGAGAGAGTGAAATTGAGAAAGAGAGAAGTGATTTGATGAATGAGTGATTGATTTGACAAACAGGTGGGGGGTATATATAGTATATGAAGAGTTGAGGTGTCTATTGGTAATAGCCACAAATGGTGCCTGGTGGAATCTGGACCCTTGGATCTGATCTGAATGGAGGGAGGAGATATGCTGGGTCGGCCCAACAGCCTTGACCCGCCTATTTGAAAAGGCATGGGTCACACCCACCTTTTCAAGAACCATCACAACCCTTTACTCCAATCTGGCCGCCCCATTTGCTGGACCCAACTGGTCCTCAGCCCAAACCACCAGCCAAGCGGCCCATTCGCCCCAAGCGCCAGAACCGAACCCGCCTCACCTATCTGGGCCTCGGCCCAAACCAAGCCATCCCAAGCCCACGAACTAGCCATGAACCGAGCCACCTAAGCCGAACCATGAACCGAGCCAACTTTTGTCAAAAGTTTAAGGCTCCTTAGCTCCTAGCGACGATGCGGTCGTGCAAAGTGTGCGCCTCAAAGCGCCCATTGCGAGCTTCGCGGATGTGGTCCAAATTGAGCTAGTACAAAACTGGCACAATTGGACTACTCCTTGCATGGTTGGCCCAATGGTCCAACTAGGTTGGCCCAAGGAGATTAACTTGTTGACTACTCCTTTGGATGGATCCACTTATAAACTCTCATCACTTTACATCTTTAAGCAATGTGGGATAACTATTCCATATCCCATAAACTCTTCATAAACCCATTTCATTTTGCATACTTTGAGCATTAATTTCTCATTCACCACTAATTGGTTTTGAGAAAGTAAATATATCAAATTAATCTACTCCAAATGTAGATTATTAATATGCAATCAATTTCCATTTTCCTATAATGGAACCCAATGGAATTCTTGGTCAAAAGTTGGTCAAACCACACTTTTACAAAACCAAATTCCAACAGTCTCTTCAAACCCGAGCAAGGAGAACAAGCGGGTGGGGAATCTTTTGTTGGGGAGGGATTCTCAAATTGGAAAAAGAAGTCAAGATTGAGTGTGCATGTTGGTGATCATAGTAGTATCCACAACAAATGTGCTCAAGCTTGTGATGATTTGCAAAAGCATAAACAACACATTGAGGTTGTATTTTGCCACCAAAGTGTTAAAGCAAATAGAGTGTATGAAAGTGCTAGAATTGCTAGATTTGAAATTTAGAACACCCGTGTTACGTATTTTCATATTTTCACCAAAGGTAGAAACTGAAAGAAATATGTGCAACAAGTGGATTAGTTCTAGAAACAGAAAAGTATTTTCTTGTTTCTTCTTTCAGTTCAGGCATCACATGCGACTGTGTTTCGAAAACCCGCATCAGTTACATTCTATCTCAACGTGTGGTAGATACTAGGATAAAATTAATTATGGATGTGATTTTCGATAATACTTTGTTAATTTATTTGAAATCATTTTGCATATCAAAAATCGTGTATCGTGACGTTAAAATTTTTGACCCCCACTCACGTGAAATGCTGGATTCGCCACTGCTCACTACACATTCTTCCTTTTAATTTCAAGTTGTGCCTAGTCTGTTTCTTGAGAGCCTATCAGTGGTAGAGCCAGGATTTTTTTTTTGGGGAGGGGGGGAAATCATTTTCATGAATTAATAGGGGAAAATAGATTATTTTTTTTTTTACATTATGGGGTCAAAATTTCAATTATGTCAAATGGGGGTAGCGGCCCCCAATCCAATGTGTGTAGCTCCGCCCTTGCGCCCCTACATGAAATAGTTATATTATATGAAAATTAGGCAATGTGTGTTGTTTTCGCATCCTGATGTGTGAATGGGCAGGCTTTGTTTGATATTTGATCACCGCAAACTGACAGTTTTTACACAAATTCTTTTACCTAAATCTATGTTGGACAAAAGGTGTGAATGTTGGTGCTTCAGGGACACTTGCTCCCTTTTTCTTGTTTTTTTTTCATGCCTTGCCTGCTTTATTTGACGCGTATTGTGTGGTGTAACAGCTTGATTAGGCTGTGAAGGTGAGAGAGAACATGGACTCTTCAGATGATGAGGGTGTAGTTTCGCCACAGGCTGTGTCGGGCTATATTTTGAGGATGCTGAAAGCAGACCCATCTCATTTGCAGATTTACCAGTGCAATGGAGCGAGGAGGTGAACGGAGATTGTGCCGGTAAAGAAATATATCTTCGTGGGATTTGTGAGGCAATGGGCTTACGAAAGTGCTCAGCAGTGACTGCTTGGAAGTATAACATTTCACTAGCAAATCCGGAGATATCAGTGCTTTCTAAAGACAATAATTGGATCAAGCTTGAAAAGCCAAGAAAGATTTTTGAAGAAATAATTAGGACCATTTTGATCACCGTGCATTGTCTGCACTTTGTCAAAAGGAATCCAGATGCACCTGAGAAAGCTTTATGGGATCGCCTCTCTAGAGTTTTCAGGTACCCATACGAAGATGTTGGCTTTCCATTAACATCCTTATGTAACCTTTTAGTTTTGATAATGTTTTGCAATTTGTAGCTTGTATGATCCCAGGCCTTCTGAGAATGATCTAATAGATCATATTGACTTCATTGGCGAAGCTGTCAAAAGGGACGAAGTATTAGCGAAATCCGAGGTTGGTGATTTTTTCTGTTCTCCATTTCGGGAAGAATAGGAAAGGCAGGAACACACAGAAACTGCATCGTTATAGTTTATGCAAATCAGTAGCTTCCCATTTTTATTTTTTTTTGAATCTTTTTTACCTGTCATGTTTTTTTTCCAGCTTCATCAGAACACTGGTGTACACCAAGATACCCAGTATGACTCTATGACAACAACAACAACAACAAAGCCTTAGTACCAAAATAATTTGGGGTCGGCTAACATGAATTCTCATATGTCATCGTGAAAAAAAAAATAATAATAAATAAATAAATAAATAATAATAATAAAAATAAAAATAAATAAATAAATAAATAAACAATTAAATAAATAAACATACAAATCAAAATAAAAAAAATCAAAAAATCAAAAAAAAATAAAAAAATAATAATAATAATAAATTAAAAATAAATAAAAAAAAATAAAAATCAAGAAAAAATCAACCCCCCACATGGGTTTTTGCCCTCCACTCCGGCCTCTTCAACGCCATACTTTCATCAACTCCAAGTAAACTCATATAATTTTCAATCACTCTAATCCAAGTTTGTTTGGGTCTTCCTCTACCCCTCGCCATTTTATCATTTCTCCACTGTTCCGGCCTCCTAACCGATGCATCACTCGGTCTCCTTCTCACATGTCCAAACCACCTTAGACGATTTTCCCTCATTTTATCCTCAACGTGCGCAACTCCTACTTTACCTCTGATCACCTCATTCCCCAATCGATCATTTCTTGTAAGACCGCACATCCATTGAAGCATACGCATCCCCGCCACATTCATCTTATATACGTGACACTGTTTCACGCCCAACATTCGGTGCCGTAAAGCAGTGCCGACCTAATTGCCGTGCGGTAGAATTTTCCCTTTAATCTATGAGGCATGCCGTGATCACATAGAAACCCTGTGGCACTCTTCCACTTCAACCAACCTGCTTTAATCCTCTGAGCCACATCTCCATCTAATTCTCCATCCTTTTGAATAATGGATCTAAGATAGCGAAAAACTCGAAGCTTGGATAATATTTCCATCAAATGTGACCGCCCGCCTCCCTACTTCCAACTCGCTAAACTTACACTCCAAATATTCGCCTTGCTTCGCTAATCGAAAACCTCGAGATTCCAAAGTGTGTCTCCACAACTCCAATTTACTTTCAACACCCTCTCTTGTCTCATCAATCGACAATATCATCTGCGAACAAAGATACACTTTGGTATATCATCTTGACCGACCTCGTCAATTGGCCCATTATCAAAGCAAAAAGAAAGGGGCTAAGTGCGGAACCTTGATGCACTCCATCTTTATAGGGAACTCTTCAGATATTCCCAACACTAGTCTTTACACAAGTACTAACTCCATTATACATGTCCTTGATAATCTCAATATATTTCTTTGAAACACCCTTCTTTGGTAATGCCCACCAAAGTACCTCTCTTGGCACTTTATCATACGCCTTCTCCAAATCAATGAAAACCATATGCAAATCTTTCGTTGATCCCGATATTTCTCCATGGTTTGTCTCATAAGATATATTGCCTCCATAGTCGATCTTCCCGGCATAAACCCAAATTGGTTATCCGAAATATCTACAATTTTTCTCACCTTTGTGCAATCACTCTTTCCCAAAGTTTCATAGTATGGCTCATTAGTTTGATCCCCGATAGTTGGCACAATCTTGGACATCACCTTTATTCTTATACAAAGGGATCGAGTACTCTTCCGCCACTCCAATGGCATTGTGTTAACTCTCCATATCTTGTTAAATAGCGTTGTTAACCAATCTACTCCCTCTCCCCGAAACATCTCCAAACCTCAATTGGTATACCATCCGGTCCAACGGCTTTCTTCAATCTCATCTTTTTCATTGCCATTTCCACTTCACTCTTTCGAATTCTCCGCATAAAATCTCGATTAACCATACTCGAAGAGATATTTAAATCTCCAATATCCTGCTCTTGACCGCCATTGAACAAGTTATCAAAGTACGAACTCCATCTATCTTTTATCTCTTTATCCCCGACTAAAACTATTTGGTCTACATCCTTCACATATTTAACCGTCCCAATATCTCGTGTCCTCTTATCCTCATACGAGCTAGTCTCGTAGATGTCCTTTTCCCTTCTTTTTGTATCCAACTTATCATAAAGTTTCTGATTCACCTTTGCTCTTGCGTCTCTTACTGCTTTCTTAGCATCTCTTCTAGCTTCCTTATACTTCTCATAGTTCTCGTCGCTCCTATATTTTCCCAATAATTTGTAGCATTCTCGCTTGCCCTTTATTGCTTGTTTTACTTCCTCGTTCCACCATGATGTGTCCTTACTTGGTGGCCCATTTCCTCTAGATTCTCCAAGGACTTCTTTCGCCACCTCCTTTATGGTATGTACCATCTTAGTCCAAGTCGAATCTATATCCATATCCTCCGTATTATCCGACCAAATATCGGTATCGACCATCTTAGCTACAAATTTCGGTTGATTCTCCCCTTGAAGTCTCCACCACTTGATTCTAGGGTCTACCTGTGATTTTCTCTTCCTCTAAATTCTCTTACTTCGAAAATCAAGTACCACCAGTCTATGTTGAGTTGCTGTGCTCTCACCCGGAACAACCTTGCAATCTGTATAACTCTTTCTACAAGTATTTCTTACTAAGAAGAAGTCAATCCGACTCGCATTACCCCACTCCTATAGGATACCAAGTGAGATTCTCTCTTCTTGAACCAAGTGTTCATTATACTCAAGTCATATGCCAACGCAAAGTCCAGGATACTATTTCCTGCTTCATTCCTCTCTCCAAAATCAAAACCTCCATGTATGCTCTAAAAGCCATGTCGACTAGACCCCACATGCCCGTTCAGATCACCACCAATCACTAATTTCTCACCACTAGGTACTCGTTGCACTACCTCCTCCAAATCTTCCCAGAACACTTGTTTAATAGATGCATCCAACCCTACTTGTGGTGCATAGGCGGAAATAATAGTTATAATCTCATCATGTATCACCAGTTTAATGCCCATAATTCGATCACTCTTCCTGTACACTTCCACCACATCATTAATATACTCCTTATCAATAATGATACCCACTCCATTTCTACCCTTATCCTTTCCTGAGTACCAAAGCTTAAAACCCCAAGGCGATATTTCTTTTGCTTTCTCTCCAACCCACTTAGTTTCCTGTAGACACATTATGTGAATCTTCCTCCTCCTCATAACTTCCACCACCTCTGCTGATCTCCCTGTCAATGATCCAATGTTCCAAGTTTCAAAGCGCATCCCACTACCCTTACACCTACCATGGACTAGCTTCTTTACCCGCACTCGTCCGCAATGCGAGAACCCTTGCATATTTGACACCACCCCCTGGCAAAGAGATGGCGCGTCGCTTCCGGGCGACGACCTAGCAACCTTTGCATACTTATCACTACACCCAGGTCTTTGAAGTGTAGCACACCCTTGCATATTTGACACCACCCCCTGGCGAAGAGATGGCGCGTCGCTTCCGGGCGACGACCTAGCAACCTTTGCATACTTATCACTACACCCAGGTCTTTGAAGTGTAGCGCGTCGATGCTGAGGAAATGCCCCAACGATATTCATATTCAGATTCATGTCATGTTAATGTGACAAAATTTTTACGCTGGCTGTCACATGCCTACCGCAACCCTCGCCCTTTATCCTGACTTGGGACAGGCAAGGATAAATCCTTGATGGGTTTAGTATGACTCTATGAGAATAAAGTAAATTTAGTAATTCTGAATGTTCTTTATGAGATTAAGTTAGAATGTATTAGTAGCCGCTCACTTAGCGTTTGCCAATTGTTAATGCTAAAATTAATTGTATTTTACTGATCAAAGGAAAATTTCAATCACGAGCAGGTTTAAATTTGCATTTCTTGAGGAGAAACCCAGGAAAAGGAAAGCCGTTTACGAGGTTATAGTCTAACTTCTTAAGTATCCTCTACACTTTGCTTTAGTTCGATATATGAGACAAATTGCCTATTTGATTCAGAAGGGTGCGAAAAGATTGACGAGGCCAGATTTCGTAGTTGATGATGTTACTGATGAACCTGAAGAAGATAACTTACCCTATAAAGACGCTGAGGATGAAGAGTCTGACGAAGAGAATGACCCTTTTGATTCGTGTGCTTGTTAGTGTGGTTGTTAGAATCATTATTCTTTATTCAAAGTCTTGGTCAAAATTGTATTTCGAACGAGACAGAAGGAAGTATGTCTCTATTAAAATTGTAGGCCAATCAAATTTTAGTCACTGATTCTAGGGAGAATTAGTTGTTAAACTAGAAAGGCAAAAATCATATTTTAGTAACTGAACTTTAGTTTTTTTTTTTTTCAAAATGTTTTCTATAAATCATTATTTTCAAAATGTTCTCATTGAACTTCCATATTTTTTCAAAATGTACTCACTCTTTCGACAAATTCGCTAAAAATCTAACAAAATTGAAGCACATGGCCTCACATGACTAATTTTGTTAAATACAATCTAGGGTAAATGTTTTTTTTGGGGAATTAATTTGTAATATTTCCTATAAACTATGTGCTTATGACATTATACATTAATTAATTTCTAGTATTTATCATATAATTGTTGTAAGAGAATAAGTAGCCTTATAATTAACTCATAAGAGTTGTAAATATGTAAATTATGAGAGTAATTCGTTGTTATTATTGAAAGAGGCCACCATTCCAAGTGCATGATCACGGTATGCTCGAGTTGTGCCTTGTACACAGCCGACTCCAGCTGGCGTGGGGAATTTAACTCGTTGATGGGGGATTGAGGCCACCATTCTAAGTGCGACCTGGCCAGGGATACCAAGTATAGCAGCATAATCACTGTTCACATCAATAACAATAAATTTTACCTTGGAAACAAACCTGTAGGGGTGTTGGCCTAGGTCGACGTCTAGCTCGATCTGTCCTTTGGCATCGACCCGGTGGTTGGTGAAGCCTTCCAATCTGCCATCATACCGCTCGAGCTGCTCATTCGAGAGACCCATCTCCTGGAACGTTTTATAGAACAGAATATCCTTGCAGGCCCCCGTGTGGACTAAGAATCTGCTCGTCGTACATCCATCAATGAGTCCTGGGATGACGAAAACTTGCTCTCTAGCCGCCATATTAGTTGCTAGCTCGTTTGGATAAAAGCTAATCACCTCGTCCCTGACGTAGCTCCTGTGTGGCACATATGGGGCTTTGTTGAGTTGAAAAATATTATGCTTGATGGCTGTGTTGCTGGCTTGCTCAGTGATAACGCCCAAATTCATCCTAGGTTATTTTGGTTCTGGATGTCCACCTGCAGGTCGCTCACTACCGCCTGCTTGAGGCCTTTTCACGTACGCGTCGAGCCTTCCCTGATCGACCATCCTCTGAATGATACGCTTCAGGCTCATACAATCCTCCGTGGTATGGCCCGTATCCTTGTGATACTCACAATATTTGGTGTTGTCCCTTCTGAACTTAATTGCTGGGTTCATGGGGGCAGGTGGGGCTAGCTCGACCGCATTCATTATTTCAGTTCGACTCACCGTTAGGGGAGTGAAAGCTTCGGGCACTTTCTCAGTCGCCCTGGTTCTGTTCTTGCCATTTTTATTGTTTCCCCCATTCTTGGCTGAGTCCTTTTTATCATCAGCGACCTCAGTCTTGGGGCCCTTCCCGTTTTTCTTCTCTTTTCTTTCCTCGGCCAAAGCCACATTGTAGGCCTTCTCGAACAACTCTTGGCGAGTAGTAACTGTCCGAACTGTTAGCTCGTAGTCCATATCTGCAGAAGTAATTCCACTCCTGAAACAATTGATTACCTCCCTGTCTGTGAGGTCCTCCTCGATTTTGTCGACCATCTCTTTAAACTTGGTGTAGTAGCTCATTGAGCTTTCGTTTTTCCCTTGCACCAAGTTGTTTAGATCAGTGACTGTCATCTTCCTAGCTCCAGCAGTCGAGAAGCGCTCCAGAAATTTCTTCCTCATGTAAGCCCAAGTCGAGATGCAACCTGGTGCCAAGCCATTGAACCAAGTGAGGGTTGCCCCAGTGAGTGTGCTTGTAAGTGCTTTGCACATCATGTCATCCTCATGAGAGACAAAGCACATGGTAGCCTCCAGGTGTTGTATATGGCTTTTGGCGTTGGTTGCACCTGAATATTTTTCTAGGACTGTGTAAGTGCTCCAATTTGAGCTTGTTAGAATTTTCGTTAGAAAATTAACGAAAGTTATAACATTTCTAACAATTCCTAACAATCCTAACTTTCCTAACAAAGTGAGGGTAAAATGGGCATTGTTATTTAAGGTTAAACCTTAAAAAGAATCTTAAAAAGAAAAACAAAAGAATAAAACCACAAATAGCAATGGCTGGAGACACAAAAACTGGCTGTTAATTTGAATTTTGAAAAAGATTATTCCCCTTGTCCAAAGCTGAAGCTGCATTTAATGAACAGTGCACGCTGCCTGGATCCATCCGCGCGGATACCTTTGCATTTTCAGGAGGGCTATAAATTGAGCCCTCCAGTCACAAAAATAAGGAGGAAGAACACATTTTGCACCGAACCTCTGGCGAAATATAGAGAGAAAACAGTGAGAATTCACAAGAATTGTCACCTTTTTCTCTCCAATCTTTCCCAACTCATACTCATCCATTCACTCTCATATTAAAGCCCTAAACACTCATACACTCAAGCCAAACACTCAAGAACACAAGGAAGATTGGTAAACTCTCCTCTTCCTAACCCTAAATCTCAACCATGCATGCATCTTCAAACTACAAAATGTAGTTCCTTCATCTTCTTGCTTTAGATCTAAGAAGATCACCATGGAAGACCATCTCCATGGATGATCTTCTACAAAGATCAACATTATTTTTAAGCTTTCTTACTTTCTTGCAAAGAAAACTCATTTTCAAAACCCTAAAAACCATTTTCAAGCATAAAATCTTGATTTCAAAGGATAAAATTCCCCTTCCCAAGCAAATGAAATGCTTAGTCCTAATGTACCCCAAGGATGGTTTGGTATAGTTGACTCACCACTAAAATGTCTAGTGATCACTAACCAAAACCTAGGGAAATGGGGACAAGCATGGATGCAAAACCCCCTTTAAAATCATATTTTCTTTCTTGAGAAGTTGCTGTCCAGTAGCAATTTTCTCAGACCTCAGTCCATGGTCTTAATTTTTGGACACAGATGAACTTGGAATTTGGTGTTGACTACAAAATACTTTTTGTAGCCAACATCCAGAGATTTCCAGACATATTTTTACCTTATTTTTTGGGTGAGTAAAACTCCTCTTTTCAAATTTTCTTTCAGAGGCTAGTTCATCAGCTTCTGGGAATCCAGATCTCATATCTGAGGTTTCCAGAAGGTTTTGACCCTCAAATCTTCTCCAAAATGGAAAATTCCTTCGCACAAAACTTTATTTGAGGTGTCTATAACAACTTTCATTCTCTGAGTTTATCCAGATTATGAAGTTTTAAGACCCTTGAATCCCTTTCAAAATCAAAGGTCCACTGCCTTTTTCATTCTGGCAGAAATGGCTCTCAACTTCAAAAGGTCTTTTGAGTACCAAATATCAATCCAAAAATCTTCCAAAAAATCATGGGATCAGTTTAAAGTCTTAAAAAGATATCCCAATTTTTACTTTTCTGAGTTTCAACTTATTTTGGCCAAAACACACACACACACACACAAATGATTTTCAGCTTGGAAGACTCGTTTTACGAGGCGCGTCGGGTGCACACTAACGTCCTTCCCGACGCGTAACATGACCTCCGAACCTAAATCTCTGATCTCGGGCTTTTTTCAAAGTTTTGGCCTTCAAAATTAAAATGGCGTGGCGACTCCGTTTTCCGGTTTTATTTGGTTTTTCAAAGAAACGCAAAAATCGAATTTTCCCGCGAATGGCAACATCATCACAGTGGCGACTCCGCTGGGGACTAAGCTTTTTTTTAAAAAAAATGGTATTTGGTATATTGGTGGAAACCACTAAATTTCCCGTTATCGCCTCCTAACACGAGTCGGGGATAAATTGTGGTCTAACAATCCCACGTACCGGTATCACCGTTTTCAAAAAAAAAAGCTTTTGAGGGTCAAGCTTCCGTCCCGGCTTTGAAAATCATTTTTGTGTGTGTGTTGATTTTTGCACAGTTTTCATGTTGTTTTGGCCGCCTCGGAGAAAGTCAAAATTTTGACTGTCGGAATAATGTCCCTAACTGTCGGAATTTCCGTGCTTACGTGCTTATGTGCTCATAAAAAAAAATCAAAAAAAAAGATTTTCAAAAAAAAAAAGAAGAAGAAAATTCTCAAAAAAAAAAATCATGCATCATATTTTTAAGACACATAAAAAATCTCTATTTTACTCAGAAAAAGAATATAGACTGCTTGCACACTACGCGCACGTGACCGTACACTGCACACTACGTCCTTAACCCGGGGAAATCCTTGTCGCGGTCCGTTTGGTCTTATTACGCCTCTCGGATGAGCACAGGACTACCCAAACATCCCATGGAGCCTCGTGTCGACCATGCACTTGTCCGTGACACACTTTGTCCGAGACCCGGTTGGTTTTTAGTCTGGTCTGTGTCATGCCCTGTCCGTGTATAGACCTTTCCTTTCAAGCCTTTGTCGGCATACCGACTCAATATCTTTCGGGTCCCTAATCAGTCGAAGTTCTGCCGGTTTTCCGCCGCAGACTTTGACCAAGATATTGACCGGCGCCTTGACTTCGGCTCTGACTGGCACAAATTATACACTGACTCCCAGCATTGACACTGAGTCATCAAGGATTAATGACTATTCCATGCCTAATTACGGCTTAACTGACGACAAGTCAAGATCAATCGTGGACGCTTATCAGTCCAAATCATGCCGACTTTTTGTCGAGCCCTCGGACATGATCTTGACTTTTGACGTCAGCTTTGTCCGTAATTTACATCGAATGCTCGTTAAGACTCGATTACCCGCCAGACTTTTAGGATCGTTTTTCTTTCGGTCGGTGGGACCCGCTTGCCCTATAGGACCCTCGCCCGGGGCTGTCCACCCTGGGAGGTCGAAATACAGGTGGAATACGAGGGGCTTATAGACGTAGTGACGGGGCCCACTGATCCAGGAATCAGAGTAGTTTGCGAAAAAGAAGAGCAATCTTTTCCAACCGATTAGGTTAATAAAACATGTTTTAAGTAAACGTGAACAAATAACTGCATGTTGCATGAGCCTAAAGCCCAAACACCTACCCTCCTTCCATTCCCAGACATCTGAACCTTCATGTCCTTTCCCCCGCAGCTCCGCACAAAGCTTGGTTTCGGGCACCGGGTCACCGTTTGATCAGTTGGGAAGAGTCAAGCGCATCGTCAGCCTCACCATTTGTTCCGACTCCGGGTTTCAGAATGTCTGCATCAGCCGGTAATGATGGGGATAACGTCACTCCGCCTCCCGGGACCCCTCAGACAGAGCAACAGTGGAATCAGTTAGCAGAACAGATGAGGTTACGACAGGAAGCACAGCTAAACAGCCTTATGGAGGCTATTAAGAGTCACGGTCTGGCCGCCAGCCTCAATCCAGATGGCACCTTCACCGTGGAAGAAGACGAGGATGCCAACCCCACTCTCAGTCGCCCTGACTACACCAGGATGCCGCCACCCACCTCCTATGGTGCCATTACCAGAACCCATGCTCCTCGATTTTCGGGTCAGCCAGCTCCCCAACCACAGACCACCGGATCCATGCAGCCCGACGGCACAAATCAGTGGGGGCAAAATCAGTACGGAATGTCTTCTCATGGTTGGGGCTATCTAGGAATGCCACAACTAATCGGGATCCCGCCTCAGTTCGGAACCGATCAATCCGGACCTTCACAGCAACAGCCACAGTTCGGAATGCCGCCACAACTTGGTTCTGGACCACAGTCAGGAGCCCCTCCTCAGAACAGTACTAGTTCAGCTGCTCCTCACACAAATCCATTCCTCACTCAGACTTCTATGGGTTACCAAGCCTCCATCCCGGTGTCATCCGAATCACCAGGACCGCAGTACCCCCCGGGTTACACACCTTCACCACAAGCAGCCATGCAATTCAACAATCCGGGACAGCAGCCCGCACTCAAGCCTACTTACGGGCCCCACTCTGGAAATCCAAGTTATCCGGCCACATCGGGGCTGCCCCCACCTACTTTGCCAGTTGAAAATCAACAGCAAGCCGCAAGGTTCTACCCTTTTGCTCAGGCTCCTACTCATGCTCCCCAGGGTAACTCAGCCCCAGGACAGGTTTTCACCTACGTCCCCGGATCGGTCGTTCCCTCCACCAGTCTGCCTCCAGTGGTAGCTCCTCTCTCTAGCTCAGCCACTAGCTTGAATGCCATGGTTCCGCCACAAGACCCTCATCTGGCCTGGTTCATGGAACAACACAAGGAAATGAAAGCGCAGATCGCTGAACTGACTGCCAAGAAGTCTGCCTTCCGGCCTACAGACCCGGACTCCATTGTTCCTCTGCCCCACAAATTCGTGATGCCAAATCTGGATCTCTTTGATGGGACCGCATGTCCGAAAACCCATTTGGACACATATACCCTGGCAATGAAAGCCAAAGGATGTACCAATCAGCAGTTGGCTGACTATTTCAGTCTATCCTTGAAGTCCAGTGCCTTAAAGTGGTTCTTCCGTTTGAAACCTGAAGCCAGGGCTACATGGGACCAGATTACCAATGCCTTCACAGAAAAATATAAGGCCAACTTGGAATGGGAAACAAATAGGGTTGATCTACAAACAACAGTGCAGCGTCCTGATGAGAATGTTGGGGACTTTTACAAGCGGTGGAATCTGAAACTCAGTGAAATGGCCATCCCTCCTTCCGAAGAGGAACAACTGGACATCTTCCAGTCATGCTTGAAACCACATCTGAGAGCCTCCCTCAGTCACTTCCCATACTCAGACTTACGGGCCATGGTTAACTCTGCAGCTAAGTTTGAAAAGGCCTACAATCAGCAACCGGCTGCTGCACCTGCCTACAGATATCGGGCTCCTCCTGCAAACACCGCCCCTGCTCCTGCTAAAGGCAAAGAGATGATTAACTATGCGGGACAGGAATGTAATAACACGACTCCTTTTGCTCCCAGGAAACCAGCCGAGCCCAAACCGCGGGTCATAAATCTCGAAAACTTTGGGATGCCCCTGAATGACATCTTTAGGGGACTGGTGAAAGAAGGCTTGCTGCGGCCTTTGGAAAATTTCCAACCCAGAAATCCGAATGCTCCCGTGGATACTACAAAGTATTGTGCCTTTCATCAAGCTCACGGACATCTGACTGACAGCTGCTTCACTCTGAAAAAGGCAATCCAGGGGCTAATAGAGCAAGGAAAGTTGGAAGGCCCCGAAGGGCCTAACACAGTCAAAAATCCGCTGCCAAGGAACCATAATCAGGTGAATATGATTGAATGCGGAGAATCTTCGCATGCCCAGGAAGATGCTGATGAAGGTCCCCAAATACCCGTGGCCAACCTCGTCGAGGATCCTGAATTCGGATTCCCCCTCAGCCTTGAGGATGTTGAACGAATCAACCCATCTTGGTCTCATGTCAGAGACTCCTTGCAAGAATACGAGACCCGCTATTTCTCGGATGAAGGGGAGGCCGATACCGAAGAACTGGGGCTGTTCCGTTCAAAATATGAGAGGACCATTTACACAAGTGTAAGTACCCAAATCTGGCTCATGCCTTCCGGTTAATTTTCCCGGCAATTTCGGTAATTTTTCCGGTAATTCCCCGGATTTTCCTAAAGTTCCGGAACAATTCCGGAACTGTTCCAAGCCTTTTAAGGGCTGAAGGGAATGCTTGGTGATTAAGAAACACGTTTTTCTTAATCTCAAAACCCTTCTAGAAGGCTGCCACCTTGCACGTTTCTAGAAGAAGCCAGATCTGGCTACTTATGTCGTGCGACATAACCAGCCAGAGAAACCTTCTAGAAACCTGCCACCTTGCATGTTTCTAGAAGGAACTGCATGTGGCTACTTATGTCGTGCGACATAACCAGCCAGAGAGAGTTCTAGAACCATGCCACCTTGCATGTTTCTAGAAGGAAAACGGTTATGGCTTATCATGTCGTGCGACATAACAAGCCCATGCAGGCAGCCTATAAATAGAGGCCTTCACCTCTCATTTGGAACACACCTCCTCCACCCCTCAGTCCCCCTCTATAGGGAATACGCTCCAGAAGCCTCCTCTCTCCTCACATACCCCCCAAATCACCTCAATCCTACCAAACTAATCACACACACACTTCCCACACACACACACACTTCCTATACATAAAGAACTCGAGGTTCTCAAGGATCCAAGGCCTGAACTCAGTCTCCGGAGGAGGACGCTAAAAGGCTCCTATATCTAACTTGATATAGGAGTTGTGGATCTTCAAGGGTAACGAGTTTCTACCCCTTTTCCACTCTCTATTTTCCTTTGAATATGAAATCTATGTGTTACATGCATTGATAATGTAGTATTCTGATTAAAGTTGCATGCTTTAGCTTCATATTACCCAGATCCACGTTTTATTTCATTACATTTCATATAAAATCTCTGTTTTGACTTGGTTTTGCATGAACACTCAAGATGAGTGTGGATCCCTCATATCCACACCCTCTTGAAGTGTTCATTATCAATAAACATGCTCTCTGAGATTTGTTTGTGAAGTAACTTGACCATTTTGGTGCCTTGTTACCTCTGCAAATCTCAGTTGTTTAGCCTTCTGCAAAATGGCTTATTATGTCACGCGACATAGGCAGCCTATGTCGCGCGACATACATAGCCGGTTGCGAGACTCCTTATCTTTTCAAATTTAACTCGATGTTTTCCTTTTCTAATGCACCAATCTGCATTTAAACTAAAACATTTGCATACAGAGCAGCATCCTTTGCATTAAAAGGATATCTTTTTCACCAAAATGACATCTTTGCTTTAATGGTGCATCCTTTGCACTCAAAAAAAAAAAAGCCCTTTTCACATTAAAGATGCATCTTTTGCATTTAAAAACTCATTTTCATACTCAAAATGCATACTTTGCATTAAAAAATCATTCTTTGCCATTTTCATGCATCATTTGTGCATTAAATGCTATTTTCCAACATAAAAATACATTCTTTACATAAAAATCTTTTCTTTGCACAAAAAGGCATCCCTTGCAACCAAAAGACATTCTTTACACTCCAAAAATGCCATCTTTTCACTAAAGTATCATTTTTACATGCATTCCCCCATGTCCCCATTAGCAACCTTGGAACGGACCGGTGTAAAAGTTTTCATCTTTGCATCGTTCCTTCCATTAAAGGTTCCATATCTCTTTAGAAAGGGACACCTTGAACCCTATATCTCCGATTATCGCTTAAGAAAGAGTATGAAGCCTCTATACGAGCTCGACCGTCTTAAAGCGTAGGATTGATGGGCTAAGGACATTCCTTCCTAAAGAACCTCATCTTTGACCACAAGGAGAGTCATTCTCTCGATCACGCAAGTCCCGAGGGTCCCGAGGTTAAAATGCGATGATCACAAGTCACAAGATGAGGACGGGATCATAATCCCAAATACATAAATTCCAAGGAATCCCGAGCGACAACCAACAAATGGTTTGTACGTCCGGAAGATAACTTGGGACATTTCCCCCTTTTACTCTCAAACACATGCACACAAAGAAAACACGCAAGCAAGCACGATTAATGAAATCTTGGGAGACTTGCTCCGGCAAGGCACTTTGGGTGAACGCCAAACGTTCTTCCCAAGGGGTAACTTAACCTCCGAACCCAAGTAAAAACCTTTTTTTCAAAGTTTTGAGGTAATCAAAATGGCGTGGCGACTCCGTTTTTCAAATTAAATCGGATGTCTTCAAACTCGCGTGAATCCAAAAATTTGGGCACACATTCACAGTTTGGCGACTCAGCTCCACGACTGACTGGGGCTTCCCAGAAAATTTACGTGCTGCATTCTCCCCGTCCTGAAAATCATTCCTTTAAAACACATTTATAAAAATTTCTGTTTTAACTCAAAAAGGAACAATTTTAGGAGACCGCACACTACGCGCACCTGATATATCCTGTACACTTTGCACGCACGTCCTTTAACCCGGAGTGGTTCCACTGAGTCACGGACAGCCTTACGATGCTCCCGGCGCGCACGGAATCATTCCAACCTCCCCATGGCAGCCAGTGTCGACCAATGCACAGTCCGTGTCACACATTTCAAAAATCCGTGACTTTTGGTTGGTTTTTGGTCTAGTCCGTGTCATATAGCCCAGTTGCCTACCCACGTAAAGGTCAAGCCTTAGTTCATAACGGAAGCCAAGATTTCTCGCTCAAGCGAGATTCTGCCGAAATTCCGACAAGGAAAGAATCGGTGGGATCTTGACTCCGACATTAACTTTGACTTTGACCCGCACGGAATGCGTAAGAGTCAAGACCTAGTCTTTGCCAAAAGATCTTTCGCTCAAGCGAAGCTCTGCCAAAATTCCGACGAGGAAAAATTGGCAAGATCTTGACCGGCATTGACTTCGATTCTGACTCACGCACTGCGTATGCAACGAAGTTCAATATGACGCTGTGTCATCCGGCTTTACCGCCCGACCCATGCCTATTATTCTCTCGGACATTACCAAAAGTCAAAACGTCATTCGCTCAAGCGAAACTCCTCACAAAGATCCGTCAAGGCGTAGAGACGAGACTTTCCTTGCATTGCCTTGACTATAATCCGCATCGCTCGTGCGTTGAAAGGTCCTATGACCCGCTAGACCCGATAGGAGCGTTCTTTACTCGGCCGGTGGGATCCGCGTGCCCTATGGGACCCTCGCCCGGGCCGTCCACCCTGGGAGGTCGAAATACAGGTGGAATACGAGGGGCTTATAGACGTAGTGACGGAACCCACTGATCCAGGATCTAGAGTAGTTGTGAAAAAGAAGGGCAGAACCCCTTTTTCAACCAATTAGAGATTAATAAAAGACATTGTTGTAAGTAAACTTGAACAATTAGTGTAATCATAATTGCATGTTCCTATCTCTGAAATCCCTAATCGAGACCTTTTCGGTCCGATCTCCGTTTTCCTCATCCCGACCTTTCATGGTCAAATCCCTAATCGAGATCTTTTCGGTCCGATTTTTGATTTTCTTATCCCTACCTTTCATGGTCAAACCCTAATCGAGACCTCTTCGGTCCGATTTTTGATTTTCTTGTCCCGACCTTTCATGGTCAATCTCTAATCGAGACCTCCTCGGTCCGATCTCCGATTTCCCGACTCGACCTTTCATGGTCAAATCCTTAATCGTGACCCCCTTCGGTCCGATCTCTACTTCCAATCTTGACCTTTCAAGGTCTCATCTTTTCCGATCAATTAGGATTAGGAGAAAATGCGTTTCGAGCAAAAGTTAAAGCGATAAGGGCATGTTACTTGAGCCTTCAGCCTAAACACTTACCTTCGAGTCTAAACCTTACCTATCCCCGAGTCTAAACCTTGCCTATCCCTTTCCCGCAGCGAAAAAGAAGTGAGCGAGAGTATCGGGTCCGCCGGCTTTTCAGTTCGTGACAGCTTCATCGCCTCGTAGAGTCGAATGGCAGATTTGACGAAAACAATGAGGGTATGGGAAATCGATGATTAGGAAGGAAGAGTTAGTCCCGGCTTTGGAAAATGCCCGTAAGGATCATGAAAGCAGCTGTCATTGCTCATCGGTGCTCTTCGCCGCAATGGAATCCAAGTAACAATTGAGTCCAACGGTTCTCTCGGTAGTGGTCGAAGATGAGACTCCGTAAGTAGCCATCTCAGTTCCCCCAGCCTATAACCAATACCTTCCTCCATCCACATGCGATCCCTTGCCAAGGACCACTCCTCCTCAATCCTTTCCAACATCCCAGCTCATTGGGGCTCCATCGCCCTCAGCTCCTCAGAACGGATTGGGCTTCACCCCGCCTGTCTCTCGCCTCAAAGCAATACCGGCTTATGCTCCAGCTTCGCATAATCGCTTTGAGATATGTGGCTATGTTCTGAAGCCCCTATACCCACCCGAATGCGATCATGAGTTGCCAAAGGACGATCCAAGTTTTCAGCTAGCCACCTACGGACTTAATGAATTCACCGTCAGGTTTGCTCTGTGGTTCCCTGGCCGATAAGAGTCCTTTTGCGAATTCCGGTAACCCGAGAATCCCCGTTGACCCCCATGTGGCGATGTTGATGGAGCAAATGAAACAAATGCAGGAGAAGCTTGACCTCATGATGAGTGTCAATACTCCCTTGACCCAAGATGTCGAACCAGGCAAGGAGATGACTCCACCAAGCATAATCCAATGCCACCAACACCAAGCAGCCACCATACCCGGCTCAAAGACCAGCTTCTTCACAAAGGAAAGAGTGTCGTAGCCTCCTTCACCAAATCCAACAATGGAACCAATTGGACAATGGAAATCCGGGTTTCGAGAACAACAAGGTCTCCAAAAAACTCCGCTCCTTTCATTTTGACAACATGGAGATGTCTTTAAGCAAGATGCTGGAAAAGCTGATGAAAGAAAAGCTGATAAAGCCACTGGAGAATTGGAAACCCAGGAATCCCCATGTTCGGTTGGATGAGTCCAAGCATTGTCTTTTCCATCGATACCATGGGCACAACACGGATGATTGCACCTATTTGAGTCATGAGATCCAGAAGTTGATAAAAGACGGGAAGCTCGAGAATCTTCATTGGCCAAAAATAGAAAGTTATAATAAGAGGTCGATTCAGGAGATACAAGGTCAGAAACGTCAGCCTGATGATTTTGGGATGCCCATGAGCAAAGTTTTCGACGATTTGGTTAAACGAGGCCTTCTCACACCTCTCGAGAGCTATAAGCCAAGAAACTCAAGTAGAGTTGACAAGACCAAGTTCTGTGAGTACCACAAGCATTATGGTCATGTGACAGACAAGTGTGTGGATCTGAAGAAAGAAATTCAGTGGCTGATCTACGAAGGAAAGCTCAAGCTCCCCGGGCTCCAACCCGCGAAGAGTAGCTAGACTAGGGTTTACCTATCCTTAAAAAAAAAAAAAGGAAAAATAGTCTCTCAGTCGACCTTCGTAGGTTCTAGTACTTTTTTCCTTTCAATCAAGTCCTCTATGGACATTGTAATGAATCTTCAATTTTCTATAAAAAGTCTTCTTCTTTTCTTGCTAGACTTAAGACATTATTTGCACACCTACATTACATTTAATGAAATGGTTTTATTTTATATGATCACTTGCATTGCTCCACAAATAATCTCTCGAAATAATTCACGTTCCGATTAATCAGTGTGAGAAAGTCAACTAATGCCATCAAGCCATACACTTTCCTCACCCCACAAAAAGGCCTTCATCAAAGCCATACACTTTCCCAAACCATGTCCACCTCCATCTTGACCAAGTCAACGACGGCGACAACATCAAGGAACGACAAAAAGGCCACTCACTTCGAAAGATTGACCCCGTGTCGACAACAACCTAGGGGCTTGGCTTAGACTTCAAGGGTATCAAGAATGTTCTGCCAGGGGCTCGCCTTGGTCCTCGGGTGCTCTAAAAAAAAAAAAAAAAAAAAAAAAAAAATGTGTGTAGTGCAAAAAGAGTAATACCCCACTAGACCGAAAATCCCGTAAAAGGGCAGCCTAGGCAAAAACAGGGTTGCACATATATAAAAAAAAAGAAGAAATCTTGGTGCAAAAGAGTAATGCCCACTAGGCCGAAAATCCCAAAAAAGGGCGGTCTAGGCAAAAACAGGGTTGCACATAAAAAATAAAAGAAAAATGAGGCCAAGGACCCAGCGCTACCAATCAAAAGCTTGACGGACAGCAAGACCAAAGCTCAAAAATGAAAGTTGTCGACAACAATGGGGCGGTCGAAGCAAAAGCGTAAGCATTTCATAAGCCTTTAGGCATATGCAAGTCCTTTCTCCCCAATGAAAGACGAGAATCGAAAGCTATTGAAGCAGCCGTCCAACAATGACTTGGTCAAGGAATCATCCCGAGGCCCATGCCTCATCATCCAGTTTTCTCATCCTAGCCTTTTCACTAAAGGAACCACAAATTCCATTTCCCAAAACAGTCCGGCCAAGGCCGAACTACGGCGACCCGAGCTCCTCACAATGAGGGGAACGTAGGCAACCAAAGCAATGGTCCGGTCATAAGCATATTCAAATCCCGAAGAATTCGGTCTCATCAAATGACCTCTCCCATGGACACAAGCCAAATCCCGTAAAACCCGGTCCTCATCAATGACCTCCTTATACACAAACCTTTCTTTCACACCCACCAACCTTGATCCGCGACATTGGTTGACTTTCTCCTCATGATTAATAAGAATGTTTGTTCATATCGAGATTAGTGGTTGAATAACCCGAACATCAATAAAGGGTTTTAAGCAATCTTGTGATCATTGTAAATAAAACAAGTTTTCGAATGTCTCGACAAGTCTTCCTTTTCTACATCTTAGGAAAGATAGCGCTAAACACTGATTTTCTGTCAGCAGGGGCTTCCATACACTTTTACAAACCTTTCTACGCTTATACTCTCTCAAAAGAGTCAAACCCAAAGCGAGTTTTGTGCCTACATCGAATAAGGCCATCAAAATAACACAAAATCGGGATTATTCCCACCTTTTGAAAAATATGCCCCCGCATGTACATATCTTCCTAAAATTCTTCTCTTTGTCTCGCGTCTCCTTAAGGTTGACTGGTTGACTAAAAAAATAGAAATAAAAAAAAAAAAAAGAAAAAGGATAGGTTTTCCCTCTTCTCGCTACAATTCGCATTAGGATTGCTCGAAACTCTTCAAGTCCTGGGACTTTGCTAAGCCATTCCTTTAAACTTGGGGCTTCTTTAGCCATTTTTGGGGTTCGCATCGAGTTCTTCACTAGGTCCCTAGATGGATCTCGTCTTGGCCAAGATCAACCTCGTGGATCATTTCCGCAATACCAATCGATTGGGATTTTTGTTAGGTCACTCACCGGGCTTTCGCCAAGTCACTTCGCCTACTCAGCTCATTCAACCGGGCTTTGCCAAATGAAAGGATCTTTCCTTGCTTTAGTAAGACATGGGGTTTTGCAGAAAGTTTTTCCTCCGACCGGGCTCCGATAAGTCACATCCATCCCTAGAAGAAAGGTTTGGTCACTCCAACATCTCGCTTGGTTGTAAAAGCCTGTCGCATCGCCTTCAAGCGCCGTAGTTTAAGAAAAGGACCTTAGTCAAGACCCGAGGTTTAAACCCAGGCCTCAGCCCAAGAAGGAATTCTAGTCCACGTTGACAACATCTCAATAAAAGCAGCATTCACCCACACCCAAGGAATACGATCCCACTTGCTTGAAACCCGTCTTTAACAATTTCCAAATACATTCCCTATGTGCATCCAAATTTAGCCCCTACCATGTTTCCAAGAGAAAAATCATCCCTAGGCTCAAGTAACGTGTCCAATTGCTAATGATAACGTTTTCTCCCAAAAGCGCCTTCGTTACTTCCGTTATAACGAGGTAACTCTAGGCGACAGCTTCCTAATTGTCAAAACGCCGAAAATCCTAGACATCGTTCCTAAACTGTCTAGATGAAGTTTGAACTACGATCAAGGCTTGATTCCTCCGGGATACGTAGGTAGCCTTTCATAAAGGTTCAGCCATCTGACCACTTTGGTCACCTTTTTCTTTCCTCCATTCTCCAATGGTGCGTAAGCTTTTCATGAGAGTCCAATTTTATGACCATATTGGTCACCTCTTTTGATTTGGAACATTCCTATGAAGGATTGGTTGCTTGACCTCCTAGGTCACCCCGTTTCCATCCTTATAGGGAAAGGGACTAAATATCTCTTTGCCATTGTCCCAAGGAGGCCAGTAGGTGACCTCTTTTGGTCACCCAATTCCAACCTCGTGTCGGCGATTCCATTCCAAGGCCAAAGGCAATGAAAAGCACAAAGGCTTACTATGTCGCGCGACATAACAAGCCATGTCGTGCGACATAATAAGCCACATCGTACATCGCAACTGCAGCCTTCCTCGTTCTCCCTGTGGCAATCCTCGACTTGTCAATGGTCTGTAAATACCACCCATCCACCTCTCAAATGCATAAGGAAGGGTTCATTTACCCCATATACACTCATGCATTCATTTACAAGCTAAAAATTCATCCAAGTCATCCATTCAAACCATTTGTACATACAAAGTAGATCAAGTCCAAAAGTTGTGCATAAAAAAATAATAACATGTGTTTTCCCCAAAGGGGGTACAATAACCAAAAAGCTACAAATGTCTAGGGAACAAGGGGCTACTCGAATCATCTCCATCCCCATCACCCTCCTCATCTCCATCCTCGTCGTCCATCCTCGCCTCCTCTCGGCTCATCGTCAGATCGTCCGAAGGTGCCTCATAAGCTATGGTCCCCGTGCGATAGTAGTCGTCAAGCTCCGTGATGACGACAGAGTCAAGCTCGTAATCTGTGGCCGTCTCACCCACCATCCTCATCCTCATCCTCATCATCATCGTCAATCTCAATGGGTCTCAGAAGAGGCACATTTGCAGCCTTTGTCCGAGGCGTCGGTCCTCTAGTGCTCCCGCCGGTGCCCACGTCATCGTAGCGGCTCTTCTTCCTTCTCGGCTGGCTGTGGAGAGATATCAATCGAACCCCGTGACCGGCACCGATTCTTCCGTAAACTCATGCCTTTCTCGGAGCTTGCCAATCATGCCCACGCGCCGGTATATGCCCCGGTCAAATGTCTCGTAAGCCTCGAGCGTAAACCTCGTTACAAGCTGCATATAAAAAGCGTCGAATGCGCTTCTTGATAACAAAAAAGAGATGCAAGCAATCCAAAGAGGCGTAAGGAACAAGACTTACAGATCTAGAACCTCGCGGAGCACCCGATGAGGATGAGTCTGGGACATATCAATGTGAGCTCGCCTCATGCGACCGCCACCCCGATAATCAATGAAAGTCGGGGCAAAGGAGGTCTAGCTACGTAGCTGGGCCGAAGGCCCCGCGCTATGAGCGCCATAACCAACCCCGGTCTCGTGGGATCGAAGATGTCTAGCCACGTACAAAGTATAGTCCCTCCCGTGTGTAGAGATGTGCCGCCATGCCTACAATCGTAGCATCTACATTCGCCAACCGGCGAGGCAACCACATCCTAGCCGGAGGATCATCGTGGATCCGAGCGTGCTTATTCGGCCCATGCCGTCTATACACCCTCTCTCCTAAGTACAAGGCATCTCCTGACAAGCCCACTCAAGCAGCTTGCGACACTCGTGAAGTGCGCAGCGTGATCTAAATCCAAAGCGCCATAACGGCCACCCAGTGGAACAAGCTCATCCTTCGTGGAATCCCTCTCGTGCATGTCGCCGTGTCATGATACGAGGCCGTGATCCCGCACCTCGAACCCTCCGGCTGCCTCGGGTCTGTTTCTCGGCATCCTTCGTCCACCGACGAAGAGCAGAAAAGTGGTGGCAGTGAAACTCATCTTTGATCCGCCACTCATAATGTACCCAAAGTACTCGTATGCCCAAGCCTCGAAAAGGAGAAGAAAAGTCAAAACAGGGAAAACAAGGGATATAATGAAATGCGCTAAGGAAAAGAGATCAAGGTGAGAGAATACCTCGAAAGCGATGAAAGCAGTGAAGTACTTCGCTTCCCTCGACCGACGTCATCTAGGGCCAAATACATCTCGCCTAAGCCTCGCTCCCCGTGATAGATTCCCGACAAGATCCCATGCTCTCAAAAGCTCCAACAACGAAACCAAGGCAGAGAGGCGCCGTTAATGAACAAAGATGTCGGAAAAGCCCACCCATAAGAAAGCTCCTAGCCAATCTCTCGGCTCTCACCGGCTCTCAACGGGATCATCTACCACAATGTAGTCCCCGCTTCGCCCTCGATCAAGCCATGCAACTCGCCTAACTCATATCCATTCCCCTTCTTATTGTGGGGAACGAAGCCAAGTAAGCCCATAAAATCAGCATCGCAATCGTCCGGGGCTCGGCCCCGTGCAGCTCCTCTAGGTAGAGCGGCTCATCCGTGAAGGGCAAGCCCGTAATGATCGCAAAATCTAGCGGAGTGATCGTCGTCTCACCCCAAGAGAAGTGAAACGAATGTGTAGTCTCCCACCAATACTCAAGGCCCTCACCAAGTCTACACTCCCGTGAGTGTCTCCAATGGCCCTCGCCATCTCGAAAAATCGTCCTAGCCCGACAAAGATAAATCATGCCCTTAGGCGAATGTATCTGGTCTCGGCTACCCGGCAAGCTCGCCATAGCTCGCCAATCGCCTCCGGAGAGCCACGGGTGCGTAATTTCGCAAGAAAACATGGCACAAGTATCAATATTTCGTGCTATTTCTTGAAATCATCTCAAGCAAAAAGTAGGTCAAAATGGATCAATGTATGGCATGCATTTACGCATTACATTTCCTAGATTCATTCATGTTCACAGCCAATCCATATGAAGTTCAAATGCAATCAAGAAAACTCACCTCAAATCAATTTCGCACAAATTGAAAATTTTCAAGAAACCCTAGGTTTCTTACCTCTTCCTTCTTCGTGACATCCGAAGTATGCTCATCGAGCCGTGGGTAGAAATCTCCTCTTGGTGCTTCCTAAGAAACGGCCGTTGATTCCTTTGCACCCCTTTCTTCGAGTAGCTAAGTTGGCATGTTGAGAAGCCCTCTTGGTCGGATAGAGCCTAGGAGGCATTCTTCAATTGAATCGGACTAAGAAGTGTTGGATTTCTCTCGATTTCCTTCGAATCCCCCTCTCTCGATGTTCGCCTCTCTCTCTCTCACCGTCGCCTCCCTCTCAATTTCAAGCCTAATTAAATTTCAAATGGCGATCGTGCGTATTTTTAATAAACTCGTCCACAGTGGCCCGTTATGTCGTGCGACATACTAAGCCCCCGTGGCCGATTTTTACCATTTTGCCCCGAAGGCTCCATTTTACAATTTTGTCCCCCGTAGGCTTCTTTTTACCCTTTTATTGCCCTTGGCATTTTCAATCACTTTCAATTCGCTTTTCCTCTAGTGCCCCCGAGGCCTATTTTACAAATTTACCTCTCGTGATTCGGTTTATTTGCCCTTGGCATTTTCAATTTTATTTTTCAAATAATCAGATACATCCCAGCTTTTCTTTACAAAAATTATTCGGGTGCGTCCCACTCTTCTTTACAAAAACTATTGATTCCTTCCAACTTCTCTACAAAATCCAACCTTTTTCGCAATCTCCGTTATTCCGTTATAACGGGATAACGTTAGGTGACAGCCTCCAGTAATTGTCAAAACTATGTGACAACCTCCGAATTGTCAAAACTCTAAACTTGTGCTACCTCTATCCGCGAATAGTGAAGTATGCCCAAGTCATTTCAACTTGTGCTACCTCTATCCGCGAATAGTGACGTATGCCCAAGTCATTCCAACTTGTGCTACCTCTATCCGCGAATAGCGACGTATGCCCAAGTCATTCCAACTTCTGTGCTACCTCTATCCGCGAATAGTGACGTATGCCCAAGTCATTCCAACTTGTGCTACCACTATCCGCGAATAGTGACGTATGCCCAAGTCATTCCAACTTGTGCTACCACTATCCGCGAATAGTGACGTATGCCCAAGTCATTCCAACTCAGGCTACCACTATCCGCGAATAGTGACGTATGCCCAAGTCATTCCAACTTGTGCTACCACTATCCGCGAATAGTGACGTATGCCCAAGTCATTCTAACTTGTGCTACCACTATCCGCGAATAGTGACGTATGCCCAAGTCATTCCAACTTGTGCTACCACTATCCGCGAATAGTGACTTATGCCCAAGTCATTCCACTTCAGGCTACCACTATCCGCGAATAGTGACGTATGCCCAAGTCATTCCAACTTGTGCTACCACTATCCGCGAATAGTGACGTATGCCCAAGTCATTCCAACTTGTGCTACCACTATCCGCGAATAGTGACGTATGCCCAAGTCATTCCAACTTGTGCTACCACTATCCGCGAATAGTGACGTATGCCCAAGTCATTCCAATTTGTGCTACCACTATCCGCGAATAGTGACGTATGCCCAAGTCATTCCAACTTGTGCTACCACTATCCGCGAATAGTGACGTATGCCCAAGTCATTCCAACTTGTGCTACCACTATCCGCGAATAGTGACGTATGCCCAAGTCATTCCAACTTGTGCTACCACTATCCGCGAATAGTGACGTATGCCTAAGTCATTCCAACTTGTGCTACCACTATCCGCGAATAGTGACGTATGCCCAAGTCATTCCAACTTGTGCTACCACTATCCGCGAATAGTGACGTATGCCTAAGTCATTCCAACTTGTGCTACCACTATCCGCGAATAGTGACGTATGCCCAAGTCATTCCAACTTGTGCTACCACTATCCGCGAATAGTGACGTATGCCCAAGTCATTCCAACTTGTGCTACCACTATCCGCGAATAGTGACGTATGCCCAAGTCATTCCAACTTGTGCTACCACTATCCGCGAATAGTGACGTATGCCCAAGTCATTCCAACTTGTGCTACCACTATCCGCGAATAGTGACGTATGCCCAAGTCATTCCAACTTGTGCTACCACTATCCGCGAATAGTGACGTATGCCTAAGTCATTCCAACTTGTGCTACCACTATCCGCGAATAGTGACGTATGCCCAAGTCATTCCAATTTGTGCTACCACTATCCGCGAATAGTGACGTATGCCCAAGTCATTCCAACTTGTGCTACCACTATCCGCGAATAGTGACGTATGCCCAAGTCATTTCAACTTGTGCTACCTCTATCCGCGAATAGTGACGTACGCTCAAGTTTCCCAACTTAAGTTATCTTTATCTCCGTCATAAAGAGATAGCGCCATAAGCTCTAGCTTCCTCAGGTGACAGCCTCCGAATTGTCAAAATCTCAAGGATCCTAGACATCGTTCCTAACTATCTAGTGATGCTTGAACTACGATCAAGGCTTGATTCCTCCGGGATACGTAGGTAGCCTTTTATAAAAGGTCCAGCCATTCGACCACTTTGGTCACCCTGTTTCTTTGTCACTCCTCGGTGATAAAGCGCCCCTCATAGAAGTTCGTATATCCGACCACCTGGGTCACTCCTAGCATATCCCCGAGGGATCATTTGCTTGACCTCCTAGGTCATTTTCTCTTCTTTTCCCCTAAGAGACCGCTTTCTCTTCTTCCTTCCCGCCGGATCCTAATTCCGAACTACGGCCGGCTTGATTCCTCCGGATACGTAGGTAGCCTTCCAAAAGGTTCACCACTCGACCACATTGGTCACCCAATCCATCTCGGCATTCGCCGATTGGATCATTTTCTATCGACAACCCCACTCGCCCGCAAGTGACGTTGCCGAGGGGCTTCGTAAGTACCCAAATCTCGGCTCATGCCTTCCTGCTAATTTTCCCGGCAATTCTCGGTAATTTTTCCGGTAATTCCCGGATTTTCCTAAAGTTCCGAACAATTGAACTGTTCCAAGCCTTTTAAGGGCTGAAGGGAATGCTTGGTGATTAAGAAACACGTTTTTCTTAATCCCAAAACCCTTCTAGAAGGCCGCCACCTTGCACGTTTCTAGAAGAAGCGTATTCGGCTACTTATGTCGTGCGACATAACCAAACTAGAGAAACCTTCTAGAAACCCGCCACCTTGCATGTTTCTAGAAGGAATCGCATGTGGCTACTTATGTCGTGCGACATAACCACTAGAGAGAGTTCTAGAACCATGCCACCTTGCATGTTTCTAGAAGGAAAACGGTTATGGCTTATCATGTCGTGCGACATAACAAGCCCATGCAGTGTACTCTATAAATAGAGGCCTTCACCTCTCATTTTGAACACACCTCCTCCACCCCTCGGTCCCTCTATAGGGAATACGCTCCGTAAGCCTCCTCTCTCCTCACATACCCCCAAATCACCTCAATCCTACCAAACTAATCACACACACACTTCCCACACACACACACACTTCCTATACATAAAGAACTCGAGGTTCTCAAGGATCCAAGGCTCGAACTCGCCTCCTGAGGAGGACGCTAAAAGGCTCCTATATCTAACTTGATATAGGAGTTGTGGATCTTCAAGGGTAACGAGTTTCTACCCCTTTTCCACTCTCTATTTTCCTTTGAATATGAAATCTATGTGTTACATGCATTGATAATGTAGTATTCTCGATTAAAGTTGCATGCTTTAGCTTCATATTACCTGCATCCACGTTTTATTTCATTACATTTCATATAAAATCTCTCGTTTTGACTTGGTTTTGCATGAACACTCAAGATGAGTGTGGATCCCTCATATCCACACCCTCTTGAAGTGTTCATTATCAATAAACATGCTCTCTCGAGATTTGTTTGTGAAGTAACTTGACCATTTTGGTGCCTTGTTACCTCTCGCAAATCTCGCTTGTTTAGCCTTCGCAAAATGGCTTATTATGTCACGCGACATAGGCAAACTTATGTCGCGCGACATACATAGCCGCTTGTGCACTCTTATCTTTTCACCGCAATCCGATGTTTTCCTTTTCTAATGCACCAATCCGCATTTAAACTAAAACATTTGCATACAGAAGCAAAGCATCCTTTGCATTAAAAGGATATCTTTTTCACCAAAATGACATCTTTGCTTTAATGGTGCATCCTTTGCACTCAAAAAAAAAAAAGCCCTTTTCACATTAAAGATGCATCTTTTGCATTTAAAAACTCATTTTCATACTCAAAATGCATACTTTGCATTAAAAAATCATTCTTTGCCATTTTCATGCATCATTTGTGCATTAAATGCTATTTTCCAACATAAAAATACATTCTTTACATAAAAATCTTTTCTTTGCACAAAAAGGCATCCCTTGCAACCAAAAGACATTCTTTACACTCCAAAAATGCCATCTTTTCACTAAAGTATCATTTTTACATGCATTCCCCCATGTCCCCATTAGCAACCTTGGAACGGACCGGTGTAAAAGTTTTCATCTTTGCATCGTTCCTTCCATTAAAGGTTCCATATCTCTTTAGAAAGGGACACCTTGAACCCTATATCTCCGATTATCGCTTAAGAAAGAGTATGAAGCCTCTATACGAGCTCGACCGTCTTAAAGCGTAGGATTGATGGGCTAAGGACATTCCTTCCTAAAGAACCTCATCTTTGACCACAAGGAGAGTCATTCTCTCGATCACGCAAGTCCCGAGGGTCCCGAGGTTAAAATGCGATGATCACAAGTCACAAGATGAGGACGGAATCATAATCCCAAATACATAAATTCCAAGGAATCCCGAGCGACAACCAACAAATGGTTTGTACGTCCGGAAGATAACTTGGGACATTTCCCCCTTTTACTCTCAAACACATGCACACAAAGAAAACACGCAAGCAAGCACGATTAATGAAATCTTGGGAGACTTGCTCCGGCAAGGCACTTTGGGTGAACGCCAAACGTTCTTCCCAAGGGGTAACTTAACCTCCGAACCCAAGTAAAAACCTTTTTTTCAAAGTTTTGAGGTAATCAAAATGGCGTGGCGACTCCGTTTTTCAAATTAAATCGGATGTCTTCAAACTCGCGTGAATCCAAAAATTTGGGCACACATTCACAACAAGATGGTTAGAACAGTCGAGAAGAATCGAACAAGAAAGCTTCCGGCGGGCGCCTGTACTGGGGCTTATCAGCAAAGAGGCCGAAGAGCATCTGGAGCTAGTGCACTTCTGCAAATTGGCTCTAGGAGAGCCCGAATATGATCCCGAGAACAGCGAAGAATCGGAAGAGGAGGATTCCTTCTATATCCTACTCCGGTGTCAAATACGTGCCACCCCCTCTCACTCTTCCCGCAATTTCTAGGAGGAGAAGCCGAGTCACAATTGCCACTTCCGGAATGGGAACATATGACACTTTTGCGGCCGCACGCACCCATGTTCCCCAACGGTTTGGGCGTGCTCCTCTCACCAAATCCCGGTAGTATGGGAAGATGATTCCGATGATAGCGATGACGAGGATGACGACGAGAGTGAAGAGTCAATCGGGGCCCCGCATCCGGAAACAATCTGGAACGATCATGAGCCCATGGGAGCCGTGCACAATGGTTGGTTATCGCCAGCAACGACGAAGGACCGCCAGGAAATGCGGATCGTATACCAATGGAGACAGACCCTACGAGGTGTCACTTGTAAGATGCATTTGTGGCCAATGCCCTGGATACTCCAGAGGATGAGGGACAAAGAAAGCCCGCGCCCGCATCCGTACATATCCGAAATCCTAGAACACAACGTTCCTTATAAGAACCCGAATGGTGAATGGAGAGGGTTTATTGAAGCACCGGTCGAAAATGGAGGGTTTCACCACCTAAGATGAAGAATTCGTAAACGTTATCGGATCTTTTTCTTCTTTCCCACGAACGGATGGCGTAACAACCGTAAGGGTCACAAATGGCCGCTCGAGCGCAGCCGAATGCCTCGCAATCACCGAAAAGGGTTATCGATACGAACGTCTCCCCGGGCCTTCATACCTATGAGTCCACATGACGCCTTTCTAATTGCTACAGGCCCGACAATGGACCCCGGTGCTCCTTATTTGGACACGCATCTATCGAGCCGCTACCTCAAACTCCGAAGGGGAACGTTGCCTATCCTTCACCCGTGGCCGCCCTACCCGCAAGACTCGAAAGAAAAAGGATATACGATGAGATGGAGGCCGATAGCCACAACTCGTGGGCCATCCAAGGGATGAAATCGAAAAGCCGCCGAGTCCCGACAATAGCGACTCTTGTTGCATGATAACAATGAGCAAGGCCGGCCATGAGAGTGAATCTGAGGACGCCCTAGCTCGTGGGCCATCCAAGGGGCAACAACACAACCCCAAACCCAAAAGCCTCGTGACTTGGGAAGCAGCTTATAAGTGGCCGCCCAGAAGAAGCCAAGATGCCACCTCATCGTCACTAGACTCCGTCAACCAATGGCCAATAGCCAAAAGGGCTCCCCATTGACTCCTAGCAAAGATTGAAGAAATCCACCAAGAGACGACCGATGAGGAAGTTAACTGTTGACCCGATCTCGGCAGATCTTCCAAGGAAATCCCAAGGCGTATAAGAAGGCCACGCATCAAGCACCGAAAGAAGATCGCCGCCCTATGCTAAGACAAACAAATTCCAGATCCCGAAAAGAGGATCCCGTGCTCACCTAGTTGAAGCAAACACAGCCAATATTTCCTCTCGGTCTCTACTCACTTCGCCTTATCCCCATAAGCCGAAGCCGGAAGAAAGCCCGGCTCGCACTCGTGCCTATTGATGCTACTCCCGATGATGTGGTACACTGATTGGAAACATCCACTACGGGAACATAATCACTTTCACAGCATCTCGACCTCCCTCAATTTGGGGCCGATCATAATGAGCCTCTCTTCATCACACCCACTGGATGAACGACGCCTCCTCGGGTCCCGGTGGATAATGGGTCCGGAATGAACATTCTTCAAAGAAAGATCATGAGCTTACTTGATATCAAGACTACAGACTTGAAGCCTTCTTCTCTCACAAGCCAAAGCTTACGACTCAACATCCCGAGCAGCCCCTGAGTTGCTACTTTAGACCTCCGGTTTGGATGTAAATTGATACTGTGGAATTCCGTGTTATCGACATCCCGATTACTTTCAACGCCCCGCTAGGAAGACCTTGGCCGCACCAAGTCAAAGGGGTCGCCTCAAGCCTCCACCAAAGGTGTGAAATTCGTCTCGAATGGGGATCCGACGACCATTTACTGAGATTTAGTCACTTTAAAAGGCACAGATACGGGCGGAATACCTATTCTAGAAATCAAACATGACGAGGAAGGTCACATGCTAACGGGGCTTCACGGTCGAGCCTCCCAAAGCCCAAGTGTGCAACATAGATCCGACGGTCACTCGGGATAAAATCCCACCGGTCTTGAAAATGATGAGAAAAATGAGCTATCTACCCGGCCTCTGGCCTGGGAAGCACCAACAAGGAACTCACAAACTCATCGAAGTGAAAGGACGTAATACTCGCCATGGCCCGGGATATGAGGCCTCCCCAATGGACACCGCAAAGGGAAAAAGATTTGAAGCCGCCACAGAAAGGTCCCGGCCGACAATCCTAAATCTCTCCCCTTCGCCCTAATTTGGCCGACTACTTTGTGAAGGGTCCCACACAACCAGGGAAACATCACAGAGCCCACTCCTACGGCAGATGGCTAAAGCTACAGATAGCCTCAACAAGTTCGTAGGAACCAAGGCTAACCCGGTCCGTAGAATGTTCCCGGACCTACCCAAGATACCCGGGGCTACCACTACCACGAAGAGCGAGTATACCTTCAGAGGCGTGCTCGACTCCGGTGGAACAGCCGAGAAGCTCACAACCACTATTCCTCCCGCCCAGGAAGATCCGAAACCCGAATTCGAATTGACAAGTGCCAAAAGCTAAGGCCACGAAATTTCCCTCGATGATTGGGATGGTCTCGGTCATGCAACAATTGTTCGAAGAAGAAGTCCAGTGCCGGACTCGATTGATCTCGGCTCGGTCCAAGGGATGATAGCAAAGCAATTGAGAAAGGAAAACAAAAACAAAGACAGTTTCCCGAGTCATGAGGCTACCAACAGCGATGCCGCTAAAGAATTGGGAAACTCTCTCAGCCCGTCCGCGACCAAGGAGGAAATGATCACCAAGCTTGGATTGGTCCCCCGTCCCCTTTGTGTCAATCTAGGACAAGTCCTCCCGCCTCTCTCTCGTTAAGATCGAGTCTCTAGGGTCGTCCGATGGCCTTACGCCCGAAGACTACGAGTCCGTAGCAAGCGCCGTATTCCCTTTCGTTTTCAATGAAATGACGAACCTTTCGAGTATCCCTTGATTGCCACTTTAACTAATGACGAATAAAAAAACACTTAATAATAATTCATTAGATAAAGAAGCGTACACATTAAACAAAAAAAAAAAATCAAACAACAAAAAAAAATCTTTAAGCTGTGTTGTCCGGAAAGAGGAAAATCGAGCCCAAGCCGCCGAAGAGATTTTGACAAGTGTGAATTTGGGAACCGCGGAAGAGCCTAAAGAGACGCAGATTGGCGATTTCTTCGAAGGAATCGAAAAGGATGCTCGCAAAGTCCTACAAAATCCTCAATTCAAAGAAAGTTGCCCTCTTCATCAAAGAAAACATCATGTGCAGTATACGGGTTGCCACCGAAATCATCTCGTATAATGGATCCCACTTCAAGGGGAATGTGAAAATTGCCGGCGGAATTCCGAATAACCCGTCACAAGTCATCTCCCTACAGCCCCAAACCAACGGAGCCGTCGAAGCAAAGAAACAAGACTCGGAAAATATCATCCGGAAAATGGCCGTCCAAGGCGTAGATTGGCCCGAGAAGTTACACTGACACTCGGGGCTACGTAACATCGCCGAACGGCAACCGGGGAAACACCTTTTGCCCTCACATACGGAATGGAAGCCGTACTCCCAATCGAGCCGGAAATCCTCGCTCCGTATACCGCCGGAAAGCCGATCAACGAGGTCGAATGGCTCCGCAGTCGCCATGATGAATTGGCCCTACTAGATGAACGCCGACCGAAGGCCATGGAACACATCCGAGCCTACCAAGGAAGAATGGCGAGCCTTCGACAAGAAAGTAAAGCATCGGGAGATCCGAGAAGGTGATCTCGTTCTAAAAGAAAAGCCCTCACCATATCAACCCTCTCGCAAATGGGAGCCTCGTATGGGTCGGGCCATATGCCGCCCGTAAGATCTTCTCCTGAGGAGCCATGCAACTTGGGTGCACCTCGACGGGAATCCCTTTGTACACCCGAATGGTGACAAGCCGCGCGTATACTACGCGTAAAAAAAAAAACAAAAAAAAAAAAAAAAAAAAACAAAAAAAAAAAACACAAAAAAAAAGCAAAAAAGAAAGAGTGCTAAAAGAGTAATACCCAACTAGGTTAGAAACCCGAAAAGGGCGGCCTAGGTAAAAAAAAAAAAAAACAGGGTTGCACCAAAAAAAAAAAAAAAAACAAAAAAAAAAAAAAACAAAAAAAAAAAAAAAAAGAGTGCTAAAAGAGTAATACCCAACTAGGTTAGAAACCCGAAAAGGGCGGCCTAGGTAAAAACAGGTTGCACCAAAAAAACAAAAAAACAAAAAAAAAAAAAAAACAAAAAAAAAAAAAAAGAGTTCACCAGTGTTGAACTACGAAGACCCGAGCTCCTCAAAATGAGGGGAACGTAGGCAAATGAAACGGTTCGGTCTAAAACACAAATAAAAGTCATACTTTGACATCAATACAATTGATCGTACCATGAAAGCGTCTCGAAAAACTCTAAAGCAATTCAAATATTCATTACAAGTTAAAAGCTCTTTGATGAGTCTAAGCCCGATTCATTCCTACAACCGGCAACCTCGCTAAAAGAAACTAAGATACATAATCAAACTAATGTGTCTCTGTCATGGCAAGAAAGGGATACTCGGAAACCTCGGAGTCACTCCAAGCCACTGCATCGGCCTCTCCCTTTTCTTCCCCCTCCGAGTCTTCTTTTTCTCGGACGGAAAAATGTCGCTGTTCCTCCTACCAAGCTCGGTATAGGAACAGGTCTATCAAACCAGCCTCCGTCAGTGGCCTTAGTAGCCCTAGCGTCATCCCTCATCTCCCGTAACCTAGCCGGTAGCATAGGAGCCCTCCTCTCCTCGTCTCTTGACGTAAGCCTCATAGTCGGGCCACGGCGTCCGCTCATGTCATGAGGATTGGCCCTCGCCTCGGCCCTCCTCCTCTCGTAGCTTGCCCGGTCCTCCGCACCTACAATGGCCTCACGCCGTCTCAAAATAGCCACCCGAGTCTCTCCTGCATGCCTCTCATACCAATCCAGGTACCAAGTGGTCGTGAACACCTGCCTCTGACGCTCGAGAATGACCCGAGGAGGAAAGGCATCATACCTCCATGCTCGGGAAAGAAATGGAAACACCGAGGGATCATCCATGGAAACAGGAGCCACCACCCCGGTGGCTATATCATCAAAACCCTCCAAAGGAACTCCGCTCCAAGCCAAACTGTCTCGTGACCAGAGCCGGAATGTAGAAACCGGACCGAGAAAGCCCCTAAGCATAACCACATGGGACCCGTCCCCGAAGCACTCGCGAGTCTCCACCCGCCAATGAGGCACCAACCATCTGATATCTTCAGCCCGGCGACCCGCCATCCAACGCTCCCACGAGCCCCGATCATCAAAATCTACATCGACACCTCTCCCGGCAAAAGTCCAAGGCTCGATCATATCGTAGGTTTCCGAAGAACCCCCAAACGCTCCATCGCCCACTGTGGTCAAGAGGAACGGGCCGCCCCGCGCATATACCGCCGTCCGTAGCTAATCCGTCGAGAGCATGAAAAGTCTCCCCAAGAATCAAAGGAACGACATCTCTCGCCTGTGCGACGGTGAACGACGACATCCAAGAAGAGACCGATGGCGCATCCCAAAGGAATAGACCATGAACAGGTGCCAAACATACAAAGTGCAAAGGCATCCCAATAGGCATCATCCACCAAACCTAGGCCCCTAAATCGTCGGGAAGACCGGAAATATCGAGATGATCGGGACCGCGGATCATACCTTGCGCTTCCTCCGGGAAAGATGAAGGAGGACGCACACCGTCAAGAAAAGAAGCCCCTCCGGCAAAGGGACCGCTATCTCTTCCACCTCCGACCTCCAAGCAAGGCCCGACATTCTTCGACAGTCGGAACTATCTCGTTGAAGGAAAGGCAAAAGATATGCCTTCTAGTATCCCAAAACGAATAAGAAGCTCTTAAGAGGTCTTTAGCCGGAACCAATTCTTCGAGAGACCACAAGCATCGTATCTTGTACCTTTCTTCAAAGAATGATCTTCTCTCATGCATGATCTCCCTACACCACTCCTTGAACTTTTCAAAGAACAACATTTGCCTTTCTTTGGACAATTTTGGAGAATTTTTGGCCATTTCCATGGTTTTTCTCTTTCTCCCCGAAAATGGCCGTTGGGACCGGAGGTTGAAGAGGATATTTGAATTTGAAATAAAGCAAGACCAGTGTCTGAACCAAAATTAAAGGACAATGTCGTAAACGCCCTATCCGCGCGGATGAGTTTGCCAAAAAAAATCTCGCAACAAACCAAGCCGCTACACCAAAAGAGGAATATTCCGTCCCGTTGCTCGAAACCCGTGCAAAAAAAAAACCCTCCCCAAACCACCCATATACCAAACACCCTTGCAAAAAAAAAAAAAACCAAGGCTCATGCAACACTGCATTCATATTGCATTGCATTCATAAAATAAAATCCTAAATTATTACATTCCAAAAAAAGAGAGTGTGCATAAAAAAAAAAACAAACAAACATAAATAAAATCCTAAATTATTACATCCAAAAAAAATGTGCATAATCCGTACAAATCTAAATCTCAAAAAAAAAAAAAAATCAATCGGAGTCTCCAAAGACCCGATGTCTCCCCGCCCCTCTTTGCGACTCGCCCGCCTCCTCAGAGCCCCGAAAATCTCGGCTCGTAATCGTCCTCGTCTCCCGCAAAGAGGCTCATCAGACCAACCGGCACGCTCCGATAGGGCAAGCCGAGATCTCGCGAAAAAGTCGTATCCGAAGGTGAAGGCGTCAGACTCCTGCACGTACGAAGACGACCCGCCATGCTGCCATACGTGTCCCTGCCCGTGTGGAACCCCGAGAATGACGTGATCCGAAGGCAACACCGTGCGGGGATCAAGGAGAGGAGACAAAGGAGTCTCTGAGGAAGTCTCCGAGCGAATAGGGGAAGCCTCCCCGTCCGATGTGCGCCGCCGTGGTCGCTCGCTCTAGCTCGAGGAGCCCCGCAAGCGACCATCCTCCCGATGAATCTCTTGGCCCCGATCACTTGCTTCGTCAGCTTCTCGACGACCACCTCCGAAAACTGCACAAAAGCAAAAGCGTCAAAAAAAAAAAAAAGGGTAATGCTAAAGATGATGAAACAAAGGAAAGAAAAGAAGGGGAAAAGGTGAAACCATACCTTCATACCCGGACGAGGCCGGAAAGCTCGTGGAAGCCGCTTCGGCCGAGGGATTCGCACCTCAATCGGACCCCATCCCGGATATAGGAAAATCCGTCCGAGGGTACCGCGGGATCCCAAGCCCCTCCCTATCCAAAACCCGAGGCATCCTCGCCTCCTCAAGACAAATGTCGCATACGGCTCAATCGCCACGAAGTCCGAGAAGTGCCACCGCTCGTAATCATCCCAGTCACTGACCGATCGCTCGGGTGCATCATATCGGCGGGAGGCTCCACCTGTCCTCAAAGGCGAGTTCACGCCATGCCGGCGCGTCACCCTCTCTCCTGCATAATATGCATCGCAGTCGACCCTCAAAATCCTCCGCCGCACTGCCCGCATCTCGCCGCCTTCACTGCGCTTACCTCAAAGCGATCCTGTGGGAAGAATATCATCCCTCATCCGTCTCGGCCTCCGTCAAAGGAAGGCAATCCGCGTACCTAAGAGTCGTACGCCCCGGAGCTTATCTTCTCCCGGCATGCTTGGACCAAGATCGCATGGCCGGATACGCCCGACGTACTCCGCCGCCGCCGCCACACCGTGACGTGGAAAAACTCCAACGCCCATACCGCGAAAGGTAAAAATCCAATCAATCCAAGGCAAAAGAAAAGTGCGTGCTCAAAAAAAAAAAAAGAAGAGGGAAAGCAAAAAGAGAGCTTATACCTCCAGTGGCAAACTCAAAGCAAGACAAGGAGCTCACAGCCTTCCGGCCGTACCTATCAAGAGCAAAATAAAGCTCGCCACCCGGCCTCTCCCCACGAGACATCTCCGGCCTGTCTCCATGTCCTCCAAGGACCTCAAGAAGGCAAAGATCGCCGTCCTCAAAGATGTCCAAAGAGCGTGCTCGAGAAAGCAAACCACAAGAAGGCCCCGGCAACTGATCGGCGCCTATCCTCTCCTCCCACCTCATAGCTCGCTATGGTCTCCACAATCTTGCCGTAGACCACGGCATACTCCATCCCCATCCCCTTTTTGGGAATAGGGAAAATCCCGTAAGAGCTCGCAGACGGCATCGCCGTAGCCATCCCGCCACTCAATGCCGCGTCCATTAAAGGACAGCCCGTAATCGCAGCGTATTCGGAGGGCGTAACCGTAGCCTCGCCCCGTAAGAAGTGGAAAGGTGTGGGTCGCGTCCCACCAATGCCGCGCCGCAGCAAACATCAAGCCCTTGCTCTTAGGGAACTTGACCAGCCCTCAAGCACTCGACGAACTCCCGTGAGCCCCGTCTCGACAACAATCCGTCCCTGACTCGCAAAGCTCCTCGGCCCGCATCCGGAAGCCGGTCCCACAAGTCAATCACGTACTCCACCGATCCTCGAGTCTTCATTTTGTTCACCGCTCCGTCACAAAACGGTGTCCGCCCGTAAAAAAAAAAAAAAGAAAGAGAAAATGTCAAAAAAATTTTGCATTTGCATTTACAAAAAAAAAAAAAAAAAAATCACATACAAAAAAAAAAAAAGAAATTTCGACAAAGATGACAAAGATACAATGAGCATAGCCCCATTTTTCTCGCATGGAAGAAAACAATTTTCCAAGAAGTCCCAATGCATTCATCAAAAAAAAGAGAGATGCATTCCTACGGAAGTAAAAACTCCGTCCCATTTTCAAAAAAAATGCATACATGCATATCATCCATCTTACATGCAACGGGAGGAAAGATCCGTCCCCACTTTTCAAAAAAATCCTAAACATACATACATCTCATGTTGGCAAAATGCCCATTCTTTCCAAACAAAATGCATGCATTGCCTCATCATTCATCAATATCAAAATTCAATTTCAAAAAAAATCATCATCATCATCAACATGCAATATTCAATTTCAAAAAAAAAAATCACAATTCTTCGAATTTTCACATGTAATTTTCGAATTGAAAAAAAAAATGCCAATTCTTTTTCCCAAGCAAAGTGCACATTTTGGGTTACTCATATACTCATTACAACATGCAAAGCATCAAAATCAAAATTCAAAGCCAAGAACATCAATCATTCGAATTTTCAAAAAAAAAATTTCAAAAATCACCCAAAATTCAAATTTCAAACAAGAAATCAACAAAGGGATCAAAGGGTTTCAAAGTATACCGCTCAAGATGCGGATCCGAAGCCCAATGTTGCCAAGCATCGGGTAATGCTCCTCCTCAACCGATTGCGAAAGATTGTAATGCCTCCTCATCCGACGAGCTCCACCGCCTCTCCGCTACGGCCACGTCCCCGCCTTGAAAAGCGCCTCCCCGTGTTCCATTGCTCAAAAATCGAAGAAATTGGAAGAATTTTGAAGCTTAAATGGCCAAAAATGGCGGATTTTGCGCTTTTTCTCTCTCTCGACAATTTCGTAAAACCGAATGGGGAAGAGAAAGGGCGTTGGCCCTAATTAATACCCCCGGTTTTCAAACCCTATCCGCGCGGATAGGATTGCAAGGGTCAAATGACCCTTTTGCCCCTTAAAATTTCGTGACTCGCAATTCTCCCCCAACTTGACAGAGTTAACCAAAGTTAACCAAAGTCACCCCTGTCAAGAAAATTACCCCTGCAGTCAAACGTAAGACCGAGTGACCCGAGAAAGATAACGAGATCCCGTATCTTTCATCAAAATTACCCCGATAGCCAAACGTAAGACCGAGTGCCCCGAGAAAGATAACGGATCCCGTATCTTTCATCAAAATCTTCCCCTAGCCAAACGTAAGACCGAGTGCCCCGAGAAAGATAACGAGATCCCGTATCTTTCATCAAAATCTTCCCTGCTAGCCAAACGTAAGACCGAGTGCCCCGAGAAAGATAACGAGATCCCGTATCTTTCATCAAAATGCCCCTGCTAGCCAAACGTAAGACCGAGTGCCCCGAGAAAGATAACGAGATCCCGTATCTTTCATCAAAATTACCCCCTATAGCCAAACGTAAGACCGAGTGCCCCGAGAAAGATAACGAGATCCCGTATCTTTCATCAAAATTTCCCCCTAGCCAAACGTAAGACCGAGTGCCCCGAGAAAGATAACGAGATCCCGTATCTTTCATCAAAATTACCCCTAGCCAAACGTAAGACCGAGTGCCCCGAGAAAGATAACGAGATCCCGTATCTTTCATCAAAATTGCCCCTAGCCAAACGTAAGACCGAGTGCCCCGAGAAAGATAACGAGATCCCGTATCTTTCATCAAAATTATCCCTAGCCAAACGTAAGACCGAGTGCCCCGAGAAAGATAACGAGATCCCGTATCTTTCATCAAAATTGCCCCTGCAGCCAAACGTAAGACCGAGTGACCCGAGAAAGATAACGAGATCCCGTATCTTTCATCAAAATCTTCCCTAAGCCAAACGTAAGACCGAGTGACCCGAGAAAGATAACGAGATCCCGTATCATTTCATCAAAATTACCCAACTAGCCAAACGTAAGACCGATTTCCTGCACGAATACGTCTCGATTTTCCTCAAAGAAAGGCTAACGAAATCCCCAAAGAAAGTTAACGGAATCCCAAAAGCCAACGGAATCTCGAGTAGTACTCGAACTACGAAAGGGCTTGATTCCCACTAGGGATACGTAGGTAGCCTATCATTAGGTCCAGCCCCTCGACCAAAACGGTCACCCTCTCCTTCGGCAGCAGACAAAGTCCACCGAAAGGCCATTTCAAATTAAGGTTCGAGGCACCTAAAACGCCATCATCAAGGTCCGAGGCACCTAAAAAGCCATCATCATCAAGGTTCGAGGCACCTAAAACGCCATCTCCAAGGTTCGAGGCACCTAAAACGCCATCTCCAAGGTTCGAGGCACCTAAAACGCCATCATCAAGGTTCGAGGCACCTAAGACGCTATCACTAAGAAAGCGATAAATCACAAAAATCCCCAAAGAAGCGGATACCCGTCGACCAAAAATGGTCATTCCTATCCCCACAGAATGGATAGCCATCGACCGAAAATGGTCATCTCTTATCCCCAAGCAGAAGTTTCTTTCCAAAGAAACGATCGTAGAACTCGCTCATCAGTTCGAGGCACCTAAAACGCCATCATCTCCTGTGGTCAAAGACCCGAACTACGATCGGCTTGATTCCCACTCGGGATACGTAGGTAGCCTATCGCTAGGTTCACCACCCGATCACTCGATCATCCCGCCAAATATGGAGCCTTACCTTTTATCGACGACCCCGCTTCCTTCGAAAGCGCCGTCGCCGAGGGGCTACTGTAAGTGCTCCAATTTGAGCTTGTTAGAATTTTCGTTAGAAAATTAACGAAAGTTATAACATTTCTAACAATTCCTAACAATCCTAACTTTCCTAACAAAGTGAGGGTAAATGGGCATTGTTATTTAAGGTTAAACCTTAAAAAGAATCTTAAAAAGAAAAACAAAAGAATAAAACCACAAATAGCAATGGCCGGAGACACAAAACCGGGCCGTTAATTTGAATTTTGAAAAAGATTATTCCCTTGTCCAAAGTCAAGCCGCATTTAATGAACAAAGGCACGCCGCTCGGATCCATCCGCGCGGATACCTTTGCATTTTCAGGAGGGCTATAAATTGAGCCCTCCAAATACAAAAATAAGGAGGAAGAACACATTTTGCACCGAACCTCGGCGAAATATAGAGAGAAAACGGGAGAATTCACAAGAATTGTCACCTTTTTCTCTCCAATCTTTCCCAACTCATACTCATCCATTCACTCTCATATTAAAGCCCTAAACACTCATACACTCAAGCCAAACACTCAAGAACACAAGGAAGATTGGTAAACTCTCCTCTTCCTAACCCTAAATCTCAACCATGCATGCATCTTCAAACTACAAAATGTAGTTCCTTTCATCTTCTTGCTTTAGATCTAAGAAGATCACCATGGAAGACCATCTCCATGGATGATCTTCTACAAAGATCAACATTATTTTTAAGCTTTCTTACTTTCTTGCAAAGAAAACTCATTTTCAAAACCCTAAAAACCATTTTCAAGCATAAAATCTTGATTTCAAAGGATAAAATTCCCCTTCCCAAGCAAATGAAATGCTTAGTCCTAATGTACCCCAAGGATGGTTTGGTATAGTTGACTCACCACTAAAATGTCTAGTGATCACTAACCAAAACCTAGGGAAATGGGGACAAGCATGGATGCAAAACCCCCTTTAAAATCATATTTTCTTTCTTGAGAAGTTGCTGTCCAGTAGCAATTTTCTCAGACCTCAGTCCATGGTCTTAATTTTTGGACACAGATGAACTTGGAATTTGGTGTTGACTACAAAATACTTTTTGTATCCAACATCCAGAGCTTTCCAGAAATATTTTTACCTTATTTTTTGGGTGAGTAAAACTCCTCTTTTCAAATTTTCTTTCAGAGGCTAGTTCATCAGCTTCTGGGAATCCAGATCTCATATCTGAGGTTTCCAGAAGGTTTTGACCCCTAAAATCTTCTCCAAAATGGAAAATTCCTTCGTACAAACTTTATTTAAGGTGTCTAGAACAACTTTCATTCTCTGAGTTTATCCAGATTATGAAGTTTTAAGACCCTTGAATCCCTTTTAAAATCAAAGGTCCACTGCCTTTTTCATTCTGGCAGAAATGGCTCTCAACTTCAAAAGGTCTTTTGAGTACCAAATCTCAATCCAAAAATCTTCCAAAAAATCATGGGATCAGTTTAAAGTCTTAAAAAGATATCCCAATTTTTACTTTTCTGAGTTTCAACTTATTTTGGCCAAAACACACACACACACACACACAAATGATTTTCAGCTTGGAAGACTCGTTTTACGAGGCGCGTCGGGTGCACACTAACGTCCTTCCCGACGCGTAACATGACCTCCGAACCTAAATATCTGATCTCGGGCTTTTTTCAAAGTTTTGGCCTTCAAAATTAAAATGGCGTGGCGACTCCGTTTTCCGGTTTTATTTGGTTTTTCAAAGAAACGCAAAAATCGAATTTTCCCGCGAATGGCAACATCATCACAGACTGGCAATCTGAAACCTGGCGGAGGTCGACAGTCAAGCAACTCCTTAGCCAAAGGTCGAAGAGCAAAACCTTCTCGCTCATCCTTTCCAGCGCCTTCCTTCTTGTCAGCCTCCCATTGCTCGAATTTTTTCTTCCATAGGAGCCACTCTCTAGCATCTGGCCTGTCGTCCCTAGCATGGGAGACATCATTCGACCTTTGCCTCTCTTCATGGTGATGCTCTCTCCCAGAACTGGCTCTGTGTCTGTCGCTTCTAGGGGGAGTTATCTCTCTTCCCCTCCTATCCTTGTGAGAAGGTGACCTTACTGACTGAGTTGGCGACCTATGCCTATCATCTCTGAGCGGCGACCTGCGCCTATCACCTCTTGGTGGCGACCTGCGCCTATCATCTCTGGGTGGCGACCTGCGCCTACCTTCTCTTATAGGCGACCTGCGCCCATTCCTTTCCCTGTGGGACTGCGACCTTTGTGTCCTGGCCGGTGATCCACGTAAGCTTTGACTTGCCTCTAGTTGTCGCCTTAGATCTAACTGAGCTTCATGCTCTCTATTCCTGTTGAGGCTGGCCCTCAGATCATCACTCGGAACATGAATAGGTGATTGAGGTCGCAGCACCATCCTTTGTTCGACATTCTGTCCCATGGTTTCATTCGGCCTAGCACTCCTAGCATGCTCCCTGTTAGAAACTTGAGAGGGAGCCACCCTCTCTGACCTTCTATCAGCCTGTTCTGCTTCCTCCATTGCTATTAATTCTGCTAAAATTTGAGCTCGTTCCAACAACATTTCCTTTCTGCTTAGGGGATTGGATGAGGGACCTGCCCTGTTTGACGCTTTGGAGGAGGTGGTGCTCCTTGCCCTTCCATAGGTCACTTGTCCCTCCTCCCATCTGGCAATCCTCTGCCATCAGCAACACTGTTAGATCGAGTTGCCCTAGCGTGCTGACGCGGTGGAGGGGGAGGAGGCAAATTAGCATTTCCAGCGTTTGCATTGGCGTTAGTGTTTCCTTCATTGTGCTCAAGTGAGGCCTCAGATACATGTCCATATGAAGTCACCATAATTGCAGTTTGAAAAAGCTTTCGAGGTCAAGTATGCACGAATTTTCGACAATGGAACCAAACTGATGCCGCAGGAAATGTGCTTATTAATCTTCCTCCACGTGGCAGGACTGATCACCTGACTCCTTGACCTGAAACCAGAACCCACGACTAGCCGGATGTGCCTCCGGCTTAGACCCTCGGGAGTGAGAGTAAGTATGTGTATTGGAGAGCAAAAATGTATTGAACAAAGATGATATTCAGATAACGAAATTGCAGTTACCTCAAAACCGTTGTAGTGGTAATGTATTTATAGTTGATGTAGGTGGTATATTTGGTGGGGCTACATGAGCTCCGTAATTTATGGAACGGTTACATATCATGCAGACGTGCCCATGGATGGCTCCTGAATTATAGGGAACCAGTTATGGAAAGAATAGTTGCACGTGCGTCCGTATTCGTTAGGTCGACGCTTGCTTGGCAGGTCGAGGTCGCCATTTGGGGTTTGGTCGACCTGACTAATGGGTAGAGCTGGATCGTACCCGAAGTAGAACTTGGATCGTAAGGTCGGACTAAGTTAGGTCGGGACCTGGTGGGTCGGATAATGAACTTAAGTCGACTGTTATATAAGATGGGCCTTGGGCCATGTAAGAATTGGGCCTAGCCCACTGGGAATGTGGTGGCAATAATTGATTGAGGACTGGGCTTCACTCGTTGGCCCAGCTCGACACTTTTGTTATGTTCAGTACCAAAATTTGTTTTGATACCTACCATTCGAGTTTTCTTACGACCCCCTCAAATGCTATCAAGGCGAAACCTATATTTTGGTCACTTAACTTTGGACCAATTCCAAATATCCTCACCCTTTTTTTTAATGGCATTACTAAACTATCACAGTTTTTGAAATGACATTATTTTGTGCAATATTTTATAAAAAAACTATCGAAATTATTAAAAAAAAAAGTTAGTTGAATTACCTCACGTGACTAACCCTCGTAACAATTTATCAAACTTCGTTCCTCACCCACCCACCACTCTATCACCACCGTCAACCATAACACCACGAACACCATCACCATGAACATCATAACTCAAAATTCAAAATCCACTTTCAAAATCCCAAAATTTAGGTTAGAAAAAAATGATCATAGCTTTTAAAGCCCACTTTTCAAATACAATTCCCGAATTCAAATAGTTTCGAAAATTAACAAATCAAAACCACATTCTAAATCCCGATTTGAAATATCTAACAAAAACTAAATTTTAAAATCTCGACCAAACAGTGATATATTGGAAAAAATATATAACATGAACTATTCTCCCCATGTATCTACCTTGGTGACATGAACGACTGTAGAAACATAAAATATCTATTCATTTCTTTCCACCACCTATCGATTTCGTCTCTTAAAGGAACTCAATTTGGTTGACTTTGCAAGAACAATTGACTTTCATGAGACAATGCAGAACAGGTAAAACATGAATCGAACAAACAAATTATAAGGAGAGGTCAAGTTCAAATGAAAACTAGAAAGAAGAAAGACAATTGAGCTTTAACTAATTTATTATCTCAATCCAATCAGAAATGTTGTGTTTCTACATTATCTAAGCATCATGAATACATCTCTATTGTGTTGGAAAGACTAGAGGTATTGGAAATTGGGGAGGGTGGTGGTGGTTCGGGGGGGGGGGAGGGGTGGCCGAAGTGTTTTAGGAGAACGGGAATGGGTGAGGGGGAAGGAGGGTGTGCAAGAGATTTGAAATGGGTGGGAACGGTGATAAGGGGTTGAAGAAGAACCTGTATATTAGTGTTTTTTTTTTCTTCAAACGGGTTGACGAAATTTAAGAAAGTGAGTTACATGAGGTTACGTTCCTAGCTTTCGTTACTTCTTAATAACTTTGTTAGGATTTTAACAAAATTTTGGACGGAGTGATGACATTTTGAAAACCATGATAGCTTAGTGATGATTTCAAAGAACAAAATTGCTACTATTAACAGTAAATTTGCTACTATTAATCAAATTTAGAAAATTGATTAATTGTTGTTTATATATATATTTTTTTGGGTAAATCTATATTATATATATTTAAAGTAGGTGAGAAGGCCTATAGTAATGTCATGTGGACAATTTTTGTAAAGATTTTCATTTGTGAAGTCACATCACCATATGCTCCTTAAATGTGTGACTTTTCACATTCTTTGTTATTAACTAATAGTATTAGATAATATATATTAGTTACTATATTATAGGTAATTATAATAGTAAAATATTAATAGTTAGCATAATTATTAACTATAATAGTTACTATAATTATTAACTATAATAGTTAACTATTATAATTAACTATAAAATTTAATTATTATAGTTAACTATAATGCTTAATTATTAATAGTTAACTATTAATAGTTAACTATAATTGTTAATTGTATTAGTTAATTATAATTGTTAACTATGATAATTAACTATAATTGTTAACTATATAATAGTTAATTATAATATGTTAATAATATTAATTAATACATAAAATTACTACATTATGTAAGTTATAATAGTAGGAAATTAATAATTACTATAATTAGCTTAAATTATGACTAATAAGTTATTGTTACTACTATCTCCGTTTCAGTTTAAAGTTACATTTTTCTTTTTATAAATACCAATTTAAAGTTTACCCTTTGATTTATTCCTAAAGGGTAAAAGATGAATAGAGTTTTAAACCACTTGATACTTATAAAATTTTATAATTAGAAAAAAAAATCATTACTTACATAACCTACTTTTTATCCACTAGCTTTATAAATATTGTTTTGGACAATTTTCAACCTACTTGACTAGGTGGAGCTAGGATTGAGTGGGGCATTTCGAAGTCCTACGACTCACCACATAACCGACTCACCCACATAAAGCTCTTTATTTTTAGTTATCTCTGTATTCTAATATACTCCCTTCGTAGCACATCAAATCGGACTAACATTTTTGACACGGTGATTAAGGAAAAGTGAGGTAGGAAAGAGGTGTTGTGAATATAAAAATTAAAGTAACGGAGAGAATGAGTGAAATGAGTAGTAATTTGATCGGTGTTGTGAGTATAAAAGTAAAATACGAGAGAGTATTTATTCTTATTATGCAAAATATTATTGTAAGTCTATATATAGAATGCATATAAAGAATATAAAATATTTAATCATTAGGTTATTTGAAATTGGGTTAACAATAAGATAATATATTTTGTTATATTAAATTTCTTTCTTTGTTTGAGTATCATTTTTTAAATATGAAATTTGCCACCTTAAAAAAATATATATTATATAATTCAATACTACTATCTCAAATTAGATAAGAAATCTATATACATCTCCATTTGATCAAATATCCATTTGATCTAGAGTATTTGACGCTTTTTTATGTAGAAAAACTATAAGGTAGACAACATTATAGGAAAAAAAAATCCTGCATTAACAACCAAGTAATTCAAAGATATCAGCCGACTCGAACTCTTTTCATGAAAGAAAACGCTATCTTTTCGTTTGCTGCTCGATTTCCTTAAATTTCTAAAATAATAATCCTACAGCAGAAACAAAACCCTTATCACAAGTTACAGGGTAAGTAAAAACCTAGGGTTTTGATGATGCCAAAATCGTCAATTCGACCCAAATCCAAGCGTTCGGATGCTCCGGAGATTGCAAGGCCTGAATATAAGAGAAAACACGTAAACTAAGCCGGGGCGAATCCGGCTAAAGGCCCTCCGGCGTGAGAGTAAGTTCATGGTTTGTATGTAAGAAACTAAATTGACAGAGTTTCTGTATTGTAAAAAGTAACGTACCAAAAAATGAGCCATAGGGCTTGTATTTATAGGGATGGATTGATAGAATCCATGTTGAAGTGAACTTGTAAAGAGATAAGACATAATTCTAAAAGAATTATATCTATTAAGGAGTCATTGTTTGACTTGAATTGGTGTAGGTGGTTACCATCCTGATTGGACCATAACTGTTGAATACTTATTTGAATAGGATTATATGTTCTGCTAGCCGGAACGCCGAGGAGCAAGAATGTTTTATCTCGGCATTTGTATATAAGCCGAGATGCATGATTTTGCTTCCTCGTCATTTGATGATTGGCCGGCGTGTGAAGATGCCGGGATAAATTATTCTGTCTCCTCGTCATTTGATGAAATGCCGAGGTAAGAACTTTTCTCTCCTCATCATTTATGATATCTCGGAGTATGACGAGCCAAGTATCAAGATATAAGGCCGAGATGGAGGCTCCTCGGCTCCTCGGCCTATGAGGAAGATGTTCCTCGGCCCTGACACTTGTGTATTGGATTATGTTTATGGCCCATTCCAATTGGGCCCAACTCGAACAAACCCATGTTCGTATCTCGGTTTATGCTGTTCAGTGGCCCCCGACTTTCTAGCTCGGCTTAGGACGAGGAGAAAGTCATCTCGTCTTCGGCTTATGGGATACGAACAGGTTTTGACACGTGTCCTTGGCGTCGCTTCATATAACTGACGGTTAATACCATGATGATTACGCGTGGGCCCCCATTCCTGTCGTGCCTCGAAAATCGTTGATAACATTTAATGTTGGGGGCGCCATACTCGGTTACCCGTATTATTCTCGGGTCTGACCCGGTTTTGAAGGGTATAAAAGCTAAAACCCTTTTCATTTCAACCTTTACACGCCCCCTTTGTTTGAGAGCACATTGCAAGAGATACACCGGCGAATCACAGCAACCTTCAATTCCAGTTTTCGGCGAACTTGGTTTTTCCGGCGAAATAGCATTCTGTTGCGATTCCCACTGCTCTTTCAAACTCAGGCATGCGATTTCTTCCTTTCTGCACATTCCGTTTATGATTTTGCATCTTCTAGGGTTTTCAGAAAGGATTTCGAATGTGTCAAGAAAAATGAACCGCCATTGTTTGAAGGTTGAAGCTTTCTTCATGAATTTTTGCTTTTAACTCTCATAACTTCAAATCTTTGTTTTTCTTTGGATTTCGTATGAACTTCTTCGAATATTGAATGAACTCCCCCTTTAATCTTTGATTCTCCTTAGAAATGGCTCGTTCTTGGGACCATTCCCCCCGATTCCGTTATGGATATCACACCGGCAATCTGAGGGTTTATCGAAGAGAGAGAGGACCTTGGTTGATGCTGACCCTGGATGACATAGGAAAGATGTTGAGAAGTTATGGCCGTACTCGGATGTTCATCCAATACCCAGATAAAACAAGGATAGATCGAATTGATTCTTCGACTCGTAATGTAGTGTTACTTGAGGATAGAGCAGAAATAGTGGAACACATCGAACTGTTCTACCCGTCTTCAGACCAAATAGTTCGTGAGCGTCTGAGTGTAAGGCTCCCTCCTCGGCCTTATGTAATGACGAGGAGGGATTTCTCCCTTCCCCGTCATTAGATCAGCCATTGACGAGGTAACTAACTTTGTCCCCTCGTCTTTTTGCAGATATGACGGGAAGAGAAGGAGAGACCTCCTCGTCCCCCCGAATCGTTGATGCTTTTATGGAGGGTGCCCAGGTTGAGGGTAGAAAAGGCCGAGGAAGGGGAAGCCGAGGGAAACAACGAGAGAGGGCTCCAAAGGCCGGGGACCCCATGCTTGCTAAGTTGTATTCCACGTACGGGGTGGATAAGGCCGAGTATAAACTAACTTATATGGGCAAACTTGATCTTAAGACGGAGAAGGAGGAGAGGAGCTTTTATTACAATGAGGATTATGTCCATTTCTACTTCAAACAGTTTCAACAGGGGCTCCGTCTTCCCTTGGACCCCTTTATTAATGAATTTTTAGATGATGTGAGAGCGGTGCCGGCCATGCTAGGAGCCAATGGTACCAGGGTCCTTGTAAGTTTCATTGTCCTTTGTCGTAGCCTAGGTTATGAGCCGACCATGGGAGCTTTTAGGCACTTCTACCAAGTCAATTTTGTCACGGACAACTGGCTCCTCGTCATTAGGAGTGCACCCAAGAAACCCAAACTTCTTCTTCCCATGTCAAGCAAGGTTGCAGGCTGGGATAATCATATAATCCGGGTGGAGAGCCGCCAAGGTTGGGAGTTCTAATCCCCTTGCAAGGCCCCCACTTCATCAGGTCCTGTTCAACAGTATGAATGGACTAAGGCTTTGATCAAGCGCCTCGAGGATTTTGTCGAGGTGGGGTTGCTTGACTGGTCGGCAATAGAAGCTTCTGATCACTACTACGTCCAGGCAGGATTAATGCCGGGACCGAAGGACGGGGTGGTTCCCCTCGTCACCGTTAAAAGGAGAAGGCGTTTTAACGATTGGACAACACATCCCCGCCTCGTCTTTCATGAGGATTGTTCGAGGTGTAAGATCCGTCCCCTTGACCAATGTCTGGAAGAAGTAGACGCGGTTGGATGTAAATATTTAACTCATACTTGTAGTTTTTTGCATTATTGTTGGCTCTCCTTTTACTCGTACTTAACCATCTCTTCCTTGTCTTTGCAGTTTTAACCCCCGAGGAAGAAACAGAACTAGCCATGAAGAGACTAAGTCCCATGGAGCTGGTTAAGCAAAAGAGGAAGCAAGTCAAGAAGTCTGGCTTGATCGAGAGGAGGGAGGATGCCAATGCTCGCAACCTTCTTTTGTCTGCTCAGGGTGATCATCCCCTTCCTCTCAGACTTCATGAGGATGTTGAGGCCGAGGAGAGGGGCTCCGATGGCCATGAAAACTTATCAACCATAGAGGGGCATAGTCTCCGTATTAACGCTGAAGTGGAAGTTCAAGGGACTGAGGGGACCGGCCTCGTCCAAAGACGTTCCAGCTCTAAGAGGCCTCCAGTTGCCAACGCCGAGGAGCCGACAGCTAAGCGGCCTGCCGGGGAACCCTCCAATCCTGAGGCTCCTCCTTCCCTTACCATTCAAACCGTCAAAACTTATGACGAGGCCGACAAGCTAGCTCGGTGCATGGCTGCAAGTGTCCCACGTCTGAGGGGTATACCTCTGCAAAATAGGAAGGGACCTTTGGTGAGATTGGGCCGAGCTCCAGTTCAGAGAGCTATGGACGAGGAGGCTTATGAGGCTCTCGTCAAAGAGGCTCCTAGCGAAGATAACTTGCTTTGCCGCAAGGGGCTCTTTATTTCCGAGGTGAATGTCTCCTTTTCTCGGTCGTATTGCTTTTGAGATTTGCTTGGATTTCTAACATTGATTTCTCTTTCAGTTGGCTTCCGTCACGGCTTACGAGAATGTCTTGGCCAAGAAAAGAGCCAGGCACTTGAATGAGGCTAAGACCGCCCAGGAGAAGAGTGAGGCTGAGAAGGCTTCCTTGGTTAAGCTTTTGAAGGCCAAGGACGCTGAGCTCGAAGCGGCCAAGGCCAAAGTAGAAGCCGAAGTGCTGAGGGCAAGTGACGAGAGGGCTAAGGCCGAGGAGCTCCGTACAAAGGCCGAGGAACATCTCCGGCAGACGGAAGCCGAACTAGCCGAGGCAAGGAAGGCCAAGGCCGAGGTCCAAGTAAGGGCCGAGGAAGCCGAAGCCAAGTGCCGAGGTTACGAGGCTACTCTCGTCACCAGGGAAGAGGCGGCCGTGACCCGCTTCAAGGAGAGCCAAGCTTTCCAAGACGCCGTGGATGAGAAGACGGCGACAATGTTTGAGGACGGGTACCTTCACTTGGCCCGTCGTCTGATAGCTGATCCTTCCACCGGCTTGGATTTACACAAGATTGCTCTGCTGATCTGCCAGGATCCGTATGACCAAGCAGCTAGAGCTCTTCACCCTTCAATCCCCTTCTCTCAGTACAACTTGGATGTGATGGCTGAGATGGACGCCCAAACCGGCCGTGAAGTGTGGACGCCCCCGGCTACTGTTCCCAGCAACCTTCAGTCATTGGTGGCGGCCATCCAAGATGAAGGGGCCGAGGACGTTAATGCCGAGGACGTCGGGGGTCAAGCCGATCAGACTACTCTTCCTCCCCCCGGTACTATCACGGAGGAATGGCTTGAGGGGCCTTTTAATGATGGCCAGCAAACTTAGGATAGGATTTTTCTTTTCCTTTTTTGTAATAGCCGTTAGGATTTGTAATTTCTCTTGAAATGTTGATGAACGAACCCTTTTGTTTCAATTCATGTGTTTCAATGAGTTGTTTGTGTTTGTTTTTATGCTAGGCATAGGCACCAGATTTGTGAAGGTGGGATCCGAGGAGGGTCCCTCGTTCCCTGATAATTGAGCAAGTAGTTAGGCCGAGGAAGGACTCCTCGACTTGGACTGTACTCTTAAGTCGTATAGGCCGAGGAAGGACTCCTCGACTTTGACTGTTGGTGATTTCTTCTTTTTTGTCTCCTTATGCCGAGGAAGATGACTCGTGCACAGGTTTCAGACGTGATGCCTTTTAGTCGCAGTGATAAGGTGTTTCCTTGTCTTGACGTGAGGCAAGTCATCAGGCCGAGGAAGAATCCTTGGTCTTGACTGTGATAGTTGTAATCCCGGAATCAAGGCGGACCCTTGTCAGGATGTAAAGCCCTTAGGCCGAGGAGGACCCTCGGTCTTGGCTGTTAGGAACCTGTAGTCGTTGAGTCAAGGCGGACCCTTGTCAAGACGTAAGGTGTATGTTTTGAAGAGCCGGGGATAAGATCCTCGTCTTCTGGTGTTTGTGTGAGGAGCTGATAGTTGCTTTGCATGTGTAAGAAACTGCTTTCGTAAAACTAAAACATGATTACATCGAACTGCAATCCTATCAACTAAAAAAGTAAAAGACAGAAAACAAGAAACTAATCTATTGCAAAATAAACTAGACTAGTGATAATATTTCCTAAGATTGTCGGAATGCCAAGGGTGCTTGAGCTCCTTCCCCTCCTTAGTCTTCAATCTGTAGGTCCCTTCACGAATGACATGAGTGATTATATAGGGACCTTCCCAATTTGGGGAGAGCTTGTTTTGTTCTGCTTTCCGACCGGTTGCTTCGATTTTTCTAAGTACCCAATCACCTACTTGGAATACTCTTCTGATGACCCTCTTATCATGATACGCCTTGGTCCTTTGCTTGTAATTTACCATCCTCATCTGCGCAGCTAGTCGTTTCTCATCTATCAGGTCTAGGTCCAGGTGCCTATTAACCTTGTTGACTTGCTCATCATAATGGGAGTTTCTCACCGTAGGAATGGCCATTTCAGCTGGTGCCATAGCCTCAGAACCGAAGGTTAGTGCGAATGGGGTTTCCCCGGTTGGCCCCCGGGTGGTTGTGCGAACAGCCCATAAGGATAGGGGAAGTTCGTCCAACCATCTACCCTCGCGTCCCTCAAGGTTCTTGGTAAGGGCGGTTAGGACCAGTTTATTGGCAGCTTCTGCTTGACCGTTGCCTTGGGGTCTGCTAACTGAGGATTTTGCATGGTGGACTTTGACTCTTCCCAACTCTGTAGTGAATGCCGTAGAGAATTGTAGTCCATGATCAGAGACAATTGTATGTGGAAGGCCAAATCTGTACCAGATATTGTCGTGGACAAAATTGATTGCGTTCTCTTCCGTTATCTTGGTTAACGCTTTGGCTTCTATCCACTTGGAGAAGTAGTCAACGGCTACTATCACGTATTTGCAATTACCACGGGCGGGAGGGAAGGGTCCGATGATATCGATCCCCCACATGTCAAATGGCCACGTAGGTATCACAAGTGTTTGCTCAACTGCCGGTAGTCTAGGAATGTCAGAGAATCTTTGGCATTTGTCACATTTTCTAACATAAGCGTGCGCGTCCTCCCTTAGGTTTGGCCAATAGTAACCTAGCGATATGATCTTGTCAGCTAAGGTTCTGGCCCCCGAGTGTCTGCCGCAAACACCTTCGTGTACTTCTGCCAAGAGGTTCTCAATTTCCTTAGGATAGACACACCTTAGCAGGGGCTTCGTGAAAGATCTTAGGTAGAGGACTCCGCTCATCACCACGAACCTTAGGGACCTCTTCTTGATAAGTTTAGCTTGAGCTTCATCTTCTGGGAGTTTCTCCTTTTCAATGTACTCAATGTAGTCATCGATCCAACATCTCTACTCTCCGTCTAGGAGCATGACTTGTAGTCTTTCATACGCAGGTTCCTCGGCATAAACTACATATGGACTGGTCTTAGATGTAGACACATCCATGGTTGCTAGTTTAGATAGAACGTCTGCGACTTGATTATCTTCCCTGCTTATTTGCTTGAGTTCGAAAAATTCCAACTTTTTTGTCATGTCTAGGACAAGGTCTCTATATTTGGTCAGGGTGGGGTCTTGGGTGTTATACTCTCCCTTTACTTGTTTGACAACGAGTTGGGAGTCACAGAAAGCCGCCACCTTAGTTGATCCGTAGAAGGAGGCCAACTCGATGCCAAATATTAGAGCTTCATATTCAGCTTGATTGTTGGAGGCAGGGAACTTGAAACGGATGGCGTCCTTGCATAGTGTACTCTCCTTCCGGGCTTGCTAATACAACTCCAGCTCCGCTTCTTTCTTTTGTAGCTGATCCGTCCGTATACAGGATCCAACAGTTGGATGGGAGTTCAATGGGAGAGTCTTTTTCTTCCGGTGCGTTTTGCTTCCGGGAGGTGGGGAGATGCTCACCCATAAAGGCAGTCTCGACCATGAAGTCAACGAAATGCTGTGCCAGGAGGGTCTTCCTTGGTTGGTACGTGATATCAAACTCTGTAAGAGCGATAGACCAATTCAGGAGACGTCCGGAGCCGTCCAACTTATGTAATATCTTCTTCAGTGGTTCATTCGTGTACACGGTGATAGGATGTGCAGAAAAATAGGCACGTAATTTCCTCGATGCAATGACTAGCGCGTATGCTATCTTCTCCACATTAAAGTATCTGCTTTCCACGTCAGACAGTGCCTTAGAGACATAGTAGACGGGCTTCTGAATTCCTTCGCCATTCCGAACTAGGACAAACAAAGATGCAGATGATCGGGCAGCTAGGAATACGTACAACATCTCACCAGTATTCGGACTGCTGAGCAAGGGAGGGGAACCCAAGTACTTCTTCAACCAGAGGAATGCTTCGGAGCATTCGGGAGTCCAGGAGAAGCTCTTGGTACCCTTCAATACCTTGAAGAAGGGCAGTGACTTTTCGGCAGATTTGACAATGAATCTTCCAAGTGCCGCTATTCTTCCATTTAGTCTTTGAACCTCCTTGATGGTGGTAGGTTCCTTCATGTCAATGAGCGCCTTAATTTTTTCAGGGTTGGCCTCTATTCCCCTTTGAGATACCATGAAGCCTAGGAACTTTCTCGCCGTCACTCCAAATACGCACTTGCTTGGATTCAGCTTCATGTTATTAGCTCGGAGGTTGTTAATTGTTTCTTCCAGGTCAGGAGCGTGACTGCCCTCCTTGGTCTTAATAACCATGTCATCGATATAGGCCTCCATATTGCGACCTATTTGCGCACCAAATACTCGATTCACCATCCGTTGGTACGTGGCGCCCGCATTCTTGAGCCCAAAAGGCATCATGATGTAACAGTAGTTTCCCCCAGGTGTTTGAAAGGCCGTCTTCTCAATGTCCTCTTCCGCCATTTTTATCTGATGATAGCCTGAATAGGCATCTAGGAAACTGAGAGTTTGGTGTCCAGCAATGGAGTCAACCAACTTGTCAATTCTGGGGAGAGGATAGCTGTCCTTGGGGCAAGCCTTGTTCAAATCAGTGAAGTCTATACACATACGCCACTTCCCATTTTGCTTCTTCACCATTACCACATTAGCCAACCAAACGGGGTACTTGACTTCACGTATAATTCCGGCGCTAAGTAATTTCTGCACCTCTTCTTTAATAGCTTCCTCCTTGTCCCTCGCAAAGTTTCTTCTTGTCTGGGAGATAGTCTTCGCCAAAGTATCAACTTCCAGGCGGTGGAGGGCTACTTCTTCATTGACCCCTCTCATGTCTTCGACTCTCCAAGCAAAGACGTCGAGACTTTTTTTCAAGAGGGAGATGATTCTTTCTTTCTCTTCTGGAGATAGTTGGCCCCCGAGTTTAATTTTTTGTTCAGGATAGTCAGGATTGATGACTACCTCTTTCAGCTCATCTACAGGCTTCATTTCAGGACCGTCTCGAAATTCCAGAGACTCGATAATAATATCTCTAATTCTCCTCCCTTCATTGTCGTTCACATTGAGGCCTTCTTCCCCCATAAGTTTATCAACGTCGGGAAGATCGACCTTCCCTTTGTCATGGTTGGCCCCCGAGTTCTGGCCGTTGACAAGGGTAGGGTCTTCCTCGGAGACGGACGGAACTATACCTTGGTCATCTGCAATTTCTTGGACCATGGGTACTTCCTCAGATACAGGTGGAATTGTGCCTTGGTCATCTGCAATTTCTAGGACCATAGGCTCTTCCTCATTATCAAGCACCTCACGGATATAGCTCATTCTGGAGCTAGTTTCTGTGGTTTTCTGGGACTTGGAGATCTTGATGTTTTCCTCGGGGGTATCTATCTCCACACTTTTAGATTTCTTTCTGCTCTTTACGACATGTTCTAAGAAGTCTTTGGGGGTTGCCCTCACACATTCAATTCCAGCACGAGCGGGAAATTTAACTCATTGATGAGAAAGGGAGGCCACCATCCCAAGTTTAGCTTGACTTGGAATGCCTATGATTGCATGATAATCACTAGTCAAGTCCATGACTACAAAATTGACAGTAGCCTTGGCTCGGAAGGGATGCTCACCGACTTCAAGTTCCAGCTCCACCGTTCCCTTAGCTCCAACCTTATGGTTGGTGAATCCTTCCAGCCTACCATGATATGGTTCCAACATAGTGTCTTTCAATCCCATCTGTTGGAAAGCGGAATAGTACAGAATGTCACGGGAGGCCCCCGTGTCCACAAGTAGTCTTTCCGATTCCACATTATCAATCCTACCCTTTATGACCAAGGGTTGCTCACGGGCAGCACGGCTTCCTGCTAATTCGTTGGGAGAGAAGCTGATTACCTCTTCCACCTTGTGAATCCAAGCAGGCACATGGTATACTTTGCTCAGTTCAGGGATCTGATCCCTCAGCTTTCTGGTGGAAGTCACTTCTTCACGGATCACATGCAATTTGACCCTAGGAGGCCTACGCTCTCCATCTTCACTTTTTTCGTCATCTTCGCTTTCCTCCTCCTTTCGCTTTCGCTTTCCATCCTTCTTCATGACATAGCGGTCTAGCGTTCCCTCGTCGACCCATCGTTGTATTATTTTCTTGAGGGCCCAACAGCCATCAGTATTGTGGCCATGGTCCTTATGGAAATCACATAATTTAGATTTATCACGGGGGAATTTCGGTTTGTCACTCAGTGGACGGGGAGGAGGGAGATCTACCAATTGCATGATTTCCGAGATGGGTTTGGTAAGAGGGGTGAATACTTCCGACTTTTCGGTGCTTCTTGTCCTATTCTTCCCCTTGGAGCCTTTACCATTCCCATTTTCATTCTGGCGAGTGCCAGCTGCTTCCGGTTCTGTCTTCTCAGATCCTCTTTTCTTTGTTTTATCCTCAGCCATGGAAATGGCATAAGCCACCTTGTATAATTCGGATTTGGACTTAGGTTCCTGGGCGGAGAGTTCATAGATGAGGGGACCAGATTTCAACCCAGAGTTGAAACAAACTATGACCTCCCTGTCAGTGAGGTTCTCTTCTACCTGGTCCGCCATTTTGCGAAATCGGTTGTAGTAACTGAGGGTGGTTTCTCCCTTTCCTTGCTCGATGTTGGCAAGGTCGGCCAATCTCATCTTCCTCTTACCAGCAGTGGCAAAGTGGTCTAAGAACATTCTCCTCATACCCCTCCAGCAATCGATGCAACCTCTTTTAAGCTCACGGAACCAGGTCAAGGCTGTTTCGGAGAAGGTGCTCGCGAAAGCTTTGCAGAGAATGTCATCAGCGGTGGTGAGGAGATTCATGGTTTGCTCAAAACTTTGCACGTGGTCTTTCGCGTCAGTGGTCCCGTTGTACTTTTCAAAATTCGGTACCTTAAAGTGAGGATTAGGTGGTGCTTCAGTGATCCTTCGGGAGAATGGACGGGTAGCCCAGTCATAGTCATCGTCATTGAACTTCTTTCCCATCTCCATGTCATCCAGTCTTTGTTTTAACAGTTCCCATTGTTTGGTTTCCACTTCTTTATCACTGCTCGAGCGGGTGCTTCGCTGAGAGCTACAGACTGATTTATCCTTGGGGTGACCATTTATCCTACTATGCTCCCCGTCATTTCGATGACTGTCGCGTTTAGATGGTGCCTTCCCACGCCTTGGTTCCAATTCCTGGCCACCAAGAATCATTCTGTATGGTTCAGGTGTCCTTGGCCGTGCGAATTCACGAGCACGAGGGCGGGGAGAATCAGGGCGAGGTCGACGTGGTCGAGGAGAATCGTGACGAGATCGATGAGGATGAGGTGATCCAAGACGACGAGGAGCCATGATGAGACGAGGTGGTGACATTCGCTTAGTTAAACTAAGTCTTGTTCTCAGGTCCCGTGAGTTCACTTCCTCTTCCCTGGGAGTTAATTGGCTTCTTAGGTCAACTACCTGATCCTTCTTCTGATTGTTATGCTGAGGACGGGAGGAATCACGGGGGGCCTGCTTAGATGGCAAGGCAGGATCGAGGGGAGGACCTCGTCGCTCACCTGCTCCCTTCCAAGAGGGTTGCCCATAGATAGCAGCATGAATTCGGCCATGGAATGGGCTGGGTCCGATTCCAAAAGACCAGCTTGTGTCTCATACATCCTTTGCAACGTCTCCATTTGTTTATGTAGCAAAGAGCGTCGATCAACGGGTTGAGTACCTCCCGCTTGACCGACGTCGGCATTCTTTGTCTTCTTCCTTCCTACGTGCTTCCCACGAGGACGAGTAGGAGGAGGAAGGATAGCACCTTCTCCCTCGGCATTCGCCTGACCCTTAGAACGAAGAGTCATGGCGAGGGGAGGAGGGCCGTCTGGCTGAGGTAGAGGAGGAGGAGGAGGCAGCTCCTCGGCACCTGAGTTAACCCCATTCACTTGAGTTTGTTCCTCAGCTGTAACACTTGTAAATTGTCCGTCCATTGTGAATCAACAGCAAATTACCAAAAGCGAGAATTTCCAATAAATCCAAATTTCTGGCCAAAAATAGGGCAAATTTTGACCACAAACAAACTGCCAATTGCGATTTTTCCAACACAAAAATTCAGGCCAAAAATTCGCTTTCGGCGTGTTTTCGCAGATTTCGGCCGAATTTTTGCAGAATCTGGCGATTCAAAAACAGAGCCCAAACGGAACAGAAATTTTCGTTCAAAACTAGAAAATTTTCGGCAGAAAACAGACTTCAGGCGACTTTTCCAGGCCAAACAAAGGGTGTTTGAATCGATTTTCCGGCAATGGAACCAATTGATGATGCCAAAATCGTCAATTCGACTCAAATCCAAGCGTTCGGATGCTCCGGAGATTGCAAGGCCTGAAAATAAGAGAAAACACGTAAACTAAGCCGGGGCGAATCCGGCTAAAGGCCCTCCGGCGTGAGAGTAAGTTCACGGTTTGTATGTAAGAAACTAAATTGACAGAGTTTCTGTATTGTAAAAAGTAACGTACCAAAAAATGAGCCATATGGCTTGTATTTATAGGGATGGATTGATAGAATCCATGTTGAAGTGAACTTGTAAAGAGATAAGACATAATCCTAAAAGAATTATATCTGTTAAGGAGTCATTGTTTGACTTGAATTGGTGTAGGTGGTTACCATCCTGATTGGACCATAACTGTTGAATCCTTATTTGAATAGGATTATATGTTCTGCTAGCCGGAACGCCGAGGAGCAAGAATGTTTTATCTCGGCATTTGTATATAAGTCGAGATGCATGATTTTGCTTCCTCGTCATTTGAAGATTGGCCGGCGTGTGAAGATGCCGGGATAAATTATTCTGTCTCCTCGTCATTTGATGAAATGCCGAGGTAAGAACTTTTCTCTCCTCATCATTTATGATATCTCGGAGTATGACGAGCAAGTATCAAGATATAAGGTCGAGATGGAGGCTCCTCGGCTCCTCGGCCTACGAGGAAGATGTTCATCGGCCCTGACACTTGTGTATTGGATTATGTTTATGGCCCAGTCCAATTGGGCCCAACTCGAATAAACCCATGTTCGTATCTCGATTTATGCTGTTCAGGTTTTTTGTTGTATCTAAATCGATCATATCTAGCTTGCTTTTCAAGTTTCGATGAGGGTCCGTTCGATTAATTACACACTTTTTCTATGATTCACGGCGAAAATTCATTAATATATGAATGCAATCATGTTCTTGTGACCGCCAATTGAGTTTGTTTTCATTAATTTGCCGTTAGGGCACACTTCATTTGGATTGTAATTTTTTTGGAAATTTTGGATGTTGTTTAGGCAGGAACGTTATGAATTTCAATGCTACTAGGGCCGGAATGTAGATGATCTTTTCACAATAGTTTTGCTCTCACTAGTGTGGCGGATGCATAGTGGAACGAGAGGGGGCCGTGGCCCCACTGAATTTCTTAAAAAAAAAAAAATTTTTTTTTTTTTTTTTTAAAACAACACGAAGTACAAGGGATTAGGGAAATGTTGTAAACATAATACATAATACATAATACATAGTACAACACACACACAAGACGGAAGAATTGAAGGGCGACATCTGAGGCGGAAGGGGCTGCTTCGACGGTGGAGAAAGAGTCACTCCGTAGCTCTCATGCTCTCTCTCTCTATACCTTGCCTTGCCTTGCGATTTTGATTTTTTTGTTGGTCGATTATTCACAAAATCCAAAAGTTATTTTGATTATCCGACTTCAATCCCTCTATTTTTCATGTTTTACAAAATAATAATGTCAAATACTCTTATTAAATTGCTTTATGAAGGATTTTAGGATGAAAATTTTCATGATTAGATCCTGATTTTGCTTTTAGGGTTTTTATTTATTTAAATAAATTTTGAATTACTGATTTCTCAAACCAATTGTGATTTTTTTAATTGTATGTCTACAAGTATGTTTTTCTTGCAGTTTATATAAAATCTTAGGTTTTTTTGTTGACTACAACTTTTTTGTTGACAGATGAATGCATATTTTGTTGATTGTATTCTGATTCATTTATGATTTACCTATTGTGTATGTAATCTCTTATTAGTTAGTTCAAACAAATTTCGATTGCAGTTTTAAAACCATGAAACGATTTTTCAAGCCGATTAGTTGTGAAGAGTCATCACCTTCTTTCGCTCAAGCATATGATAATGTTCAGGTTTCTTGTCATAGTATCAAAGTCCGGCGAGTAAGTGCTCCAAATGTCCAAGTTGAACAAGTTTCAAACGATATCAATGGTGTTAAAGATCCATGAAACCACCATTGAGTTTACAGTTTGACAAAGTTCATGTTCATCTTCCATGATAGGTTTTTCAATCCTTCCATCAATAAAGGATGTTTTCGTCTTGGCCCTCAATGATCCCTTGAAAACCTTAGCCCATTTTTCATAATTCTCCCCCTTCAATTTGACATAAGTGAGAATCATTCCTGGATTGTCACTTGTCGAAAGAAAGTATGGAGAGCGCCTCTCATCCATGTCTTTTTTCTCGCCGCTAGATTTGGTCATGGTGGCCGGACCTTTGGAAGCTCTGATAACAAGTTAAGAACTGATTTGTATGAAGGAGAAAATAATATTCACTTCCCTTGAAAGATTAAATTGATTACAACTCTATGTATACATGAGTTTCCTACTTGGAGAAAGATTCTACCAATACATGGCTTGAGAATAGTATCGCGAAAGATGCAGCATATTGTTTGTGTTGTCTCTTCAAACCCGAGCAAGGAGAACAAGCGGGTGGGGAATCTTTTGTTGGGGAGGGATTCTCAAATTGGAAAAAGAAGTCAAGATTGTGTGTGCATGTTGGTGATCATAGTAGTATCCACGACAAATGTGCTCAAGCTTGTGATGATTTGTGAAAGCATAAATAACACATTGAGGTTCTATTTTGCCACCAAAGTGATGAAGCAAATAGAGTGTATGAAAGTGCTAGAATTGCTAGATTTGAAATTTAGAACACCCGTTACGTATTTTCATATTTTCACTAAAGATAGAAACTGAAAGAAATATGTGCAACAAGTGGATTAGTTCTAGAAACAGAAAAGTATTTTCTTGTTTCTGCTTTCAGTTCAAGCATCACAGGCGACCATGTTTCAAAAACCCGTATCAGTTACATTCTATCTCAACGTGTGGTAGATACCAGGATAAAAGTAATTATGGATGTGATTTTCGATAATACTTTGTTAATTTATTTGAAATCATTTTGCATTTCAAAAATCATGTATCGTGACGTTAAAATTTTTGGCCCCCACTCACATAAAATTCTGGATCCGCCACACATTCTTCCTTTTAATTTCAAGTTGTGCCTAGTCTAATTTCAAGCTGTGCCTAGTCTGTTTCTTGAGAGCCTATCAGTGGCAGAGCCAGGATTTTTTTTTTTTTGGGGGGGGGGAATCATTTTCATAAATTAAAAGGGGTAAAATAGATTAATTTTTTTTTTTTACATTATGGGGTCAAAATTTCAATTATGTCAAATGGGGGTAGCGGCCCCCAATCCAATGTGCGTAGCTCCGCCCTTGCGCCCCTGCGCCCCTGCATGAAATAGTTATATTATATGAAAATTAGGCAATGTGTGTGTTGTTTTCGCATCCTGATGTGTGAATGGGCAGGCTTTGTTTGATATTTGATCATTGCAAACTGACAGTTTTTACACAAATTCTTTTACCTAAATCTATGTTGGACAAAAGGTGTGAATGTTGGTGCTTCAGGGACACTTGCTCCCTTTTTCTTGTTTTTTTTTCATGCCTTGCCTGCTTTATTTGACGCGTATTGTGTGGTGTAACAGCTTGATTAGGCTGTGAAGGTGAGAGAGAACATGGACTCTTCAGATGATGAGGGTGTAGTTTCGCCACAAGCTGTGTCGGGCTATCATTTTGAGGATGCTGAAAGCAGACCCATCTCATTTGCAGATTTACAAGTGCAATGGAGCGAGGAGGTGAACGGAGATTGTGCCGGTAAAGAAATATATCTTCGTGGGACTGCAGACAATGGGCTTCTGAAAGTGCTCAGGCAGGTGACTGCTTGGAAGTATAACATTTCACTAGCAAATCCGGAGATATCAGTGCTTTCTAAAGACAATAATTGGATCAAGCTTGAAAAGCCAAGAAAGATTTTTGAAGAAATAATTAGGACCATTTTGATCACCGTGCATTGTCTGCACTTTGTCAAAAGGAATCCAGATGCACCTGAGAAAGCTTTATGGGATCACCTCTCTAGAGATTTCAGGTACCCATACGAAGATGTTGGCTTTCCATTAACATCCTTATGTAACCTTTTAGTTTTGATAATGTTTTGCAATTTGTAGCTTGTATGATCCCAGGCCTTCTGAGAATGATCTAATCGATCATATTGACTTCATTGGTGAAGCTGTCAAAAGGGACGAAGTATTAGCGAAATCCAAGGTTGGTGATTTTTTCTGTTCTCCATTTCGGGAAGAATAGGAAAGGCAGGAACACACAGAAACTGCATCGTTATAGTTTATGCAAATCAGTAGCTTCCCATTTTTTTGAATCTTTTATACCTGTCATGTTTTTTTCCAGCTTCATCAGAACACTGGGTTTATGTACACCAAGATACCCAGTATGACTCTATGAGAATAAAGTAAATTTAGTAATTCTGAATGTTCTTTACGAGATTAAGTTAGAATGTATTAGTAGCCGCTCACTTAGCGTTTGCCAATTGTTAATGCTAAATTTAATTGTATTTTACTGATCAAAGGAAAATTTCAATCACTGAACAGTTTCTGGCTGCATTTCTTGAGGAGAAACCCAGGAAAAGGAAAGCCGTTTACGAGGTTATAGTCTAACTTCTTAGTATCCTCTACACTTTGATTTAGTTCTATATATGAGACAAATTGCCTATTTGATTCAGAAGGGTGCGGGAAGTTTGACGAGGCCAGATTTCATAGTTGATGATGTTACTGATGAACCTGAAGAAGATAACTTACCCAATAAAGACGCTGAGGATGAAGAGTCTGACGAAGAGAATGACCCTTTTGATTCAGTTTGTGCAATTTGTGATAATGGCGGTGACCTTCTGTGGTATGTATTTCTTTCATGATATCTTTGGTTTCATGGATCTTTCTATTTGTTTTTTTTTTATTAGAAAATAAGATTGTATTATATAAAAACCAATTTACAAAGAATGAACAAGCAGTCCATCTAACAAGGAAAGAAAAAAAACAAAAACAAGAAGCTACATCTAAGTGATGGCAGCGACCCAATCACTATTCAAGACGTTCAACGATAAACCTCGGAAGGCACCATTTGCATATGCCCAAAGAGAGGCTAAGTCCACCACTTTATCCCACAAGAGACGCTTCGCTAAAAACTTATTCTTAAAAAAACATCCTTGAGTTCCTCTCTATCCAAAGACACCAACACACCGCAAATATCCCACAATCCCATAATTTTTTTGCATCTCCTTTTTTACCAAACCCTATAAACTTAATTTGGAGAAAAGATGAAATGGACTCCGGACTCACCCACCCTTCAACCACCTCTGAAATAAACAATTCCAAAAATAGCGAGCAATATTACAATGAAGAAAAAGATGATCATGTGTTTCAGACTCCCTGCAATTCACAATCCAATTTGGCGATGGACATTTGTTGGGCCTGCGAATCTGCAACTTGTCATTAGTATTGAGTTTATTAAGAACTAGAATCCACATAAATGCCCGAATCTTGAAAGGAGACTTTTGTTATATAATAATTAATGATTAATATATTAATTACTCCCTCCGTCCCAGACCAAGAGTCCTACTTTCCTTTTTGGTCCGTCCCAGACCAAGAGTCCCTTTCCTTAAATGGAAAATTTTCCTTATATTTATACCCTTATCATCTCCATATATTTACAAAAAAACCATTACTATTCCTCCCACTCATTCTCTCTCCTATTAAATATTATTAACTTTTACATTCTCTCTCTTATTCCCTACCACACATTTAACTTTTACATTCTCTCTCCTATTCCCTACCACACATTTAACTTTTACATTCTCTCTCCTTAAATTTTCTACCCACTTTAAAAAAAAATCTTAAGAAGCGTGAAATCTCCCCCGAGGACCCTTGGTCTGGGACGGAGGGAGTAATAATTAGTGTTCAAAGTGAGAGTGAGACGGATAAGAGCAGTCAGGAGTGAATAACTTCGGGGTTCGAGTTGGAGTTTGACCTTGGTTTTTTTTTTTGATCATATTGTTATATAATGATTAATGATTAATATATTAATTAATCATTAGTGTTCAAAGTGAGAGTGAGACGGATAAGAATGTGCAGTCAGGAGTGAATAACTCCGGGGTTCGAGTTGGAGTTTGACCTTGGTTGTTTTTTTGATCATATTGTTATATAATGATTTCCAAACATAGGACGAGATAGAAAGGGGGAATGGAGTAGGGCTCTGGATCAAGAAATTTAGAAAAGATTTAAATGAATAATTTCCACATCCCTCTAAAGACCAAACACGCGAATATGAATTATTAGACATATGAACATGGGCCAAAGAAGAGAGAAGAGCAACTGCATCATCATCTTCTCCATCATTCAAATTACGAAAGAATTGGTAATTCCAAGAAATAGCATCACCCCCTCCCTAGACTCTTGGAAATTAACGATAGGGGTCTAATGAATAACGAAAGACGATTCAAACGAGGATAAATGTCCCACTAATAGGAATTACAAGCCCAATTATCTTCCCAAAAACGAATTTTAGCCCCATTACCTACCTTCAACCGAATAAGAGCAACCATTACTATGCATCCCGAACTTGCTTTTAATAACTTTATGCCAAATGGATCGAGACTCTCGAGGAAATCTACAAGCCATTCGCTTACTAGAGAGATGTTTAGACTAATCAAGTTGCCCAAAGCTAGACCGCCCTACTCTTTAGCAAGGTTCTAAAAAGCGATAGGCGGATGCTAGGCGGTGTAGTCGGGCCTAGCGCCTAGGGGCCTAAGCGGGGCCGAGAAATTAGACAAATTTATAAATATATTCCATATAAAATGAACATTCAGTTTCAATGTTACCAACAAGAAGAACTTAAGTCAACAACAATACAACATTTTTCATGTGCCAAAAAGTATAAAACCATTACTTCACACTTTTTAAACAAAGTAATCAAATACCCAATTTTGATGACAAAGAAACAACTCACAAGCAAACTATTGTTTATAGAGAGAGAGAGACGGGAAAGAGAGGACTTACAATTTAATGAATTTATAGTTGATGATGGAGATGACGGAGTCGACTCGTGGAGACGAGGAGAGAGAACAATCAAGATGATGGACTGATGGAGAGAGAACGGCGGAGAGGAGAGAGTAGAGACATGATGTCGTCGAGAAATCGAGATATAGAGCCCTAACGTAGACGTCGAAGAGGATAAAAAATATCTAAAATTAACTTGACTTTATTAAAAAAAATTGACCCTTTTCCGCCCAGGCCCGCCCAAACCCGCTTTGCTCACCCAGTCCGCCAGCTCCGCTCAGCTCGCCCATCGCTTAATCTCCCCGCCTTTAAGGAAAGCGCGGCGCCCGACCACCGCTTAGGCCACTTTTTAGAACACTGCTTTTTAGGACGACACACTTTTTTCCACGCCACCAAATGATCTCTGCTATCCTCCCCAGATCCTTCCCACAATAACATCCTCATTGCCCTCTCAATAAAATCCGCCACTGCACTCAAAATTTTAAAAAGAGAGGTAATAGAGCAGAATAATAGAAAGACAAGCCCGCACAAGGGTGATACGCTCACCAAAAGAAAAATAAGCACACTTCCAACTAGCTAGGCGCTTATTAACTCTCTCTACTACTGGGTCCCAAAAAGAGAATTACTCTGATTACCCCCCAAATATGAAAGGGGCCAAGAAAGTACTTAGCAACTAATCAAAGGCGCATATCTATTCCCCACATCATCTCCTCTGTTGATTCCTGCAATTTCACACTTAGCCAAATTAATTTTAAGTCCCGACACACTTTCAAAAAGCTGAAGGATGGTAAGCCCATTTTTAAAATTTCGAACACCCTCGTCAAGGAACAACATCGTGTCATTGACAAACTGGAGATGAGAAACCATGATCTTATCCCTTCCCACCTTACAACCCTCCACTAAACCAACCTCCTCACCTCTACATAACAACCTACTTAAAATACCAGCTACAAGGGTTAAAAAATGGAGATAAAGGATCTCCCTGTCGAATCCCTCTGGAGGCCTCAAACCACTCTTGAGCCTTACCGTTAACAATGACTGAAAAACTCGGGGATCGAAAACAACCCATAATCCACCTCCGCCATCTAGCTCCAAACCCCTTCTGCTCAAGAACATGCTCTAAGAAAGACCAACTCAATCATAAGCCTTCTCAAAGTCAAGTTTAACCACAACACCCTTATGACCCCTCCTATGTAGATCCTCTACAATTTCATTTGCAACCAAAGCAGCATCAATTCCTTGCCTACCCCCAACAAAAGCACTTTGAGCTTCAGAAATGGTATCGCCAAATACGACCCTCAATCTAAGCGATAAAACCTCGGTAATAATCTTATAATGTCACCAAACTGATAGGTCTAAAATCATTGACCTTAACTGAACGATCCGTATAATATTGTATAAAAAATCTACTCAAGAACAACTACTGATCACATCGAGCTAATCATGGGGTGACTATCTGCTGCCTATCCCCATTCAACTGCGTGAACAAGGAGGGGGTAGTGATAACATATGTTCTGTTCAAATAATACGAAGATGCATCAGTCTTTGCCATATGATAACCCACTTTGTTTGTCTCACGGTAGCAATTAGCCAAACAGAGTGGAACTCCTGGAGTATCCAGCAACAGATAGCAAACAATGTAAATGGCTGTGCAACACGGAAATCCTGCGGAGTATACCAATACACTCAAAAAGAGAATATGTTTGAATGCAAACATTCTCTTATATCCGAAAGCTCATCATGCTATTTTTGGTGTACCCCAAATGTTTTGCATAGTGGGTGCAAAAGTAACGTTCCTTATATCGGATAGCTCTTTTTATACCGCTAGCCCCAGGATTGCCTAGAGCAGCTCCATCTGTGCATAATTTGAACTCAGTTAAAGAAAAAGGAGTATATTGAATCCAAATTAAACAAGGGGCCATTTTTTTTGAGGGGGATGTACATTATGAAAAAAGAAATTGATTCCTCGTGCTCCGTATAGCTCAATGTTGGTTAAACATTATAACCAATGATTGGTAATTTTTTGAAAGTAAGAAAAGAATGGTTAAGAGATGTGAACCAGGATATTGGGCGATGGAAGTGGTAGGACATTGCTACACTAACACCCTGGTCCTGATTCCGCAAGGAACCACTGTTTTAACCTTAAACATCAACTTAACCATGGTAACACTTAATTAAGAAGTTATCAAACGCCATCTTACACAATAAAGTACTTTGTTAACGAGGAAGTATGTATTTTTGGGACTAAGATTGTCTTGCGAATCTAAATGGAGTTGCATTTACCCATGTTTTGTATTTAGTTGGTTGGGATATATAAGCTTATATTAATGCAGTATTAAGGTTCTTGTTCATATCATGCAAGTATGTGGCGCTGAGACTGAGATTGTCTTTCCATCTGAAGTAAGTTGCAACAACAACAACAACATTACCCCAGTGCTGCAAAATATAACTTGTACCTCATTTCGTCCACGTTTGTGAAGCAACAATACTGCTTCTTCTAATTTATGATCTGGCCTGTTATGCTTGTGGCTTCTCTTAAACGTCACGTACAGTACAGTGTAGAAGAGAGCCTTTTTGTATGAATTAGCAGAGGTTATTGAATGCTCATTATTCTGACCTTGCAAGTTGAGTCACTCTTGTTTCTCTTGGGATGAACGTTCAGAAGTTTCCAGTGTTCCTTTCACTTGAAAGGTTTCATGGTGCATTTTTTGTCTAATGCAGTTGTGATGGGAAGTGTTTAAGATCATTTCATGCAACTGAAGAAGCTGGTTGTGAATCTTCGTGCCAGTCTCTGGGCTTATCTGTTGAAGAAGTAGAGGTACTCCTAACGGTTATTTTTTCTGCTCATGGCTAATAAACTCTATATTTCTATGTACCCCAGTTGTTCATTTTGATACTCCTTGCATGCTTGTTATACATCCGATCAAATATGCTTCGGTTTTGCAGGCAACACAAACTTTTATTTGTCTGAATTGTCAGTATGACATACACCAGTGCTATGTTTGTGGAGAATTGGGGTCTTCCAAGAAGTCAACCGGTGCTGAGGTTTGTGCTCCTTCGCCTGAAAATATGAATTAGTTTTTCATGTGGGTTCCTACTTGTGCCTTCTCATTTCATCTCACATGCTACTTGATTAAGTGAAATCTTTTGAGCAAGTTTAATGTCCTGAAAAGTTGTTCTAATGTTTAGTTTGGTAAGTTCTTGCTTAGAGGTTCTCCAAGCTGTACTATTGTAAGTCATCATATAACATATTGATTGCTAGACCCAACTGTCCTTGACATTTGGTCCTTTCAGTTATTCTATATTCTATTTATTTGCAGGTCTCTTTTTTTTTTTTACGTTTCCCTCTTTCTAATAATTTGCCCCCCCCCCCCTTGTCAAAAATAAAAGAAAAGAAAGAACATATATTATACAAAAAACAATGTATGTCATCAATACAATATACTCCCTATATCTCTAAATGAAGGCCTATTTTCCAAAAAATGTCTCTAAACGAGTTTTCACTTATAACATCATCGTATCCAATATATACCTGAAAAATTTAAAGTTTATAAGATGGATAGTAAGCGTATTTATGCATCTTTCTTACCAAGTTTTCTTTAAACTCGGAATGCCCTTAAAATATAAATGGATATTCATTTAGGGATGGAGGGAGTACATGATACGGTCTATACAATGTATGTGATACAGTCAATACTGCTAGGTTCCGATACACCAACCATTCCGAATTGGTGAGGGTGTTAACAGTATTGCAAGTACTGTAAGCAGTAAGTATTATGAGACGTGGTTATGATTTGTTTCTGTGATAATTTTCTTATTCTACACTTCTATAGTGTGTCCTACACAAAATCTGATCAGGAATGGCGAGTTGAGGGCAGATCAGTGCTATGTGATTTGCAAAAATATGATGCTCTATTTATTTGTTATTTTTGTTGTTACTACCATTATAGTTTTTGTAGTATACGTATGGTTATTTTGTTGACACATGATACTGAGAGCTTTGTTTTCTTTAACTTTCTACAGGTTTTCCAGTGTAGTTCTGCGACATGTGGCCATTTCTACCACCCACAGTGTGTTGCAAAGCTGCTTCATCGTGAAAGTGAAGCCGAGGCAAAGGACCTTCAGGAAAAGATTGCGGCTGGGGACCCGTTTACTTGTCCTGTCCATAAATGTGCTATCTGTAAGCACGCTGAGAATGAAGATAACTCTGAGTTGCAGTTTGCCACATGTAGACGCTGTCCAAAGTCGTACCATAGGAAATGCATGCCCAGGTTCAAATTTATTTTAAAGTTTTTCCTCTAGCTCTATCTTATTTAATCTTGCTTTAAATTACTATCAGTTCTACAAATGATTGATGCTTGGCTATGCTCACCAGGAAGATTGTCTTGTGGGATTCTGATGACGAGGAGGCCGAAGTAAGGGCTTGGCCAGATCTTTTGCCAAAAAATCGATTATTGATCTATTGCTTGTAAGTTCTGTTTCTGGTAACTATGGTTCTGTATTCTTCTTTTTGTTATTTTTCGTCTAAACTTTAATGCTCTGTCTTGATGCATCTTCGTTTTCTTATCAGGAAACATGATATTGATGAAGAGCTCAAGACTCCATCAAGAGATCACATAAAATTTCCATATAGTGAACAATTTCGTGATAGTGGACTGAAGAAGAAGAAGAAGCGAGCATCAGAGCTGCAGCCAAGCAGCAGAAAAGGGGAAAGTGTGCCGGAAAAGATATCTGCTGTGAATCCATCTAAAGGAGTTGCAAAGTTTTCTTCAGTTGAAAATCAGAACAATTCTTCTAAAAAGAGGCTCGTAAAGCTGTCAGTGCCCGAGTCATCGAAGAAGCAGAAAGTAGTGCATACTTCTGAAAAGCCTTTGAATAAGAGTTCCTCAGCAAAAGTAAAGAAGTCTGTCACGGATGAAAATCAAAAATCATTGGGTAATATGCTGTATGACTTGATGACTAAGGGATCTGGGCCAGTCAAGTCCAAGGAGGATATCCCTGCTGTAGGTGAACACCAGTATACCCAGACCCCAAAGCTTCCTGCTCAGGAAGCATACAGTTCACCTCCTCTAGATAATGATTCAAGGAATAGGTTATGCATTTCTCCTTTTTGCCACATTGCTTGATTTTACTTTATGTCTATGTGTGCATTTCTACGCCTATGTTAAACTAGATAATTTCATTTTCTCACAGTCACATCTACATACCATGATGCAGGATATTGGCAATGATGAAGGAGGCTTCTTCTTCGGTTACACTGGAAGAGGTCATAGAGAAGCACAAAGTGCCAACAACCCATACACACACATCAAGAAATCTTGTGGATAGAAGTATTACGTTGGGGAAGGTGGAGCGTTCTGTTGAGGTATGTTCAAGTGATTTAGTTTACTTCACTGCTGTAATCAGGGTTATACTGTACGTAAGTTTCAGTTCTCTGATTACAATTTATTATATGTTTACAGGCTCTCCGTTTAGCTGTAAAGAAGCTAGACGAAGGATGCAGTATTGAAGATGCAAAAGCTGTTTGTGATGCTAGGGTTCTCCAACAGATATTGAAGTGGAAGGTATTATAGTTTCTGATCCTACTGCCTGTTTTATGGTATTTTTGTTCCCAATTTGGTCTATTTTAGCTTTTAGCTAAGTGATGATTGTTTTCTGGCTTATATAGAACTTCATCTTATTTTCTGTTAAAGTTGCTCAGATGTTTTACCCCTAAAATGTTTAGAATAGGAGTACATATGACCCATGCTGCATAGATTTTCTATCGTTTTTTTGTTTCATTCATCTGTGTAGTGGGAAACATAGATGATACTATTCAATTTGTAACAGTGTTACATCAACACTCAATCTTTTGTTGAGAGTGGATATGTGAGGACTGAAGGGTTTTTAAGGTTGCCGTTCTCTTCTTTGCTTTTGGGTACGGATTCTTACGTATTAGTGGATGCTGCATTTGATAAAAAATGATAGCTGTGCCACTGTGGATTTGTTTCCAATGGCGTAATGGCAAGTAATATCATGCCTCTTTTTATTTTGTTTGCATCCTAAAAGCAGACTAATTCCTTAGGTGCGGATTTAAAATGTGATGTCAACTGGTTTTAGTAGTCAATAAGGTGAGTTACTGAGGGGGTAAAATGTGGGAAATTTCACCTCACTTGATGGGGAGCTAGAGGAGATTTTATTCAAGCTGCATTCTTGTGGCCTGTGGGTTGACAGGACTTATGTATGCTTGACAGTTCTGTAACCAGCCCATTTAGCGATAAAGGGTCTCTCTCATCTGTGTTAATCACCTGGATTTTCATTTCACTTATATGTTATGCCTTGTGTGTGGAAGGTGTAGCTGTTTTATTTTATGCAAGAATTAGAGTTTATTTTCCCTTTTCTCCATCCTGACATAGCCTTGTAAACCGTGTTACATGCTACTTGATCTAAAAGAAATGTATCGTCTATCTTTAATCCATGAGTCCCCTATTGTTGAGTTTCAAGAGTTTGGGGAGGGGGGAGATTCTATATCCTGGATTTTTCATTTCTTCCGCAATCTTAATGACAGAGAGTCGAATGATGTTGGTATGCTCTTCCTCCTTATCTCATGTTCGTTTGTCGAATCAACAACATTAATTTATCGTACTTGGTTGTTAGAGGGATACGGAAAGTACTCTTGTAAATCTTTCTTAATTTCTTGATTCGGAGTCCTAATCCATTATCCTTTCCTTTCTCATCTCGTGTTTGGAAGTCTAAGGCCCCTTTCAAATTTCGGCCATTTCTGTTGATTCTAGTGCTTAATAAACTCAATACTAATGGCAAATTGCAGCTTCGATGTCCTTACAAATGTTTATCGCCTAATTGGTGCGTAAGTTGCAAGGAGTTTGGACCAGGAAACACACAATCACCTCTTCCTCCATTGCATCTTTGCTTGTTGTCTTTGGAACCGTTTGTTTGAGGTGGCTAGAGGAGTGTGGGTTACTCCAGAATCTAGTTCTTCTCTTCTCCAGATTCGCTTCAGGGGGTTTGGGAAAGGAGAAGAGGCAAGACGCTTGTGGGAGTGTGTAGTATTTGCAGTTTGTTGGTGTATTTGGCTGGAAAGGAACACAAGGATTTCACAAGTTGGTATCTACCGAGGCATCTCTTGTGGGATAAAGTGATTTCTTTAGCTTCTTTTGGGCATATGCTGATGGTGGATTTAGGGGGTTGTCTCTTAATGATTTGAAAAGAGACTGGGTTGCTGCTATTTTCTAGTGTAGAATCCTTGTATTTTGTTTTTTGTTCTTTAGTAGATGAACCTCTTGTTCACTGGATGTATTTGACCTTTTTTATACAAGTTTTTTTTTTCCTATCAAAAAAAAAAAAAACCAACTTCTTATGTAGAACCTCCTCACAGTCTTTATGAGGACCTGTAATGGGGATCCCCTTCAATGTACCCTGGATCTGTATATCATAAATAGCCAAGAATAATCCTAAATTTGACTAAATGACATGTAAGTTCTTCTCCAAATATCTGGGAGTTTCTTTCATTGAAGGGACTCGAAGATAACAAAAATGGCCCCAATGTATACAAGATTTACACCGTTTATATTAATCCTACTCTTTTTTGTGTTGTTTGCTTCTCTATTGAACTTGAAGAGATTTTCTTTTTTATAGCTCATCATATTGGACCTCTTTGGTTGGATTTACTATAACATATGTGATACTGCCTTTGTTATCATCATTTATACTTTCTATTTTTTTTTCTTCAGAGCAAGCTCAGAGTGTATCTTGCTCCATTCTTGCATGGCATGCGTTATACATCTTTCGGTCGCCACTTTACAAAAGTGGAGAAGCTAAAAGAAGTAAGTGGATCTCTTGATGAAATAAGCACATCCTTTTTAATTGACATATCTTTAATTTTTTCAATCTTTCTTTCATCTGCTAGACCTGCATGAGATCTGCTTGTGCTCTTCAAAATTAACATACCAATTTGTAACATCGTCATTTTAGGCTGTAAGGGCTTTAAAGAAGTGATAAATTGACTGTTTGGTGATAATAAAATGTCCATCCATGCTCAGTAGTTAATTAAATCCTAGAATATGTAAATTACTTATTAACTTTGATCAAGATAGGGAAGATTGTAGTTTTGTCCTGGTTATGTCATGCATTGGTTTCGAGAGGAAAGTGCCTTATTTTTAGTGGGAGCATATGCACAAGATTTTGATCTCTTAATACGAGTTAATGCAATTACATGTTGCTTATATTATTGAGGCGCGTGTCTCCAGAGTGTCATAGTTGAATCCCCACCAAAACAGCAGCAAGTGTTAAATGAATGTAAATTTATTATAAAGCATTTTCTTTCTGAACTACTTGCATTTGGATATATTTTCCCACTGAAGCGTAAATTCTAAAATGTGACTTAATGTCAATCATGCAGATTGTTGATATTCTCCATTGGTATGTTAAAGAAGGTGACACGGTAAGAACTCCTGCTTCCCGACTCAAGTGATTGATCGCGGTAAATGAGTATGACATTTTCTTATTAAAAAACTACTTTTACTCCTTTTAAAAGGTTACAGGTAAAAAGGGCATAACATTGTAATCAGTGTAGCATGCTTAGCACTGACATCCATTGTCCGGATCGCAGCCTTGACAGACTAATTAAGGTGCTTTAGCATGTACAAACAAATTAATCAACCTTTTCCTAGCATACTAGCTGCGAAGTGGGATAATTTCTCATTGATTTTACGTTAATAGGTGCACATGTATCCATAACTGTCACTTTATGAAATAAAATGGACCCCTCAAGAGTTCGAAGGTGGTAGACTGAAGGAAAATAAATGAGTGGGGTTGTATTCCGGTGTTCCAGGAAATATCTGACCTTCACATGACTGACTCTTAGCCCTTGTGTTCTAATTTTTTGTTTTTGTTTTCGCAAATGTATTTTATGGTGACTTTTCTATTTTATTTTGTTTGCCGTTTCTTTTGGAGTTCAGTTTATAGCTTCGTAGCATAATTAACTTGTGTTTCTTGCTGTTTTAAATAACATTAAATCTTGGTTCTAACTTTAAAATTCAACTTGATTTTACTCGATTCTTTATTCAGTGGTGCACGATCCGTTATTGTTTTTTCACGCAGATAGTTGACTTCTGTTGTGGCGCTAATGATTTTAGTTCCATCATGAAAACGAAGCTTGATGAGGTGGGGAAGCAGTGCTCCTACAAAAACTATGATATTCTTCAAGCTCAGGTGACTCTTTTTTGTAATTTTTAATAGTGTCTGATCCAATAAAGCATACTGCATTTAAATGGACACTTAAATTCGGAAACAACAAGAAAGTGTGTTTATTTTTGAGCCATTGGTTGTCGTCAAACACATATGGAACCCCAAAACTTTTGAAATGTATATGATAAAAGTTTGGGTAAATCACAATATCAGATTAATATTTGTTAGCTAATTACGGGTACTATGTTGTTGGGTAAATTATTATTGCGGTAAAGCTGCTATATCCTAAGATGCTCGGACTCGCCATTTTAGCGCGCCGTACCCGTGTCGACACGACACGGATACTCATTACCGAGGATATGCGTCGGACTTGGCTAGGAGAAAGAGGACTCGGCACTTACCTAGGAGAAGCGGGAAGTGGGGACGATTCATGGTCGGTGAGTAAGAAGACCGACTGAATTTGTTGTTCCGGCGCCGGAGAGTTTGAAATTGCCGGAGTGGTGGGTTTGAGATCAACCGGAGCTTCGTCCTTGACGTATCTTGACGGCGTAAGGGAAGGGATGGCTTGGCCGCTTGGGAAGAAGGGTCGCGACTCGCCGTGAATTGTGTGAGAGATGGAGAAGTGGAGGCGTTTGTGTTTGTGTGAGAGAGAGAGAGGAAGAGAGAGAAAGAGAGGGGATCAGTGAAGCCGTGAAGGAGAAAATAAAAGAATAGGGTTTGGTTAAATGAATGGGCTTTGTGTTTTGGGTTTGGGCTTTGGTCTTTGGTTTGTTAGTCAATCTCACACATGTACAATTAAATGAAGCACATCCTTATTAATTTTCAAAAATTGACTTTTTTTTGTTATTAATTTTCAAAAATTGACTTTTTTTGTTATTGTATTTTAAATTTGTTGAGAGAATTGCAATTAATAATTTTCCCATAATAAATTTACAGAAATTTACATTTTAATTTTAGTAATGGATTATCTTTTTAATATGAAATTTACTAATTTTTATCAATATGTTTTTATATGCCGAGTCCATATTCATATTTTGGACCCTTCTAATCCGTGTCCCCGAGTCCGTAATTTTGAGATTTGAAGTATCCGACACTCGGATCCGTACCCGTGTCGGACACTTGTACCCGAGTCCGAGAATCTTAGGCTATATCTAGGTTCTTAGCTGTTTATTACTGTAAATTTGGTTGCTATTGACTTGAGTTGGATGAATTATGCTATGTTAAGGGGTTCATATTTTCTTTGTTCAACTTAACAGCTATAATTTCGAACTTTAAATTGGAATATATTCTCTGTATATATCTAATATTGTACTATGGAATTTTATGTTATTTGATTTTATATTTCAAAATGTTTATCATTTTTATTCATATGTTTTTGTTCTGTATGTTATTAAATATTTTATCCAACTGCAATGGAAGAGAATCCTGGTCCAGCACTGAACTTCAATATATACATTATCTGTTGTCTTCTGTTGCCGTGGATAAATGTATAAGAAAAAGGGTAGTTGAAGGAGCAAGTTTCCCCCCACCGTTATTGGTCTAGAGAGTCATTTGGGGTTTTGACATGTGAATGAAAATATATAATGGGAAGTATCCTTGACTAGTGTTATTGGTTATAGTTGTGCGTCGTTGGTTCGGGTCATTCACGTTTACTGAAGCAGCTTTCACCACACAATAGTTGGTGCTTGGGTCACTTCAAACTTGTAAAAAATGAAAAATCTGACTTAGAGTATATTAACAAAATTTGATTACTCAGTGACGATTTGAGTAAAAAATTAGAGGATGGATGGGACAAATGGTGGTGAAAGATGATATTACACTTGAATATTCCCTCCGTCCAATAATAAATGTCGCATTTTACTTGTCAACATTTTTAAGGAATGTGTTCTACTTGTTTGCATATTGCTAATACCATGTTAAAATTGCACAGACTATTTCCTTACATAGAAATGTGATTTTTTTACGGATGGACCAAAAAGGAAGATGCAACATTTTTATGCGACGGAGGGAGTATTTTTGTATGTAAAATGATGCCTGTCCAGATTCATCAACAGAATTCTTTTATGTATCATACATTAGCTGAACCTCAACACTTGTAACGTATGATGCAAATGAATTTTGCTGATGAAATAACCATGTTGTCTAAATTACTGTAGCGACCCTAGTTTTGTGAAGAGTTCAAAATTAGGTATGGTAGATCCATGTTTTTTAATTTCACTTGACCATCCTCACACTGCATGTCGAAAATTTTACTTGGTGAGATCACAAACAAAACTTTGTTAAATATTGTACTTCTTTCATATCTTGCAGTATGGATATCTGAAACTCAATAAAGTGCTGGGCAGGGTTTACTTCTTTCAAATCTTCCTATTTAATAAATGTAACAAGAAATACGGGGGTTGTTATTCCAAGAAAAATGAAGTAGTATGCGTGTTGAGTGTTCCATTTTCGTCATCTTGTGAATTTGGTCTTTTATTTCCTTGCTTCATTGGATGCTTGTGATTCTTAATTGTAGAACGATTTTAACTTTGAAAAGAGGGATTGGATGACTGTCCAGCCAAAGGAGCTGCCACCTGGGTCGCAATTGGTTAGACACTTTATTTTTCACCCATTTCATTTCTTTATTCCCAATAATTCGTCAATCGTTGGAACTTGGTAAAATTTTGTTTCATTTCACCAACTTTTTCATTTTGTCTATTGAGTAGATAATGGGTTTAAACCCTCCTTTTGGAGTTAATGCATCCCTTGCGAACAAGTTTGTAGACAAGGCACTTCAGTTCAAGCCAAAGCTCATTATCCTTATTGTTCCACCGGAGACAGAAAGGTTTCTGCCTGCTGTCTATCTTTCTTTTACTGTGTGTGTTTGTCTTGTCTCTCTCTGAGTGTTTTTTTTTTCTTCTCAACCAGGTTGGATAGAAAACGTCCTCCATATGATCTGGTTTGGGAGGATGCCGTGTTGCTTGCTGGCAAGGTGAGTCGTTTGCTATTTTATTTTTTACTTCCCCCGTCCAGGAAAGATAGTCCCATTTGACTTTTAATGGTTAGCACAAGTGAACTTTGACCATACATTTCAATCTAAAATGATTTATCAATAACATTTTTTATAATTTCAATAGGATATTGGTTAAAGTTCACTTGTGTTGACCATCAAAAATTAAGTGGGACTATATTTTTGGGATGGAGGTGGTATTTCTTTGGCGGTAGAATGTTGTGCCCTTTGCCTTTAACTTTTTTTTTTTTTTAACTTTTGAATTTCCAGTCATTTTACTTACCCGGGTCAGTCGACATTAATGACAAGCAAATTGATCAATGGAACAATACCGCACCACCCCTCTATCTCTGGAGTCGCCAAGATTGGACCAGTAAGCATAAGGCAATTGCGGAGCAGCATGGCCATACTTCTAAACTAGAACACGACTCAGGCAGAGCTGAAATAGATGCTCCGATGAAGCATGAGGTTAAAGCTGAAGTACCCAAACCATCATATAATCATCCAGCCAAAATTGAAGAACCAAAAAAGTTGCCGGAAAAGGAAGCAGTAGTTGTGACCGGAAATCATAAAAGCCATTCTCCTCACGATCTTGGTGTAGCAGAAGGTAAAAAAGAATCTTTGGGCCACAAGAGAAATGAATCTCGTGAAAAGTCAAAGAAGAAGACCCGTGGAATAAGGAATAAGAAACGAGAGCCGGACAATGTATTCCCAGACGATAAACCAAAAGAGCGGAGTTCCCTCCCTCGCCTGTCTGAGCCACGTCATTCGCCCTTACATTTAGATACTGCATTCAAGGGACGGGAGCCGTGTGACCAGTTTGACCAAAGCCTGAACTCATCATCACGGATGCATTATGAAAGAGCATCTAGCAGGAACCGTGAGGATGGCATGGCACGGGGAAGCAGCCCAAGCACCAAGGAATTGTATGGAGGCTCGACACATGGACGGTTAGATGGTGGTCGTGTTACTCCTGATTATGGAATCAGGCACACTGAAGCACAATTCTCAGGTTATCAGCGAGAGAGCATTGAACGTGGTGGTTATTCTAGGTCTTATGCCGATGAAACACGGTCTTCTTTGGGTCAAAGGAACAGCTACTTTGCAGGTAACGAGCCAAGTTTACAATCTTCATATGTGCATCCAGCTGCAGTGGTCCCCCAATCATCATACAATGGGATGAGCACATCCACAATGCAGAGGTATGCACCTAGGCTGGATGAGCTGAACCACACCAGGATAAATAGCTTGGCCGCTGATCCGCTGGTCAATAGACCCGGGGCCTATGGTCATCCGATTCCTAGACCCGGGGCCTATGATCATACGGTACCGGGACCAGGGGCCTATGACCATCCGGTTCCTGGACCGAGGGGGCCCTATGATGATCCTGTTGCTAGAGCAGGATCTCGAGTTGATAGTTTAGGATTTGCTCCTGGACCTTACCGCACCTTCTCGCAGAATGGATGGCTTAATGAGTGAGTGCATTGTACTACTCTCTATAATAATTCCTCAATTCCATAATATTCGCAATTTGGGATATTTGTGAACTTTATCTGGATTGTTGTTTTGTTCATGTTATAAGTTGGCTTAGTATTTAGATGATCTTCTGTATGAGATTTTTTATTTGTTTTTATTATTTCCTATATGGAATTCATTTTGTTATCTGAAGTTTTTAAACTTGGCTTATGTTATCTTTAATCTTGCTTTGTTCTTAATTCAAGCTTAAATTTGTTTATGAAGAATCGATTTTCTGCAAAATTGGTGTTGTCAACTTTACTTAAAAAAGTAGGTCCCACTTTAGTCAAGATTTGTAGTGATAGTTTTAATAGCTTGTTCCTTTTAAAAATTGAATTGAAATTGGCTTCGAGTAGTTTGGCGAATATTGGGCGAGAATTGCACGCATCCGTCTTTGAACTTAGAATTGATAGTAGGATCGGGTGAAAGCAGCATCGAAGGATTGTACGTCGGTCGAATTTATACTACTATAAAATGCAACCCATTGTAATAAATATAAAGTAGTATAATTTTTTTGTAATAAAAAATATAATTTATTTACGATGATCACAGTTAATTGTGGCCTTTTAAATTTTGAGGTTTTACTTTGGTCTGTGTTGTGGGCTCCAACTGCACATCACTCTCGTCCATTCTCCTCAGTGATTTACTTTAGTGATTTACGCGATTTGGACTCTTGAGTCCGTATCGTATTCTGAAAGATCCAATGTAAGCTGCTTTCATATGTGCATGTAGAATATGACCGTGAGGCTAGTCCGCGCATCAACAGGCGTAACCGGTGCTATCTTCTGTATCTGCGTTTGGCGGTTGTGCGTTTTGGACTCTTTTGAGTCTAGTGGCACTGGTAAGGACTTAATTTTAGTCTTTTTACATACGGACATGCGGTTTAGTGGCCAATGAAGCCACCGCGTATCAGCAGGTTTTGGGTCGTGCTGGCTTCCATATCCATTTTGATTATTCACGCGGTTGGGCTCTATGAGTCTTGTGGCGGTCGAGTACGGGCTCAATTTTGGCCTTTGTACATATGGGCGTACGATCTGCGATCACTGAGATCATCGCGCATCGGCATGGCGTGTCCGGTTGCTGGCATCCTTGCGGGCATGCGGTCATGAATACCATCACGCATCAGCAGGTTGTGACCGTGTTGGCATCCGTTCTTTTTTTTTTTTTTTTGCAATAACTCTGTCGCTTCAGTAGTGAGGATACAAAAAGTACGCCAAACATATTGCTTTTGATACATTGTTAACTCTATCATTATTTTTACAACATTTAAGCATAACAAGATCAAAAATAGTACTTTCTAAGGTGATCGTTGTTTCAATCGTTTTTTAAGTCTTTTCCTTCTCTTATCCGCAGTTTGTAAGTTCCCTCCTTAATAACTTGTGTAACTTGATATGGACCTTCCCATTTTGGGGAAATTTGTGAAAACCGGGTCGAGTCTCCTGAACTTCTACATTTCGTAATACCCAATCTTCTAGTGAAAAGTTTCTTTTGTTAACTCTTTTGTCATGATGCTTTTTGGATTTTTGTTTGTAATTAACCATTTTTTCTATTTTTCGCATCCTTTTTTCTTCGATATCATCTAGATCGCACCTTCTAGTGACCTCATTTTGCGTCTCATCGATGTAATTGACTCTGTAGGAAGGAAGGGCTACTTCTACTGGGGCTACAGCCTCTGACCTATAAGTGAGTAAGAAATGAGTTTCTCCCGTTGAGTTTCTTATATTAGTGCGGACTACCCATAACGGATTCTGGAGCTCGTCTAACCAGTGTCCTACTCGTCCTTCTAAATTTTTCTTTAGGGCAGTTAGGACTAATTTGTTCGCGGCCTCAGCCTTACCATTTCCTTGAGTATAGGCTACTGCGGACTGGCGGTGTTGAACTTTCATTCTTTCGCATTCAGCTGTAAATTTTGCTGCGAATTGAGTGCCGTTATCCGAGACTATTACTCTTGTTATCCCAAATCGACACCAGATGTGATCGTGAACGAAATTGATGACATTTTCTTCGGAGATGGTGGCTAAGGCTTTGCCCTCTGTCCATTTTGTGAAATAATCAACAGCCACTATTATGTATTTGATGCCTCCTCTAGCGATTGGGAACGACCCGATCAAATCAATGCCCCACGTATCAAACGGCCACGATGGTATAACCAAAGTTTGCTTTGTTGATAGGAGTCTAGGGATGTCCGCAAACCGCTGGCATTTGTCACATTTTCTTACGTATTTCTCTGCGTCCTTCCTCATGGTTGGCCAATAAAATCCTTGAAATTTAATCTTGTCCGGGAATGTGCGGGCTCCTGGATGACCGCCACAACATCTTCATGGACTTCATAGAGTAAATTGATGACCATGTGGGTTTTCACTCATATGAGCAGAGGTTTGGTGAATGATCGCCGGTATAGCACTCCGTATATAACCGTGTACTTTGCGGACACCTTTTTGATGAGTCTAGCCTTTGTTTGGTCCTCGGTTAGGGTTTCTTTCTCGATATAATCTCGAATTTCATCTACCCAGTCCTTGATTTGGTCCTCGATATTGTTAATATGAACCCGATCTATGGCAGGTGTTTCTATAAACTCGATTTGGCAGTCCGCATTTAGATCTTCAATTTCCTGCTCGATGATTCTGGAGAAGAGGTCTGATTCTACATTGCCATCTCTCATTATTTGGTTAAGCTCATATTACTCGAAGCTTTTGAGGAGGGATTTTACTAGATCGCTACTTGGACACCTTAGGGTTATTCGTGTCATATTCCCCCTTTATACGATTTACTATGAGCCGAGAGTCACTATTAATTTCAATGTTTGGGACTCCCATATCTCTCGGTTAATTTGATGCCCGTATGATTGCTTCGTATTCGACCCGATTGTTTGATGCTTCAAACTTGAATCTCAAGGCTCTTTCGAATTTTTCCCGTAAGGTGCGATCAGGAGTATGCCCGCGCCACTTAATAGCTTGCTCGCAGATCTATCAACAAACATAGTCCATATTTCTTGTGGTCGCTCTTTGGTTGGATCTATTTCTGACTCCGGACTTTCTTGGGTTTCTTGGGGTTCTACCCTCTTTCTTTTTCCTAGTTCGCTGCCCGCAAGTTTTAATGAAGTTTCTGCCACAAAATCTGCTAAGTCTTATGCTTTGATGGTCCTTCTGGGGGAGTAGGTGTTCTGGAACTCAGTGAGTTCTATAGACCATGCTAACATCCTCCCTGAATACTCTGGTTTATGTAAAAAAAATCAATGGCACTTCTGTGAATACAGTTAGGGTGTGCAGAAAAATAAGCTCGCAATTTTCGAGCCGCTACAAGCAAGGTATAAACTAACTTCTCTATATTAAGATAGCGACTTTCTACGGCGGACAACGCCTTTGATTCATGTTACCTGTTTGGTTTTGGGAGTTATTTTCATCCATTTCAAGAACAGCGGCTACTGCCAGGTCAGTGGCTACTAAAAACAGAAAAAGTTATTCCCCGGGCACCGGGCTGTTGAGGAGAGGGGGTTGCCCGAGGTATTTTTTGACTTCATCAAAATCTTGATTTCACTCCTCATTCCATGCGAACTCGTTAGCCTTCTTCCCTCCTTTAAGAGTTTTGAAGAAGGGGAGGCACTTTTCTGCAGACCGCGATATGAAGCGGCCAAGTGCGGTGATTTGCCCATTTAGATTTTGCACATCCTTCACGCATGCAGGAGGTTTCATGTCTAAGAGCGCTTGAATTTTTTCTAGGTTTCCCTCTATTACGCGCTGATTGACCATGAAGTCTAGAAACTTGCCCGCTTTTACCACAAATGCACATTTGAGGGGATTAAGCTTCATGTTGTTGCGACGCAAGTTGGAGAAAGTTTATGCCACGTCGAGCTCGTGGGAATTCTCCTTTGTCTTTACAACCATATCATCTATGTAAGCCTCAATACTTTTGCCTGGTCTTTTAAGACAATTTTGATCATTCTCTGGTAGGTGGCTCCTGCGTTTTTTAGCCCAAATGGCATCATTGAGTAACAGTAAGTTTTGCTGGCGGCGATGAAAGTTACGCAGGCAAAATCTTCAGGAGCCATTTTGATCTGATGGTAACCAGAGTATGCGTCAATGAATCTTAAAACTTTGTGCCCGTCTATAGAGTTACCAAGCGATCAATTCGGGTAAAAGGGAAACAATCCTTGGGGCAAGCCTTGTTGATATCTGTGAAGTAAACATACATCCTCCATTTTCCATTGGACTTTTTCACCATAACCACATTGGCTAGCCACTTGGGATATGATATTTCCTCGATTATCCCTGCCTTAAATAGCTTTTCTACGTTTTCCTTGAACGCGATCTCTTTTTTCGAAGAAAAGTATCTTGATTTTTGATAAATGCATTTGAAGGTGGAGCTATCATTGAGTTTATGAACGATTATGTCCTCGCTGATACCTTGCACGTCCTTGTAGCGTTGATATTTTTATTGAATAACAGAGTCGTCACTTATTATTTATTTAGGAAAACAATAAGAAAAATATTTTTAAAAGATTTGGGTCCGGGGGTTAAGTTATGGAATGGGAAGGTCGAGGAGCACTCATTCCACCCAATCCGGAGATCGGTCTTGCCAATCAAGTATTATCAATCAAATCAATAAACAAGCAAACCCTAATTAATTTCTTAATTAGGAATGTCGGGTTGTATGCTTCGAGATCGCCTACATGGATCGAAGGGACTCTAGGCTAACCATTTTGATGGGATTACACTACTCTAAAAGCAATTAGAGGGATTGAGAAGAAGAAAGTAAAAAATGAAGGAGTTTACCTTGTGTTTAGGGAGTATTTGGTTTAGAACGTGGTTCTAAGGAGTCTTCTTGGTCGAAAAATGATTTGGACAGAACTTCGCCTTGATTCTAGGCTTGAGCCTTGATGTTCGCCAATCAACAAGGTTGATGGACGAATTTGGGAGTTGTTTATGAGTGATTTGTGGAATCTTTCAGGGAGAGAAACCCACAAATAGTGTGTGTGTTATGTGTTTTCGATCGTGGATCGGGAACCTCTGAAATACTGAAAGTCATAAAGTATTTATAGGGGTTTAAGAGGTAAAGGTGGATTGGGATACCTCCCAAGGAAGCTTCCAGAACTCAAATATCATTGGATACCCGGATTGGATAAGATTTATCAAGAAAAGAGGTTGAAACGGAGAAGGAGAGTGATTTTGCACATCCTGCAGAGGGGTTTTCTCGCGGGAGACACGTATGTCCCGCGCGGGACAACTAGTCAAATGACTATTTTGTCCTCTTCAGTTATTCCGTTAGTCAGTTAGGTCCAAAACTAACGAGGTTAGTTAGAAACTTAACGAAACATGACGAAACTAATATGCTTTCATCAAAACACAAAAGAGAGACGAAGAGTAGTGTAATCATGTAATCATTGGTTCAGAATGGGGTGTCTACAGTCCTCCACTCTCCACACGAATACATCACTATTCTTTCTAAAGAACCCAATCAAGATCTTTCTTTACTCGGGATGAATTTCCAGACCAACCTTAACTGTTTGCTCGGGGTAGTGGATATTGATTACCACTTCTTCGAGCTCGTCGTTAGGCCAGAGATCGCTGATTTCACGGTTGTGGAGGGAGTCAACGATGATCGCTGGTGGGGTGGAACTTCCTCCAGGGAGAGCGGACATGGAGTAGATGTTTTCTCGATCTATGTCTCCCAAGATTTCCATATTCAACGCAACCTCCATCAACCGAAGCCATTCTTTTTGCCTTCCTGCTATTTTTTAGCTCTATTTTGGTGGAGTGTAAGGAGAGAATACCCACGAACTCGAGCAGCGGGGCATTTGCTTTGTCTTTGCTCCGCTTTGCTTCCTCATCCAACTGCGAGCAGGAGGCTTGACTTTTCTGCTTTCTCTTTTCCTCTAACGTTCTGAGAAATCTCTCGGGCTGATTCTTGATGACCGCAATTCCACCCGGAGTGTTGAATTTTACCCTTTGATGGGGGATAGATGCTACAATTCCCAATGCGGCCTGGGTAGTGACATCGAGTATGGCTTTGTATTGGGATTGTAGATCTATGACCATGAAGGTGACCTTAGCAATTTTTCATAGGGGCTTTTCCCCTATGGTCACCTCAAAGTATATTGTCCCATTTACGCGGACAATATGATTAGTTAATCCCTCAAGTAGACCGGCGTAGGGAGTAATATGAGCTTCAAACATTTTCATTTCTACCAAATTATGGTAGTAGAGAATGTCTCTGGTCGCGCCGGTGTCAATGAGGACCCTACTAATGTTTGCCCGCGAAATCCTCATTCTGACGGTTAGAGGTTGGGTGGAATGGAAGAGAGTGGAGGCTAGCTCGATTCGCTTGAATCCTATCTCTTGCTCTTCTTCTGGAGCCAAGGGAGGAATCAAGAAAACTTTCTACAAAGTCTTAATATGATGGGAGAGTTGAATGTTGCAGGGAGCCTCTACTACAATGAAGTTTATATTGTAGGTTCCTTGCTCGTCCTCATCAATATTGTCTCTCTCTTTTCTTTCCGGGCCACGTTGAGTTCGTGCCCTATTGGTGTTCGCATTGTTGTTGCTATTATCACCTTTCACCCACTGGCAGCGGCTCATTATTGATTCTCTGCTGAATAATCCTTTTCACCTTGTAATCTTCAGTATTGTGACCGTGATCATTGTGGTAGTCACAAAACTTAGCTCTACTAATCTCACTTGGCCTTCAGCCCATTGGGGGAGGAGGAGGAGCTTTCATAGCTTTTAGGATTGCTGCCCGCGGCGCAGTCAGGGGCGTATAAACTGTTTCGTCCGCCAACCTTCTGATTTTATCAGTGTTGCAATTTTTGTTTTTTCCCTGGCCGAGACCGCGGCTGGATCCTTGCCCGACATCTCGCACATGCTCAATTCTTTCTTTGGTCGGCCTGCAGGCAGCTAACTCATTGGGCTTTTCTGCTGAGGCAATAGTAGAGGCTCTCTCATACATCTCCTACACATTTTTGGGCCTGTCTGAGGTAAAGTTTATTTTTAAGAAACTGGAGCATAGACCGCCTTCAAAGCAGAGGTGAATATCGCTCTTGGACAGGTCATTTATCCTTCAAACCTCCCCATATGGCACTTTGCATTGGTGGAGCTATCATAGGTCTTTATTTGGGGAGGTTTCCCCCTTTGAATTGACGCGTTGGCAATCTTGTCCGGAAAGGCATCCATGGTGCGTCCACATTTCGTAGAGCCTTGCTGGTGGGTTTCCCACATTTGTTTCATGAACTGGATAAAATTCAGGTTCGTGCTATCTATTTTTGGCTTCTTGGAGGGAGAAATCACGGCCTTCCCCTTAACTATAGCTGTTGGTCGTGCTTTGGATTTCTCGGGGAGAGGAGTAGATTTTGCTCTGTCTCCTATCTCCTCATCCTCTCCCTACTCGTGACCACGGTCAACGAGGGTTGGCTCTAGCCTCTTTGTCCCCCTTGCTTTACTAGATAGAGATTTTGTGGGAACTTTTTGGGAGAACCTTTGGGAGCCTTTCTCTAGGGGGATACCACAGTTGGCATCCAACTCAACCAACTCGAGTTGGGCATCATTTATGGCCATTGCTTCAGCCACTAGCCTAGCTTTCTCAGCCAAAGCTTGGTTTCTCTTGAGTATTAACTTAGAAGTGATAAAGTGGATTCGTGTGCTTGTCAGTGTCGTTGTTAGAATCGTTATTCTGTATTCAAGGTCTTGGTCAAAATTGTATTTCGAACGAGACAGAAGGATGTATGTCATCTATTAAAATTATAGGCCAATCAAATTTTAGTCACTGATTCTAGGGAGAATTAGTTGTTAAACTAGAAAGGCAAAAATCATATTTTAGTAACTGAACTTTAGCTTTTTTTTGAAAATGTTTTCTATAAATCATTATTTTCAAATGTTCTCATTGAACTTTCACATTTTTCAAAATGTACTCACACTTTTGACTAATTCGCTAAAAAATCTAAAGAATTTGAAGCACATGGCCTTACATGACTAATTTCGTTAAATACAATCTAGGGTAAATGCTTTTTTGGGGAAATTAATTTGTAATATTTCCTATAAACTATGTGCTTATGACATTATACATTAATTAATTTGTAGTATTTATCATAAATATCAACAACGTTAACATATTGGTTGAAAAAACTTAATAAACATTAGTCACGTAGCTAAATTTTGTTAGATTTTTTGCAAATTTGTTACAAGATTGAGCACATTTTGAAAATTATGAAAGTTTAGTGAGAATATTTTGAAAAATATTAATTCGGTAAAAATATTTTGAAAAAAACTAAAATTTAGTGACTAAAATATAATTTTTGCCAACTAGAAAATACATGTTCCGTTCCATCTCATTATGATTGAGACATGAAATCAGGGGTCCCTAAAAGGAGACGGATTGTCTGTGCCAAACCTCACTGCTATTTGGAAATATTCCTCAAGGGCCCTCATGTTCAGATATTTTTTTCCATTTTAAAGAGAGTCATTTTGTAAATCTCAAATAAAGAGTTCATTCAAAATTCTTATTCCCCAGACACCCCTAGGCTACCCCTCTCCTCCATCCACTCACGTCATTTCCTCTCCCTCTCACCCCTCACTTCATTTTTTCATCTTTCTTTCTCCCTCTAGAAACACACACACAAGCACAAACAATTTCTCTCTCTCAACCCTCTCTCACCGGAGTTCTTCTCCGGCCATCTCTTTCCCCGCTTCGACCTCCTTGATATTCAACACCTCCGTCTCCCTCACTCCTCCGGTGATCGGCGTTGTCCTCTTAGCATCCTTTTGCTTCTCTAGAGCCACCGTAACCGGCGGACATCATCGGCCGTTCACCGTACCTACATCTTCTTCCTCACCAAATCGCTATCATTTGCTAGATCTATAACAACTCTGGCTAGATCTATATATCGCCAAGACAGATTGAAGACGATGTCAAAAGCTCCTTCATCTTCTCCGGTGACGGCGAGCCCCTTCATCTTCTCCAGCGAACCCCTTCATCTTCTCCGACATCATTTCTCCTTCGAGCCATCATTTCAATAATAACGACTGAATGGAAAATGCCCCTCTCCAGATCTCACTCCACTTCTCTCTCTTGCGCATGCCTCAATAGCTTCAGATTCGGATTTGGCATTTCTCCATTTTCTCCGAATCTCACTCCACCTTCTTCTCCAGCATTTCTCTGTCAAATTTGGCGTTCTCAGATTTTGTAAGCTTTTGTTACAATTTTCCTTTTCTACTTATTTATGTGTATTGTCTGTGCATATCAAAGAGTCTACAGCTGACTTAGGCTTCATCATTCTTGGTTTTCTCTGTAAACAAATACACTAAACTTAATGAGAACGTGCTAAGTCGTATTTAGTAAGCATATATATGTGTGTGTAGACATGGCCAAATTCGGGTACAGGTACGGGTCGTTACCGCCGGGTCACGGGTCTGAAATCGAAGGAACCGTAACTGAACCGTGAGATGCACGGGTACGGGTCCACGGTTCCCACGGGTCAAACGAATACGGGTTCACGGTTCCCACAGGTCCATTTCTGTTAAAAATTTAACAAACTTTGTTTAAAAAATAAAGGTTTTCTGTTTTTTTTTTTTTTAATTTTTTTTCAATTTTAGTTGTTACCTAAATTCAAAGAGAAATGATAATTTTATATAATGAATTAACAAAGTAAAAATGTAAAAAAAAAGGCTTTGAAGTTTGAATTAACAATTTTCGTTAGAGAAAGAGAGAGTGAGAGATAACTGAGTTTTTATGAAGTAAATTATTTGGGATGGGAAATGGTATTTATAGTTAGATAATTATATTATTTATATATGGATAACAAATTTTATTTTTGAAGGACTGAAAAGAGGTCAAAAAGTCAGTAAAACGGTAATATTTTGGTCAAACTGCCAGTTACTAACGGGATTAAAGACAAAGAGGTCAAAAAGTTAGTCAAAAAGGTAATATTCTGACGCGTTTGACGCGGTTGCTGACACGGGTCTCACGGGTACGGTTTCACGGGTTATAACGGGTACAGTTCCACGGGTTGGACCCACCGGGTCACGGGTCCAAAAAATGAGGAACCGTAACCGAACCGACAACTGTACGGGTACGGGTCCAACGGTTCACGGGTCTTACACGGTTACGGTTCTGACGGGTCAAATTCGGGTACGGTTCCATGGGTCCGGGTACGGGTTGGTCATGTCTATGTGTGTGTATACATTTCTCTCTTATTACATGCTTATTTGAATGTATGGGCATACATGAGATCTTGAAAAGAGATTCTTTCCTCTACTTATGAACAATGGCTATTGCATTTGTGAGGATGACATGGCCTCTGCATTTCTCTCCTCAACTCCCTTCTGTTAAGAAACATCAACCATTATCCTTTGCATTCGTGTGGCTGACATGTGCCTTTTGTGGCACTAAACATTCAGTTTGCAATTCCATATTTTATTGTTTTTCTTCCTTTTAGAAAATGCTTTGCTTGGATCCGAGCATAAGAATTACTGTAAGAAGTGCTTCGTTGTTATTATTGAAATTTTTGATTTTTTTTTGTTGAAAAATTTGTCTTGCAAGTTAATTATAAGAGACAAAGTGATTTTATAATTAACTTATAAGAGTTGTAAATGTGTAAATTATGAGAGTAATTCGTTGTTACTATTGAAATTTTTTATTTTTTTGGTTGAAAAAATTGTTTTATAAGTCAATTATAAGAGACAAAGTAGTCTTATAATTAACTTATAAGAGTTGTAAATATGTAAATTATGAGAGTAATTCGTTATTATTATTGAAAATTTTGGTTGAAAAATTTGTCTTATAAGTCAATTATAAGAGACAAAGTAATCTTATAATTAACTTATAAGAGTTGTAAATGTGTAAATTATGAGAGTAATTCGTTGTTATTATTAAAAAATTTAATTTTTTTGGTTGAAAATTTTGTCTTATAAGTTAATTACAAGAGACAAAGTGGTCTTATAATTAACTTATAAGAGTTGTAAATGTGTAAATTATGAGAGTAATTTATTGTTATTATTGAAATTTTTGATTTTTTTGGTTGAAAATTTTGTGTTATAAGTCAATTATAAGAGACAAAGTAGTCTTATAATTAACTTATAAGAGTTGTAAATGTGTAAATTATGAGAGCAATTCGTTGTTATTATTGAAATTTTTATTTTTTTTTTGGTTGAAAATTTGTCTTAAAAGTCAATTATAAGAGACTTATAAGAGTTGTAAATGTGTAAATTATGAGAGCAATTCGTTGTTATTATTAAAAATTTTGATTTTTTTGGTTGAAAAATTTGTCTTATAAATCAATTATAAGAGACAAAGTAGTCTTATAATGTGAAAAATATAAAAAAATGGAAGTGTTTTTGGAAAGGCTAAAGACTGTTGTGATGATCTGAAAATTCAGTGATTAATTTGTAATTTTTGAGACTGAAGTGACCAGACTGAAACTATTTTGAGTTCAATGACTGATCTGAAATGTCAGAAAGTCAAGTGACCAAATAATAACTTTAAAAATTCCTATGGCTAAAATATAATTTTCTGTTTTGGAATTGGTTCAATCCCCTGGAATGGCGCGTCACACACGTACAATGACGCGTACAAAATAATAATAAGGATATTTTCGTCTTTTAACAGTGAGGGGTGTGTAAGAAATTAGTAAAAGGTCATTTCTTAAAAGGGTTTAAATCTCATATGAGGGGCCCTATAGGAAGTGGGTCCTGCTATTTTGTCACGGAAGTCCATGTTGTACCTAACGTGTACGGTTCTCAAATTGTCCCCGAAGCCTTCCAAAATTGATTATTCAAAAATGAATTAACGAAACCATGTTAAATGAGATTTCCAACTGCTTTAGCGGAATTCGATGGCTCCGTTCTATAACTCTCGTCAATTTTTGTATTCGATGCACGAGATTTGTTCGAGCTTGATAAAACTAACAAATTTTTGATTCGATTTCAGTCACACAAATAATTAGCTTGCCTACATGGCTGAATGAAAATCGTACAATGAAAGATAGAAGCCAATTTAACTATTGTAGCAGATGTTCGCGGGGTATAATTGATTCTAAACGGTATAAACCGAGTACAACTATGTGCAATAAAATGAGCAAATCCCAATAGATTGAGCCCAATGAAAAATATACTCAATTCTTAAATACGACGTATGGAATGGTCTTCCATACCTATGATCATCACTTTCACCTCGTCTAATCCTTATCTCGACCTGTACATAAATATCCATTCCTATGACTTGCACGATCAGAGAATTGACCTATTTTGACCTAGACATAGTAGAGAGATTCGATTACTAATACAGAAATATCAATATATGTCAACCAAGTCCTACGTATGTGCCGAGGAAGGCCTACGTAGGTGTCGACTAAGGCCTACGTAGGTGCCGAGGAAGGCCTACGTAGCTGCTGAGTAAGGCCTGCGTAGATGCCGACAAAGGTATATTCAAATGATGACCAACGCCTATAAAGCTCCTATTATGACAAGGGGAATGGGCTTCCCTACCCTTCCTCACCTCTTACTCGGCATTCAGACATGTCGACCATCACCACATGCCAAGTAGCATGCCTCCTAGGCATACGTAAATAAAGCAATTCTAATCCTACTCAAACATGGATTATGGGAAGTTATAATCCCAATAGGATTATAACCCTTCTCTCACACAATTTCCTATTCAAATATGGACTCTACATCCTACAACAATAAATACAAGCCATAATTCACATATTTTTGTTAACGTATGCTTTGACTAACAGCTTAGTTTACGTGTTTGTTAATCTTTTTCAGGCTATTCAAACATTCAGGATACAACCTGCCGCTGGATTTAGGCTGATTCGAACGTTTTTGGCATCATCATTTTGGTTCCATTACCGGGAACGATCGTTTTTGACCTTTGAATAGCCGAAAAAATTATGCTCTGTTCTCCTAATCCTAATGGAAAAAGGACACACTGCTAGCAACACTCCTGATCCGGATAATATTCTTGTGGAGCAGACTTATGGCAATGCTGGGACTACTGTTCCTCTTGCCAGTGGGAGACTGCCACCTCCTCCACCATTGATTGATGGACTGCCCCACTAGCAATGAATCTGCATTCTAGTGGGCACACAGTAATTGAGGTACTGCCCAACCCTCCCCGTCATCGTTGACGAGGAAGACCTGCTGGTAGTAAGACGGGGAGGAATGTCGCCCAAGGGGGCACTGGAGCTTTCCCCCCCCCCCCACAGATTGATCACAGAACTCTCTTGTATCAACAGATGGACACTTTGTAACGCATTTATAAAACACAAAACGCCTTGCTACAGTTGGATCCATAACACTCCCTAGCTGAATTTATAAGATCTACGAGGACCGAAAATTCTCTTGGAGGGGAAAGTCATCTTGACAGGCGTGGTAGTTGGGGAAATAGAGAAAATCTTGCTCCTGGCCAACATCCCCCTCATCATGACATTGCTGGTAGATCCAAGCAAAATCCCCAATATGTCCCTTCTCGTCATAAGGCACCTGGACGTGGAAACACAAGAAACGAGGTAGACTTGAGAAATCAATTGAACAATCAAAGTGAACAAGATGTTAATTCTACTGACTTGAGAGAAAGGCTCAGTCATGTAAGGCAAAAAACCCCTCTTCGTCGTAATACATCTCCTCGACATAGGAGCCATGCTCGACCTAGGAGTCCTCCTCGGCATAGGAGCCCTCCTCGTCACAGGACTCCTCCCCGTCCAGAAATGGCTTCCAGGAGGGACAGAACACCTACTCGTCATTTCAGACCCTTGAATGACAAAGCATCATCTGGACATGGGGATAATCACCAGCAACATGAGGAACAAAGTCGAGTAAATGGGCACAGAGAAAAAGAAAGGACCCACCATATTTCCCACTTTAGCTCGGGTATCGATGTAAGAGATATTCTCCTCTTGAAAAAGAGACTAGACGAAATGGAGATGGGGAGGAAAGAAGTGGATGTTGATGTTACTAGTGCCACCCGTCCTTTCTCCCAACGAATTAATGATCTACCTCCCAATCTTGCTCTTAAGATCCCCAGTTTTGAACAATATGTTGGGACCACAGACGTACGAGACCATGTGCAAAGTTTTGAATCCACCATGACCCTCCCCACCAAGGAAGATGATATACTCTGCAAGGCTTTCGCGAGTACCTTCTCCGTAATAGCTTTGTCCTGGTTCCGTGAGCAAAAGAATGGAAGCATCGATAGCTGGAAAATTTTGATGAGGAGTTTCCTGGACCACTTTGCAACATCTGAGAAAAGAAAGAAAAGCTCGACAGACCTTGCCAACATCGAGCAAGGTAAAAATGAAACCACGCTAAGTCATTAAAATCGGTTTAAAGCCATGACTGACCAGATAGAGGAAAGCCTAACTGGCCGGGAAGTGATTGTCTGCTTCAACTCCGGACTGAGATTCGGACAATTGATCTACGAACTCTCTGCCAGGGAGCCTAAGTCGAAATTTGATTTGTATAACGTGGCCTACGTTACAGCTATGTCATAAGAGAAAAGTAATAAGAGATCTGAAAAACCAGAAGCTGATGCAACTGTCACTAACCAGGCTTACAACGGAAGTAACTAAAAGGGAAAGAATAGGACTCGGGCTACTGAAAAAGCCAAGGTCTTCACCCCATTCACTAAACCCATCACGGAGATCATGCAATTGGTAAACCTACCAGATCCTCGACCACTCAGTGATAAATCGAAACATGTCCGAGATAATTCCAAGTGCCGTGCCTTCCACAAGTACCATGGACATGACATAGAGAATTGTATCTCCCTTAAAATAATGATCCATAGATGGGTGGATGAAGGCAAACTCCATCGCTACGTTATGAGGAAAGATAAAAAGCGAATAAAAGATGACAATAACGAAGATAATGAAAGGGAAGACAGGCCTGCTAGGGCTAAACTACATATTATAAGGGAGAAGATTGTCTGCAACAAAAAATTGAAAGACCAAATACATGAGCTATGTATGGTCTACCACATCCACCGCCTGGATCCTTAGAGTAAGTCATCAGCTTCTCCCCTAACGATCTAGCTGTAAGTTGGTTGTCTCGTGAACAACCTTTGGTAATCAAAGGAAGGATTGATAATTGTGAATCCGAGAGGCTCCTCATAGACTCGGGGGCCTCTAGGGATATTCTATACTATTCTACCTTCCAGAAGATGAATCTGAAAGATAGCATGTTGAATCCATACTCTGGGAGACTAGAAGGCTTCACCAACTATAAAGTCAAGGCCATGGGGACGATTGACCTACTACTGGAGGTTGGAGAGCATCCTTTCCGAACTGAGGCCACAGTGGCATTCATAGTCATGGATCTGGCAAATGACTACCTCGCTATCATAGGCATTCCAAGTCAAGGCAAACTGGGGATGGTCGCCTCCCTCCCCCACCAGCGAGTTAAGTTTTCCACTCGCACTGGAATCGGATACGTGAGTGCGACCCCCAAAGACTTATTGGAATATGTAATGAGGAGCAAAAAAGCTGTCAGAAAGATGGAGGTAGACACACTAGAGGAAAATCGGATAATCTATAAGTCTGTAAATACCACCGGCACCAGTTCTATGCTTAATCTAATTTTTGAAGCAGAAGATGAGGAACACATGATACTAGATATCCATGAGAATGACAGTGATGACACAGTTCTGTCCGTCCTAGATACATCCCCTTATCTCGTCAGCGGCCAGAACCCGGGTGTCGACCCTGACTTGAGACAAGGAGAGCTGCAGGACGTATACGAACTAGTTGAAATTGAAATACTAGAAGTTCATGAGGATGACAATAATGGCACAGTTCTATCCATCCCAGATATATCCCCTCATCTCGTCAGCGGTCAGAACTCGGGGGCCAACCCTGACCTGAGACAAGGAGAGCTGCAGGATGTATATGAAACAGTTGAGTTGGTTATCCCTACAACAAAATATTCAAAATATAACGAATAAATCAACAAGGTCAATACGGTGCTAGACCTAGACCTAGTAGATGAGAAAAGACTAGTTGCTCAGATGAGAATGGTGAACTACAATCAAAGTACCGAAGCCTACCATGACAAGAAAATCAATAAAAGAGTATTTCAAGTCAATGACTGGGTACTTAAAAAGATTAAAGCTACAGGCACAAAGGCAGAACATAACAAGCTCTTCCCAAACTGGGAAAGCCCCTACCTCATCACTCAAATCATTAGAATGGACGTAAAGAATGAAAAATCCCAAATGTCCAAGAGCTGAAACATCCATGTCATTCTGATAATCTACGGAAATACTATCACTAGTTTTAAGTTTATTTTTTGTTAAAGTAGATTAGTCCTTGTTAGTTTTTTTTTTTGTTTACAAATAGAATATGATTGCAGTTCGATTTAATAAGTTTCAGTCAATAAATTCAATTTCCATCAATAGACTATGAATAGTAAGACAAAAACACTAAAAGACGAGGAGCCTACTCCTCGCACCTTGGGCGAAATGCCGAAGGGTAAAATACGAGGAGCCTACTCCTCGCACCTTGGGAAAAATGCCTAAGGGTAAAAGATGATTAACCTACTCCTCGCACCTTTGGCGAAATGTGTAGGGGTAAAAGACGATGATCTTACTCCTCGCACATTGGGCGAAATGCCCAATGGTAAAAGACGAGGAAGGCCTACGTAGGTGCCGAGGAAGACCTACGTAGGTGCCGAGTAAGGCATACTCCTCGCACCTTGGGCGAAATGGCTAAGGGTAAAAGACGAGGAGCATACTTCTCGCACCTTAGGAGAAATTCCTAGGGGTAAAAGACGAGGAGCCTACTCCTCGCACCTTGGGCGAAATTCCTAGGGGTAAAAGATGAGGATCATACTACTCGCACCTTGGGCGAAATGTCTATGGGTAAAAGACAAGGAGCCTATTCCTCGCACCTTGGGCGAAATGCCTAAGGGTAAAAGACGAGTAGCCTAATCATCGCACCTTGTGCGAAATGCCTAGGGGTAAAAGACAAGAAGCCTACTCCTCGCACATTGGGCGAAATGCCTAGTGGTAAAAAACGAGGAGCATACTCCTCGCACCTTGGGAAAAATGCCTAATGGTAAAAGACGAGTAGCCTACTCCTCGTACCTTGGGTGAAATGCCCAAGTATTTTAAGACGAGCAGCCTATTGCTCGAAACTTGGTTGAAATGTCCAAATTCTAAAGACGAGCAGCCTACTGCTCGCACCCAAGGTGAATATCTCGTCAATAATGGGCGTGCCTGCCAACGTCAAATAATAGGCCGATAAATGATTGAGTTGCCTCAAAATTCGAGAAATATACTGGTATTCATCAGACCAAGGACGAGCTACACTTCCTCCTCGGCACAGACGAGCTAGGAAGTTGGGGGCCAATGAACGGTATAAACCGAGTACGACCATGGGATATAAAACGAGTAAAACACAATGTATTGAGCCCAATGAAAAATATACTCAATTCTTAAATACGACGTAGGGAATGAGATTTCCTACCTATGATCGTCACTTTCACCTCGCCTAGTCCTTATGTCGATATGGATATAAGTATCCATTCCTATGACTTGTACAACCAGAGAATTGACCTATGTCGACCTGGGCATAATAGAGAGATTCTATAAATAAGGCAGAAATATCAATATATGTCAACCAAGGCCTACGTAAGTGGCGATGAAGGCCTACGTAGGTGCCGACCAAAGCCTACGTAGGTGCCGAGGAAGACCTACGTAGGTGCCGAGTAAGGCATACTCCTCGCACCTTGGGCGAAATGGCTAAGGGTAAAAGACGAGGAGCATACTTCTCGCACCTTAGGCGAAATTCCTAGGGGTAAAAGACGAGGAGCCTACTCCTCGCACCTTGGGCGAAATTCCTAGGGGTAAAAGATGAGGATCATACTACTCGCACCTTGGGCGAAATGTCTATGGGTAAAAGACGAGGAGCCTATTCCTCGCACTTTGGGCGAAATGCCTAAGGGTAAAAGACAAGTAGCCTAATCATCGCACCTTGTGCGAAATGCCTAGGGGTAAAAGACAAGAAGCCTACTCCTCGCACATTGGGCGAAATGCCTAGTGGTAAAAAACGAGGAGCATACTCCTCGCACCTTGGAAAAAATGCCTAATGGTAAAAGACGAGTAACCTACTCCTCGTACCTTGGGTAAAATGCCCAAGTATTTTAAAACGACCAACCTATTGCTCGAAACTTGGTTGAAATGTCCAAATTCTAAAGACGAGCAGCCTACTGCTCGCACCCAAGATGAATATCTCGTCAATAATGGGCGTGCCTGCCAACGTCAGATAATAGGCCGATAAATGATTGAGTTACCTCAAAATTCGAGAAATATACTGGTATTCATCAGACCAAGGATGAGCTACACTTCCTCCTCGGCACAGACGAGCTAGGAAGTTGGGGGCCAATGAACGGTATAAACCGAGTACGACCATGGGATATAAAATGAGTAAAACACAATGGATTGAGCCCAATGAAAAATATACTCAATTCTTAAATACGACGTAGGGAATGAGATTCCCTACCTATGATCGTCACTTTCACCTCGCCTAGTCCTTATGTCGATATGGATATAAGTATCCATTCCTATGACTTGTACAACCTGCAGAGAATTGACCTATGTCGACCTGAGAATAATAGAGAGATTCTATAAATAAGGCAGAAATATCAATATATGTCAACCAAGGCCTACGTAGGTGACGATGAAGGCCTACGTAGGTGCCGACCAAAGCCTACGTAGGTGCCGAGGAAGACCTACGTAGGTGCCGAGGAAGGCCTACGTAGGTGCCGACCGAGGCATACGTAGATGCCGACCAAGACATATTCAAATAACGACCATCGCCTATCAGGCTCCTATTATGACAAGCGGAATGAGATTGCCTACCCTTGCTCACCTCTTACTCGACATTCACACATGTCGACCAAAATCACATGCCGAGGAGCATGCCTTATAGGCATACGTACAGAATGCAATTATAATCCTACTTAAACAAGAATTGTGGGAAGTTATAATCCCGCTAGGATTATAACCCTACTATCACACAACTTCCTATTCAAAGATGGACTATACATCCTACATCTATAAATACAAGCCGTAATTTACATATTTTTGGTAACATATCTTTTAACTCTTAACTGTTGTCAATTAATTTTCTCTCTCCATCACAAGAATACTTACTCTCACGCTGGAGGATTTTAGCCGGTTAAGCCCCGATTTAATTTACGTATTTGTTTATCTTTTTCAGGATATTAAAACATACGTGATACGACATGCCGTTAAATTTGAACTGATTGATTCGAACGTTTGAGGCATAATCATCGGATTCAAAACACAAACAGAGCTTGGAAACGTGCCTAAGACTTGCTCAAATGTAGTGTAGTGTCTATACTACTTTGACTAAATTATGACATGAGCTGATGAGGGAATTAATAAACTTTAACTCCTATTAATTTTGTTTGTTAAACCATTTTTTTAAAATGTGTTATTTGGACTACATCACGTAGACTCAATAAATACTCCTCCATCAGTATTTTTTTCCCTATTTTAAAATAAAATAAATATTATATTTCAAATATAAGAAATTTAGAAAAATAACTATTGTATTTTCTATCCTACATGTATTCATAACACCTTAATATTATACACATTTCTTAATTTTGCAATAACATTTTTTTCTATATTTTGAAGTGGGATGAAGAGTAGTCCAAGATTTGAATAACAAAAGGGTAAGAAAAGGTAAATTACTGATGAATCCTGACTTTTTAATATATTTATAAATACATAGTATATATATAGTACAATAAATACAAATATATCACATATATACTTATATAAAATACATACGGTGGGATCTCCAAAATATCAACTATACGCTTACTCCACCTATATTTATAACCCTTCTCACTTTCTGAAAGGTATGTCTGATGTCCATACATCATTATGCTCTCTCTATAATACTCTCTTTAGAGCTCTTATATACAATTTACTCTCATATACACACACTTATTGTTACACATGAAGGGTTATAGCGGGATAACCTCGCATTACTAACGGTGTTGTTTTGCATTTTTTTAGCCAATGTTGAATGCTCTTTCTGTAACCTTTGTCACCCATCTATGGGCTGATTTTCATGACGTCATCAATTACTTAAGACGGATTTGAGATGAATCAGGATGGACTGCGTAGCGACAGTGGTCCGACTCTTACTCAATCTCGATCATTTATTAGTATGATCTTAATAATTTATGAATATTTTAAATATTTTTGCTTAACTCGTCGTCTAGCATAAGGGAAAGGGCATGAGGAATTTGACTTGGTAAGGGAATGAGTGCAGAAAGAAACAGATGTTAGCATTTTCGGTTTCCCTTTCCCCTCCTCCGCCTTTACTTTTTAAAACCCCCCACCCAAGGCCTCCCTTAAAGCAAACTTTTTATTACAATGGACAGTTCTCCTTTGCCATTTTCAATCTCAAAATCCCATTGTTCTTCTTCTTCTGCCGGAGAAGAAGAAGGCTGAGCAATCATGAAGAACAGAACACCTTCTTCCTCTACTCTCCCCGCCGTCCGTCGCCCCCACCGCCACCTACTCGCTTCCCGCCTTCTCCTCTCTCTCCTCTCTCTCCTATGCCTTCTCACTCTCCTCGCTCTCACCTATCAATTCAACCTTCAATCCCCCACTCCCCACCCTCCCCGCCACCATAACCTCCCCTTCAACGGCCCTCCCAAGATCGCCTTCCTCTTCCTCGTTCGCCAAAACCTCCCTCTCGATTTCCTGTGGCACACCTTCTTCAAGGTCTTATTTATACCTTAACTTTATGTGTTTCTGTAGATGATCTCGTATTTTGTAATTTGAATTTTGTTTCTACTCTACAGAATGCAGATACCGGCAACTTTTCTATTTATATACATTCCAAGCCTGGTTTTGTGTTTGTAGAATCCACGACGAGGTCGCCTTTCTTTTACGGCCGCCAATTGAGTAATGCTGTTCAGGTAATTAATCTTATTCTTTTCGTATCTACTTTTTTGCCCCGAGTTTGCAATTTATTTATTGAGATGCATTTCTGATTTTGTATTGCAGGTGGGTTGGGGAAAACCGACTATGATTGAAGCTGAGAGGTTGTTGTTTGGAGCAGCTCTTGATGATCCAGCCAATCAGAGATTTGTTCTCCTCTCTGACAGGTTTGTTTTCGTTGACCACTTCTTGTTTGTCCATACATTTCTACCGCAGATAAGTGATTTGCTTGTCATATTAAGCTTATCAAAGATTTCTTCGAGGTCTAGTGCATTGATGTTGATAAGCCTTCGATTTTTCAATTTTATTGGATTGTTTTTTAACTTGAATTGGTTTGCATCAAAATCTATGATGCGATTCTAGTTTCTAACTTTGATGACATTTAATAGCTTACTGAGTAATTACCTTTCCTGTGTTCATTTTGAATTGGTCTTAGTATGATCAAAAGATGTCTAATGGCTTAGTTTTGGACATTAGTAAGTTTTGAATTGTCAATAGAACAATGCCAGTTTAACATCTATCATAAGACTAATGCATCTCTTCATTTACGGTTCCTAGTTTTACCTCTCTTTTCTTTTTGATGTGTAACCATGCCTCACATCTATAAATCATGAATCTGACCAATATGTTCCAAAATTAGGACAATAATATGCTTTAAAAGCATGAGATCTATGTAGGTGCAGCCAGGATTTAAATTTGAGGGCTGTAAACTAATTTGGGGGAAGATGTTTTACATTTCATTATGTGATAATATCCAAATTTTCTTTGCCCATGGCAGAAATGCCGTTTTCATAGAAGTCTATGCAGATGCATTGCTGTCTTGTAGTCACTTGGTTTGATGGATATTTAGTATTTATGTATCAACTACGTGGTGTAAACTTGTCTGAAAGACTGAAACAAGTAAACTACAAAAATGCAATAAAAAATGTGGTTCTACGACGAGCTCTTAATTGGAAAAAGAGTTCTGAAAAACCCTGTATGACTTTTTGTGGTAGCTTGATAGGGAAACCATGGAAAATCACCCTCACCCCTCACTCTTTATTTTTTCATCGTACACCAAATTGTAATCGTTGCTGTCATCTCAGCTGCATTGAATATGTTAAAGCTGTTCTGTCGTATTACTGCTTAACTGTGCCTGCCTTCATTTTTTCCTGGATTTGCATAGATAGTGGTAATTTTTTGACTGTTGTTTCCTATGGCCTTATGATTTGTTTGTTCTGCAGCTGTGTACCTTTGTACAACTTCAGCTATATATACAGCTATCTTTTGTCTTCTCCAAGAAGCTTTGTGGATAGGTACTCTTAAACATGAATGGAGCTTATTTACAGTATTTTTATGTTTGATCCATTCATAATATATTATTATGAGCGTGGATGACAAAATGAAGCTGAGTTTTCTTTAGTTCTTGTATTCAGCTTTATCGATCCCAAAGGAGAACGATATGATCCAAAGATGTCGCCTGTTATAGCAGAAGAGAAGTGGCGAAAAGGATCCCAGGTTCTTAATTGTTTCTCCTTTATCTTCTTTAAGATCAGTCTACTGGGGATAAATACCAATTACTTGATCAGAATTCAAACTTTATCATTTATTAATTTGACAATTATCATAAATGCTATTTTAAGTCTCTTAAGAAGGCCATCTCTAGATATGCTGGCCCACTTGTATTATAGTTTTATCATTTATGATACTATTGACGGTTAAGACTTATAAAATGAAAATAAATAAATATATTAAATTAGTTTGATGGTTAGAAAGAGATCTATGCACGCACCATCTTGTTAACTAAACCCACTTACCAAATAGGCACACCAAAAGCGAAAATATCTGAGTATCACATTTAACCATATGTGCATACCCAAAAGCTAGAAGAGAGAACTGGTAAGAGGCTGAAGACAGGAATAATTTGACACAGTGCTTACTCTGGACAAAGAGTCGTGAACTCCCAATTTGAATCCAATGTTTCTTTGACCTTTCCATTGTATTTCAGTGGATCACTTTGGTTAGAAGACATGCTGAGGTGGTTGCAGACGATAATATTGTTTTCCCCGTCTTTAAGAAACTTTGCAAGGTAAACATAGATGCATCTAGCAGTTACTTACTATTGACTGAACAATAGTATTCTAATGAGATCTATGTCTTTTTCTACCCTCAGAGCCGACCACTTTTAGACTTGAGCAAGGGAAAGGCTTCACTCGTAAGTAACATTGTTCCTTTGTTTCTTAGACATAGACTTGTAATCAAAGTACTATTTACATGTAAGGCAACACGGTTCAGATAATGTTATGTTACAAGTGCAGAAACTTCAAGAGCAGCACAATTGTATTCCAGATGAACACTACGTGGCGACTTTACTTACGGTAAGCACTCTATGTTAAAAGTTGGATCCAATTATCTTATTATGCTTGTATTTAATTTATACTCGTTATGAAACTGCTAAATGATCCCCACATTAATATTACACCTATGTGATTATGGTCAAATGTTTTATTTTTGTGCTTTCTTCAATTCTTGAAAATGCTCTTTGAAAAATACTTGCCATTTTAAAGGGCCCAATTTTTAAACTGCATTTTCCCCTTTATTTTTGTTTTTAGTTGTAATTTGATAAAGCTTAATGGCTTGTCTTTTGGTCTTAAGATGACGGGGCTTGAAAATGAACTGGAACGGAGAACATTGACCTATTCTTCATGGAATCTGTCTGCTAAGAAAATGGATACAAATGGCTGGCACCCTATTACATTTAATTACGGAGAGGCCAGCCTGGCACATATTAAAGAAATAAAGGTGAGTGATTACTTCAAAGTTACTTGGTGGTTTCAGTTTTCACAATTAAGCCAGCACCATTCCTGCTTAATGCATTCATAAATCATAATCAGGGTGCTGCCTCTGTGTGTCTGTGTGGTTGGGGGTTGGGTGTTGGGTGGGGGAAGATATGCTCAGATAGATTCCTGACAGACTGGATGCCTAGTTTAATAAAGGAGATACTTGGATTCTCGAAAGCCGGAGTTGAATATCTTATCTCTTTTTTTTTTTTTTCACTACTCACACACACACACACATGCACGCACAGAAGCGCCTAGGAGATAAATCCTAGGGAGAGAAAGTCTTCCCTCTTAACTTCTAGGGGGATCGAACTCGAACCCATGACCTCCAGGTTGGAAGCCATAAGCTCAAGCCAGCAGGCCAATCCCCATGTGCTTGAATATCTTATCTGTATATACACCATATGGATTAGCATTTTCAAACCTTTTCTACTTAATAGTTGTTATGTCTTATTTCTCACTGAAGACCTTTGTGGTACTTTTGTTTGGTATGCATGATTCCTAGCATATATACTTGCTTTTAGAATTAACCAAATGTACTAAGTCTGGTTTACACTCAAAATATGTTACTTTATGAATAGTGTCTGTTAGAGTCCTTATACTATCAGAATTCAGAACATCTAGGTTCCCTATCACCATCTCTTACTTAGAAATATGGGGAAAACATTTCCCCCATTTTCCGGTGGTTACCGAATGCCAGAAAATGGGGAAAACTTTTTCGAGGAAAACATTTTCCTCCAAACAAACGGAGCCTAAATGGCATTCTTACTTTCAGTAAGGTAAAAGAATCACCTATTAGATTCTGAAGTTCTAATTACTAATTGGTAAAAGGTTTACCGGTAGGATAAAGTTATGCTAGCAAAATGGATATCTCAGCAAACAAAAAACAAGGATTTGTCTGGAGTTCCTTCAAAATTCGGGAACATAAGCTGTACTCAACTCAATGAGCTGACATATACTCTTATATTTATTCTTACAAATGGGATGAAGACATTCAAAATAGTCATTTATTTAATTCGGGTTTTCCTTAGTAGTTTATTCATATATCATTATCATGGTCAATTGCTAGTATTTCTACACCATGAAAGTTGATGATTTGTGGATTATTTCCTCGTTTTGCTCGTATCTTTTATGGGTATTGAATCATAGGATCTGATCAATCATCATAGAAGGGAAGTTTCTTCATCCTCTCTTTGCTACACTATTAATAACTTGTTACCGTATTTGTATCCTGCTTTGATGTGGAGTTTACGTCATTTCATTATCAGACTTCAGATGAATCTTGACTAACATTTGCAAATCTGACAGGATATTGACCGTATTTACTTCCAGACTGAGAACAGGACGGAGTTTTGTCATACCAATGGAAGGAGTGTTCCGTGTTATTTATTTGCAAGGAAGTTCTCTCATGGAGCAGCCATGCGGATTATGGCTAACGGAGTTGTTGGTCCCTACAATCCGACCACATTGTTTGAAAAGTCAACTTAATATTTCTCCTTCATTCATTTGACATAGACAATGACATTTTACGCAAAGTTGCAGCAAATGGCAGCCTTCGGAATTGTATACTACGAGTGAACTATGAGCGATGAGTCGGGATGTATATAGAAGAATGACCATTTTAACCGCCATGTACTCCCTCCGTCCCAAAATATTTGTCCGATTTGACTTTTTTGTTGAACTTTGATCACAAATATATGACAATTTAATTATGTTCATGAAATTCTAAAAATTCCTATTGATTCACCATTAATAATATTATCAACAACAAATTTTAGAATTTCATGAACATGATTAATCTCTCATAAATATGTGGTCAAAGTTCAATAAAAATGTCAAATGGGACAAACATTTTGGGATTTTGGGATGGAGTAATAGATATAGTGTGTGAGAGAGAGAGAGAGAGAGAGGGTAGGCTGAAGTCTTTGTGGTCTGGCATGAAATGTGTAGCAACTGTTACACTATTAATTTTTGCATCAGGAAAACAATATCATTATGATGAAATTTGTCGCTATATTTTAGGTTTACCTACAAATTTTGTGCTTTATTTTCATCAATTTGCCACGGTACTATGATTTCTTGTTTCGATTTTTTTTTTTATTTGTCATCCTAACAGACGTAAAAAACTGAATAGAATGTTACAAACCTAATAGCATCTCCAATACTGCGCCATCGCCAATTTGACGCCGAAACTGAGCTTCAACAGTGCGCCATCGTCATCGCTATTTTGGTGAAAAGGGCTTTGTTGTGCCAAATTTGACGTAGGTAAGTTCCTGCACCATCTTCTTTTCCTTTTTCCTTTTCTTTTTTTCTTTTACTTTTTTCGTTTTCTTTTTTCGTTTTCTTTTTTAAATTGAAATTACTACTTCCTGCGTCCCAAAATGATTAACCATTTTAAGAAAATATTATTTTTGAATTAATTTTGTACATTCATTTTGAGACGGAAACAGTATATATTTTTTAATTTAATATTTGTCATTTGTAATATTAAATTTAATTTTTATTTTTATTTTTATTTAAGAAAAACTATTCAATTTGTTCTTATTTGTATTGTTAATTATAAGTTAATTGTCTATTTAAATATTTCTTCCTATATATTTGTATTTTAAATATATTTATTTATTTATATTTATTAATTGTCTTATTTAATTATTTCATTTTATACCATAATATTTAATATAATATAATTTGAATAATATTAAATATGATTGATGGGAAATATTTTAATTAAATGAAATAAAAGGAATATTCTGAGAATATTCTTATTTGGTGTAAGATTTGAAGCAAACTATTGGAGATGGTGAAAGATATTTGGTGCTGAAATTGCACCATTTTAATGTTTTGATGCAAAATTTGAAGCATATACCGGAAGATGGCCTAACAAAAATGTTAAAAGAAGTTAGCATGACCTTAAAAAACTAACAAAAAATGTAGCTGTGCTTATTAAAATGCTAATTAGGCCTACTAATTTTTTTTTGGAAAGACTACTACTTGAACACTAATAAAAATATATCCTATTTCCCAAATGATTTCTCCACATTTTATTGTCTATTTGAACAGATTTTGAGTAATAATTATAAATTAATTCAATTATCCTAATAAAATTTATTATTAATACATCATTATAAAAAATATCAATAATAATTTAAATTATTATTAAAATAATTAAAATAACGTGTAATTATTGCTCAAAAGTCTATTTAAGCAAAAAATAAAAAATAAAATAAATCTTGGACGACATAAGATTTAAAATTAAGGAGATTGCCTCATATGTTCTCAAAAATTATCATAATGCCTCATAAGTTCCTTTCATGTTGTAGTATTTTATAAAATATTGTATTACATGACAATGTATAATACTGTATAGCTGAATATAATATTGCATGGATAGTGGCAGACGGCGACTAATTTTCGACGACCGGCAATCAGTTTTCGGCGGCTGATGATCGATTTTTGGCGGCCGACAGCAACAGGTCGTTGTCGGTAGCAATAAGTGGCAGCCAGTGGTGGTGGCCGCGGTGGTGGCAAGTGGCAGGGGAAGTGATTTTAGGTCAAATTTCCTTAAAATTAAAATATGGGAGATTTACCATATAATCCTTCAAACTTATCAATTTTACCTTATAACACAAGCAATATTTCATCTAACCATATAATCTCTAGCTTAATAAATACACCCTCCCATCATTTTACTAAATTCACCCTCCCATCATTTTACTAAGTTCACCCTATTTATCAATTTATTTTTTCTCCAACCTCCATCACCTTAGGCCACCCCCTCCCCATCTTCTACAGTTAACAACTCCGGCAACCATCAACTCCGGCAACTTTTTTTTTTGCCGGCGACTAAACAACTGAGAACTTAACTTATCAGTAAATTCTCAGTTATCAACTAAACTACTAAAAACATGATTATCTCCGGCAACCACCAACTCCGACGACCAAACCACTGAGAACTTAACTTATCAGTAATTTCTCAATTGTCAACTAAACTACTAAGAACATGATTAACTTCGGTGACCACCAACTCCGGCGACCTCCTCGGTGACCAAACAACTGAGAACTTAACTTATCAGTAAGTTCTCAGTTGCCAACTAAACTACTAAGAACACGATCAACTCCGACGACCACCAACTCCGGCGACCTCTCCGGCGACCAAACAACTGAGAACTTAACTTATCAGTAAATTCTCAGTTGTCAACTAAACTATTAAGAACACGATCAACTCCGGCGACCACCAACTCCAGAGACGACCAACTCCGGTTACCTCTCCGATGACCAAACAACTGAGAAGTTAACTTATCAGTAAGTTCTCAGTTGTCAACTAAACTAATAAGAACACGAACAACTCTGGCGACCACCAACTCCGGCGACCAAACAACTGAGAACTTAACTTATCAGTAAGTTCTCAGTTGTCAACTAAACTACTAAGAACACGATTAACTCCGGCGACCAACAACTCCGGTGACCAAAAACTGAGAACTTAACTTATCAGTAAGTTCTCAGTTGTCTCCACTAAGAATACGATCAACTCCGGCAATCAAACAACTGAGAACTAGTAAGTTTCCAGTTTTCAACTAAACTACTAAGAACACGATCAACTCAGGCGACCAAAGAGCTGAGAATATATCAGTAATTTCTCAGTTTTCAACTAAACTATTAAAACACGATCAACTTCGGTAACTACCAACTCCGGCGATCAAACAATAGATAACTTATCAGTAATTTCTCAGTTGTCAATTAAACTAATAAGAACATGATCAACTCCGGCGACCAAACAATTGAGAACTTATCAGTAAGTTAACAGTTGTCAACTAAACTACTAAGAACACGATCAACTACGGCGACCAAACAACTGAGAATTTATTATAAGTTTTCAGTTGTCAATTAAACTACTACTAAAAACAACATCAACTCCGACAACCAAACAACTAAGGACTTTATAATTTTTTATTTTATATTATTTATTAACAACAAAAATAGTATTAGCTCCATCCCAAAATAAATATCAAAATAAATATATATTTTTAATATACTTTCTCCATCCGTCTCATAATATATATATATATATATATATATATATATATATATATATATATATATATATATATATATATATATATATATATATATATATATATAACACATTTGTTACATTGTTAAAAAAAATTAAAAAGTAAAATTATTAAACAAAAACCTCTTCTCTTCTCTCTCTCTCAAATTTCAATTTCATTTTCAATTTGTTTGTTGAGGGAAAAGCTAAGCAAAAAGACAAATATACCCATCCTCATCATCATCTTCCTCACATTCTTCGATTAAACTCAGCAACACTTCCAGCAGCGGCGACGGATTAACTCGTTACGGTTCAGCTCCAGGCTCAATCCTCACAACAGCCGTCGTCAAATTATAAGCCAGCCATGGCGGCGTCTATCGATTAGAAGATGGAGAGAAACAGCGGCAGTGGAGGGAGCAGTAGTAATGGGTTCACAGAGGTCAGTTTATACGGAAAAAAATTGATTTTATCAAGAAAAATTGATGTTTCAGCCGATGGCAGTTTCCTTGCTGAAAGGACGGTTAGTCGTCGTTGAATGTCGCCGGATGAATTGAAGAGATAGCCGGATCTATGGTGCAAGCTGCTGCTCGGCAGAGATGAAGGGAGTGCAGTGCCGGAAAGATAAGGGCGGTGGAGATCCAGATCTGAAATCACTACTTTCTAGTATATTAAGACGGTGGAAATTCAGATCTGACTGAAATTTCTTGGGAGGCGAATGGTGGGTGGTCGGAGGTAGGTAGGGAAGTGGTGGTCGGAGAGTGAGGGATAGAGATGATCGCCGGAGTAGGAGAGACGGTCGCCAGAATAGGGGGAGATGGTCGCTGGAGTAGGGGAGGGGTAACCGGAGTTATGGGTGGTTGAAGGTGGTATGGTAGAGAGAGAGAGTATAAAAAGGGAGAGAGAGGAGGGAGTGTGTATTTTGTCTAGGTGTAATCTGGGAGGGTAGGAATTTTTATTTATGGTAAAGAGGGACTATACGGTAATTGATTTTGTGTTGTGATCATATGAGGTAAATACGATTTTTCCTTGTTTTCATTGTATTAGGATGTAGTTTGGGTTAGAATGGGGGATTAGGACGTAATTTTCTCTTAAAATAATGTAACTTTTGAACGCTCCACTAACAGCAGGTCCATTACATTTCCCGTACATGACACACAGAGTTAAGTACAAAGTTCGTCACTGACCTATTGACCTTTTTACCTATTTATCACTAAGGTATTTCTTTTTACGATTTCGTTCTTAACCTAAGTATTTAATTTACCATGTCATCCTTACGTCTCATTTCCGTTCAAACTGCCGTTAAATCTGCATATATGACATGCTGACGTCATAAAAATGCTGAGTTGGCACTAAATATGGTCAAGATTTGCTGATGCGAAAGTATAACGGGTACAAATGAAAATGCATGCTGATGTGGAAGTTAAGGGGGTTACAACGTAAAATATATATATAAATAAATGACATTTAAAATATTTTTCATAAACTTAAAGGATTAAAGTAATTTGTTTCCTCTTTATAACCTACAATCTGGAAAAGGGATATACGCCATTATCATCCCCAAACTCGATCCCCACAGACCGCCGTCGAACTCCACCACCACACACCACCGGCCAAACCCCACCTCCATACACCACCATCTCTGTCGCCGTCACTTCTTTCACACCTTTGGACACCTCTTTTCTACTTTCCCGCCGACCGTTCTTCTTCCTCAAACCACCGCACATGTTGTTGCTCTCTCCCTCTCAGATTTAGATCAAGATCAAGATCTAGGTCTAGTCTATATCTACATCTCGTTTTCAGACACTACTCTCCCTCTACACGTCCTTAATCGGTGTCATTATTAACTCCGACTACTTCAACTGCCAACACACTACTTTATCTTCCCTATTTTAGTGGGTTTCTTTATATCTCTTTCATCTATCTTATTTTCCAGACCTGACTTGTTTTCATCTTTCTTAATAATATTTTCTTTGTGAGAGTTTATATACAGATATTGAGGATTTTCAGATCTGTATTGAAATATTTGTTGCAATGTATAGGAGTTTGAATCCTACTGTACATGTTTTTGAAATGTGATTAATTGGGACTTCTAGTTGTTGATTTTTTTTTTTTTTTTTGTGATTGTGGAATAGAGTGAAAGTGTGAAATTTGATTTGGGATTTTTTGAAGTATGATGGTGGTGCTGGACTGTTGGAGATGGTGGTGGGGGTGATTGTGTAGGATGGTGGTTGAATAAATGGATGGTGATTGATTATTTTTGAAAATCAATAAGCTAAAAATATGAGTTTTATGTTGATTTTGGGTGGTTTGCTGGTGGCGGTGGTGGTTGGTGGCGTTCAGATGATACACCGGTTGGTGACATCAACAAATTTTAATACTCTCAATTGGTTATTAGTTTTGAAAAATATTTCTTATTTATTTATTTATTTGTGAAATTACAATCGGAGTTTAAGTATAAAGGCTAATAATAATATTTTTTAAAAATATTGCTAATGTATTATAGTTTTATAAATATCATTTTTTTAATTTAATTAAATATCAATAGTTAAAATGAAAAAAAAGAAGTTTAGCGATTAAATTGCAAAAAGATCAATAGGTCAGAGATATATTTAGAACAAGTTAAATGCTATGTCAGAATTTTAATGACATCAACGTGCCACGTATGCTGATATTGTAACGACCCAACTTTTCATAAATAACATAATTTCATTCATAAATAAAGTTCCCAAATCAAAATACCTTAACGGCTAGTACATCTAACCATAATTCAAATGCGGAAAATAACGGTCTTTAAACCTTAACGGCTAGTACAACCCACTAGCTCGCTAAGTCCAAAATGATCAAAGCTAACCCTAACCCTAATTCCAGCCGCCATCCCTGCGACCGATCAACTTCTCCTACCGCTTACCTGGGAGAAAATTTAGAAAAAAAGGGGTGAGCGAACAATGCTCAGCAAGTTCATACGGAATTCTCTCTGGGTACTAAGGAGAGATGACCGAAAGAACGAAACCAATCAATTATACTTCAACGAAAGGCTATCAACAATAATTTTAACTGTACACATTCAAAATACAATTATCATATTTAAAGAGAACATGGCCCTATCACAAGTCCGTCAATTCCATAGTTTCAAACACCTTTTCAGGGTGTCACACCCTTTCAAGGTGTTAAGAGAATAAGAGACCTTACACCTTTTCAGGGTGCTCCCTTATTATGATATATCATGATATTCAAACTACTTCATCAAGTAGCAATTTAAAAGTCTAAGTTCTTTTCAATCGAACTAGACTATCTTAATTAGTCATTTTCAATCAGACTAATTTAACCGCATCTGTTTCAATTAGATACAGTTATAGTTCACATAATATTCCAGGTACAAGAATACATAAAGCAATTTCAATTCACTTGGATACCCATTGAACAACATATATCAAGGGTAAGATAATCAAAAGACGTTATATCAACATCGGAGTTCAAATGCTACCGGCCATTAGTAGCTACGCTTGAAACAATTTATGAGGAATCCTACATTAAAGGATGAATCTCAAATATACTTAAGGAACGTAATCCCTTACCTTAAACGCTTGCGTTTCCTTGCAATTACTTCTTGCGCGAATCTACAATCATGTAAATGTGTCTTAGGATAGTGTACAATATTATATTAATGCACTAGATCCTTCTAATTAACTCTAGGTTTCACTTCCTAACCTTTTCTGTTAAGTTTCTATTGGATTCCGTTAACTTTCTAACATAAACTGTTAACTTTTAAACTCAAGGACTGATTTGCATAATCCAGAAACCTTTAAGACTATTCTGAAATTCTCTCTCTTTTCTTTATTTTCTATTTCCTTTTCTTTCTTTCCTTACAGACATTTCTTTCTTTTCTTTCTTTTCTTTTCTTACTTCTCCTCCTCTCACTAGAACACACACTAAACACACACACTTACCCTCGTACACCCACACGCACACAGACACACACACCCAGCAGCAGAATACCACACGAACAGGTACCTTATCATTCCCTGTTTCTTTCTCTCATCAAACATAATCTTTCTTTCACTCATATTCCAAGGTAATGATACCCAATTACTCTCAAACAATATTAATATCCAATTAAATAATAACCCAAGGACAATATAGAATCATACCTACTCCAGCAAAGGTATGCGGCCTCAATTCTTTTCTCTCTCAATTGTCGCAACTGTCGAGTTCTCTATGTGCCGCCTCCTGCTCTTCTTTATTTCCCTTGCCTCGGCCGCTCCTCTCTCCTTCTCTCTCTTGCCGTCTCTCTCTCTCTCTCGACAATTGACTATGCCGCTTTCTTCTCTCTCAATTCTTACTTAGCGTTAAGAATAAACTGCCATGACCCTCTCTTTCTTTTTATAACCCCAAGCGGCTCCTTCATTCCCTCCTTGCCATTAAACCAATTTAAGAGGCTCCTAAATGCCATTAAACCCATTGAAGAGGCTCCTAAATGCCATCAGTTACTCCCCACACTTAAGCCTAGGTTTAATAGAGGTATTTAATTGGGTTTAAAATTTTCTAATCCAAATAATTAATTTAAATAACTACCCTAATTAATTAATGGAAATCATATTTTAAATAAATAAAGAGTATAAATTTTTAGGGTTGTTACATTCTTACCCCCTTAAAAGGGTTTGGTCCACCAAACCAAACGCACTCATTCAGAAAACAGGGTGGGATACGACTCTCGCATCTCGCTCTCGAGCTCCCACGTCGCTTCTCTTTCTGAGTGGTTGCTCCATTGCACTTTCACGTACGGAATTATCCGCCTTCTCAAATTCTGATCTTTCTGATCCACAATTTTCACAGGTTGCTCATCATAACTCAGATCGGCACGAAATCTGAGCTGTCTATACTCAATCACATGGCTCGAGTCGGAGATGTACTTCCTCAACATCGAGACATGAAACACATTGTGTACTCCTGCAAGTACAGGTGGTAGGGCCAACTTATAGGCTACCAACCCAACTCGCTCCAAAATTTTGAATGGTCCCACATACCTCGGGCTTAACTTCCCGCGAATTCCAAACCTCATGACCCCTTTGGTTGGCGAAATCTTCAAGAATACGCAATCCCCCAACTGAAATTCCAAATCTCGCCGTCGGCGATCTACATACGACTTCTGTCGACTCTGTGCTGTTAATAACCATTTTCTAATCTGTTGCACTTTATCTGCGGTTACATGAACAATCTCTGGTCCCGTCAATTTTCTCTCACCCACTTCATCCCAACATGCAGGTGACCTACACTTCCGTCCATACAATGCTTTGTACGGTGCCATACCGATAATTGCGTGAAAACTATTGTTGTAGGCGAATTCTACTAACGTCAGGTGTTCGTCCCAAGTCCCTTGCCAGTCCAATGATGTGGCTCTTAGCATATCCTCCAGAGTCTAAATAGTTCTTTCCGACTGTCCATCCGTCTGCGGATGAAATGATGTACTCATAGTTAGTTCGGTACCTAATGCCTGCTATAGACTCTTCCAGAACTTCGATGTGAATCTTGCATCTTGGTTGGACACTATCGACACAGGTATCCCATGCAATCTTATAATCTAGTCAACATATAACTTTGCTAACTTCTCCAATGAGTCTGTCACCTTAATTGCCAAAAAGTGAGCCGACTTCGTAAGTCTGTCCACTATAACCCAAATTTCTTGATTGGTACCTCAAAATTCCATCATCTCCCATATGAAAATTTGTTGCCTTCCCTTTAGCCATATTTTCATGTATCTTTTCAGCCTCACCATCGGTCCCTTGTGATTCCTTGATTCGGTCCAAAAGTGTAGAAATTTGAACACTCATCTGAGCCAAGTATCCCCTAACCTGTTACCTCCAACCCGAGAATTTCAATATTATTCCACGTACTTACCCCCTTAGAAATCAACACCGCTAGTGTTCCACGGTTCTTCCTACTCAAAGCATCTGCCACCTTATTGGCCTTTTCGGGGTGATACAAAATCGTACAATCATAATCTTTAAGTAATTCTAGCCATCTCCTTTGCCTCATATTCAATTCTTTCTGAGTGAAGATATACTTAAGACTCTTATGATCCGTATAAATCTGACAACTTACCCCATACAAATAATGTCTCCAAATTTTCAATGCAAAAACTACGGCTGCTAACTCCAAATCATGGATGGGATAATTCTTCTCATGGTTCTTCAGTTGTCTTGATGCATAGGCTATAACCTTATCATTCTGCATTAATACACAACCCAATCCTTTCAACGAAGCATCACTATAAATCACAAATCCGTCGATCTGATGGTGCTTTGTAAGAACTAGTGCGGACACCAAACGCCTCTTCAGCTCTTGAAAATTCTTTTCACATTCTTCCGACCAAACGAACTTCGCTCCCTTCTGCGTTAACTTCGTTAATGGTCCTGATAACTTCGAAAATCCTTCCACAAATCTCCTATAGTATCCTGCCAACCCCAAGAAACTTCTAATTTCGCTGACAGTAGTTGGTCTCTCCCAATTCACTATAGCTTCTATCTTTGTCGGATCTACTGCAATCCCATCTTTAGATACCACATGCCCTAAAAATGCTACTTCCTCCAACCAAAATTCACACTTCTTAAATTTCGCATACAACTTCTGTTCCCTTAAGATTTGCAGTACCAACCTTAAATGCTCTTCATGTTCTTCCTTGGTCTTAGAATAAACCAGAATATCATCTATAAATACAATTACACACTTATCCAAAAAATCCTGAAATACCCTGTTCATTAGTTCCATAAATACTGCTGGGGCGTTCGTCAATCCAAACGGCATAACCAAAAACTCATAGTGACCGTACCTTGTCCTAAAGGCCTTCTTCGCAACATCCTCCTTTTTCACTCTCAACTGGTGATATCCCGATCTCAAATCTATCTTTGAGAAATAACACGCTCCCCGAAGTTGGTCAAACAAATCATCAATCCTCGATAACGGATACTGATTTCTCACCGTCACTTTATTCAGTTCTCGATAGTCGATACACATCCTCATCGATCCATCCTTCTTCTTCACAAACAACTCTGGCGCACCCCATGGTGAAACACTTGGCCTAATCAGACCTTTATCCAATAATTCCTGCAATTGTTCCTTCAATTCTTTAAGTTCAGCCGGCGCCATTCTATATGGTGCTTTGGATATCGGTGCGGTTTCTGGAACTAAGTCTATAGAAAACTCCACCTCCCTTTCTGGTGGTATTGTGAATGTGGTGCCCAAATTTTGTGTTGGATTCACGCGAGTTTGAAGACATCCGAGTTATTTGAAAAACGGAGTCGCCACGCCATTTTGATTACCTCAAAACTTTGAAAAAAAGGTTTTACTTGGGTTCGGAGGTTAAGTTACCCCTTGGGAAGAACGTTTGGCGTTCACCCAAAGTGCCTTGCCGGAGCAAGTCTCCCAAGATTTCATTAATCGTGCTTGCTTGCGTGCTTTCTTGTGTGCATGTGTTTGAAAATAAGGGGGAAATGTCCCAAGTTGTCTTCCGGACGTACAAACCATTTATTGGTTGTCGCTCGGGATTCCTTGGAATTTTATGTATTTGGGATTATGATCCCGTCCTCATCTTATGACTTGTGATCATCGCATTTTAACCTCGGGACCCTCGGGACTTGCGTGATCGAGAGAATGACTCTCTTTTGGTCAAAGATGAGGTTCTTTAGAAAAGGAGGGTCCTTAGCCCATCAATCCTACGCTTTAAGACGGTCGAGCTCGTATAGAGGCTTCATACTCTTTCTTAAGCGATAATCGGAGATATAGGGTTCAAGGTATCCCTTTCTAAAGAAATATGGAACCTTTAATGGAAGGAACGATGTAAAGATAGGATCTTTTACACCGGTCCGTTCCAAGGTTGGGGGAAATGCATGATAAAAAATGACACTTTAATGAAAAGATGACATTTTTGGGTTGCAAATGATGCACTTAGTTTAAAGAAATAATCTTTATTGCAAATGATGCATAAAGATTTGATTTTTATGCAAATGATGCATTTTTGTTGAAGAAATTGGCATTCATTATGCAAATGATGCATAAAGATTGCATTTTGAAAAGCATATGATGCTAGTTTATGGTAAAGACATGGTCTTTAAAGCAAATGATGCTTGAAGCGAGGGGTTTTGAATGCAAAGGATGCATTTTTATTGAAAAGATTGGATTTTTATATGCAAATGATGCATAAAAATGACATTTTTATTTGAAAATGGGAGTTTTAGGTGCAAAGGATGCACCTTTATGAAAAAAGACTACATTTTTATGACAAATGGGGTCTTAATGCATGCAAAAGGGAAAGGGGGTGATAAAGATGTGATCTTTAACTATGAATGCCAAGTCCCAAGCAAGATATATGAATGCAATGAGCAAGTATATCAATTAAAAGCAAGGTTAGGGGCGTACGAGGTTACCAATTGCTTCCTTTGCTTCTTTGGTTGGAGCTAGGAGGAGAGATTGGTCTTGGATCTTCAAGGAGGAGGGAGGGAGCTTCTTGGCCTTCTTCTTCACCTTCTTGAGCCTTCACCAATATTCTTCACGTCTTGGGAGTGAGTGTATTGCTATGGATTGTGTGTATTGTTGTTGTTTCTTGAAATGGGTAGAGGAGGGCTCTATTTATAGGCGATCTGGATAAGGCTAATGAAGCCGTGCGGCCGAGAAGACCTTGGGCTAATGCGGCCGTGCGGGCTTATCCCACAATGACTCGGCATTCTAGAACCATGCAAGGTGGCATTATTCTAGAACCTTCCTCCCTAATTAAGAAAAACGTGTTTTCTTAATTAGGAAGGCTCCCTTCAGCCCTTATTTAATAAAAAAGCAGGTTCCGGAACATTTCCGAACACTAGGAAGGTCCGGGAATTACCGGAAACTTACCGAAATTGCCGGGAAATTTGCTTAGGAAGGCATGAGCCGGATTTGGGTACTTACGAAGCCCTCGGCAACGTCACTTGCAAGGCGAGTGGTGTTGTCGATAGAAAAGGATCCCGATGCGGCGAATGCCGAGACGGATTGGGTGACCAAGGTGGTCGAGTGGTGAACCTTTTGGAAGGCTACCTACGTATCCGGAGGAATCGAAGCCGAGCCGTAGTTCGAAATTAGGATCCGGGGGAGGAAGAAGAGAAATTGGTCTCTTCTTGGGGAAAAAGAAGAGAAAATGACCTAGGAGGTCAAGCAATTGATCCTACCGGGGATATGCTAGGAGTGACCGAGGTGGTCGGATATACGAACCTCTATGAGGGCCGCTTTATCAGCGAGGAGTGACAAAGAAACGGGGTGACCAAAGTGGTCGAATGGCTGAACCTTTTATAAAAGGCTACCTACGTATCCCGGAGGAATCAAGCCTTGATCGTAGTTCAAGCATCACTAGATAGTTAGGAACGATGTCTAGGATTCTTGAGATTTTGACAATTCGGAGGTTGTCACCTGATTGACAATTACTGGAGGATGTCACCTGATTGAAACTAGAGCTTACGTCACTATCGAGGGGATAGAGGTAGCTAGAGTTTGGTGAACTTGAGCATACGTCTCAATCTCTTTCGAATCGAGAGATATGGGTTGCCCAAAGCTAGAATGATTTAAGCATACGTCTCAATCTCTTTCGAATCAAGATATGGGTTGCCAAAGTTGATAGAATGATTTAGCGTACGTCTCGATCTCTTTCGAATCGGAGATATGGGTGGCCAGCTAGAGTGATTTAAGCATACGTCTCAATCTCTTTCGAATCAGAGGTATGGGTTGCCGGAGCATACGTCTCAATCTCTTCGAATCGAGAGATGGGTTGCCGAAGCTAGAATGATTTAAGCATACGTCTCAATCTCTTTCGAATCGGAGATATGGGTTGCCAATGACTTGAGCATACGTCTCAATCTCTTTCGAATAGAGGTAGCTTAAGTTGAGAGAAACTTAGCATACGTCACTATTACGGATAGAGGTAGCTTAAGTTGAGAGAAACTTGAGCATACGTCACTATTCGGGATAGAGGTAGCTTAAGTTGAGAGAAACTTAGCATACGTCACTATTCTGGATAGAGGTAGCTTAAGTTGAGAGAAACTTGAGCATACGTCACTATTCGGATAGAGGTAGCTTAAGTTGAGAGAAACTTAGCATACGTCACTATTCGGGATAGAGGTAGGCTCGGTTTAGAGTTTTGACAATTCGGAGGTTGTCACCTAGTGTTATCTCGTTATAACGGAATTAACGGAGGCGAGTGGGAATAGAGCTTGATTGCTAAAGAGATAAGGGATATTTTGAAAAAGATGTTATCTTGGTTAAAAGATAACGGAAATTGCATGCCCAAGTGGAAGGTCCAGGGCGGGATTGTAATTTACGCTCGGAGCGAATGAAGCCGCCCGGCATGAGATGGAGAAAAAGGAGCCGTACGGCTAGAGACCTGTTTTTCAGATTATTTAAAACGAGGTTTGAACGGGCATTGGGCATTATTGCCGCCAGAAGCTGCCGAGGAAGAGAGAGAGAAAGGAGAGAATTTCTTCAAAATTCTTCAATTCCCTTTGCTTCTATCGATTGGAATGGATCCGGAGGGCAATCCCATACCGAGGCAAGCAAGAAGGAACATCTCCGCGGCTGCGAGAAGGAGGAGAAAGGAGCTCGTTCGGACGGAGAGGAAGTATGACTTCCTCACGCCTCCATCGGAGCTTTGCAGGAGAAGAGAGCACAAATCGACGAACCCGCGATCGGTTGGGGTAAGCATTCTCATTTTGCTCAAATCCGATGATTTTGCTTGAATTTTGAATGATTTAGGGCTTGACCCGAATTTTAGGATTTTGAATGATTTTTTTTTTTTTGAATGATTTTGAGATGCATGAACAACCTATGAGGCTAAGAATATGCAATGTGCAACTTGTTTGATGAAAATTATGAGAATGACTCACTTTTTTCTCGCAAAATGAAGTAAGAATGAGAATTTTCAAAATATGAGACGGAGTTCTTGCCTTGTGCTAGAACTAGGTCAAAATTCGATTTTCAATGAGAAAACATGATTTTGGAAGATGAAAATGATTCATGCATGCCATTTTATTTGAAAAAATAATGCTTATGTGCCGAATTGTGAAAATTGTGATTTTGTGCCTTAGGAAAGCAATGGGACTTGACATGACGCGTTTCAAATGATGAAAGACGTGTTTTCTATGCATAGGATGCTAGAAAAACTTTTGTGAATGCTTTTCTTGTGAAAATATGTGCACCTTTTTTTTTTGTGAATATATGCATGCTTTTGAAAATGATGAAGGACTGACACTTCTTTTTTTTTTTTTTTTTTTTTTTTTTGTGCTTGTCTACGGGAGAACAAGTCTAGAGGACCATCGGAGATAGCGGTTAAGCTTTGGCGAGAGGATGCCGGATTTTGAGAAGAATGGGGTGAACCCCAAGAATTTGGTGAGGGCTCACCGGTCTGGATTCGTTTGTAGAGGCTATCGGCGGGGTGTTCACATCACCTCGAAGAGCGAGGGCTTGATCCAGGCCCTTTACGAGTTACAGTGGGATAGTACACATAGCTTTCACCCAGTAGGGAGAGCTTACGGTGACTCTGCCGATTTCACGGCTATTGCGGCCTACGAGTTCACGGGAGGCCCGTGACTTGGAGAAACCACATTGCTGGCGAGGAGTTCCGAGGCTTTGGTTGGATTTGGTGATTCCCAGGGGCCGGGATGGAAACGCGGAACGTCGAGGTGGCGATTCGAGACTTGCATGCGAGAACTTTCTTGCTAATGATGTGGCCCTTGCCCGGTGGCTAGAAACATTCATATGGTTGATGCTATCGGTCACTATCTTTGCTAATTACGGGACGCTAGCCATGACTTGCCTCCTCGACTCTTTGGAGGATGTGGATGGGATAGGGACGGTCTCTTGGGGAGAGGCCGGATTGGCGGAGTTGTACTTCTCGTTGGACATGTACAGTCGGAACAAAGCTGCTTCCATGGGATCGCTTCTCATTTGCCCTTGAGGTAGTCTCCTTTCTTTTCTCTTTTCTCTTTTCTGTCTTGAGACTTTTATGAGAGAGAATGACCTTTTGATGTTTTGAACATGCGGGCCTGGTTTTGTGAGGTGATCGGGTTCTTCCCTTGGAACCGGCGAGTGATGTCACCATCTTCCACTGCTATGGTTATTTGGAGGAGATGCGAGAGATAAATTCACGGGGAAGACCCGGATCACTTTCGATTACAAAATGGTGAGGCCGGTCATCAACGAGATGGGCACGACGGAGTGGACTTCTACCCTTGGGGCGGAGTATCAGGAGATTTTCTTTGGGAGATGCCATCGAGGTGACGAGGCGAGAGGAGGTGGCTCAGCTGGGGCGACATGTGATGTCATTTACTTGGGGGACCGTTTCTCGAGCGGCATGGTCATGTCCCTCCATTGGACGCCATTACTCCACACGATCCTCCCGGCACGGATGCTGCGGCCCGGGGATTGGCCGAGAGGATGAGATAGCTAGGTACCGAGCGGGCGTAGGCTGCGAGGAGTACTGACATGGACACCCCCTACGTTTGTGTTTGTGGAGCGGCGCTTGAGGGCGCCACGAAGCTAGTGAAGCTAGCGGTCACTCGAGGATATGGGGAGGATGAGCCTGCGACCCGCCGATCCCTCCTGCGCATTTGTCCTACGTGGTCCATGGAGTGCCGAGGAGGATGAGGATACTGTCCCGATGCTAGGGAGCCCCGGTACACCTTGCCGCTGATAGCCTTTGTAAGTGTACTTTTAGGGTCTTTCCACTTTTCGCTTTGATTTTACGCTTTTTGCAATTTTACGAGATTTTACGAGATTTTTGAGATTTTCTCTTCTTTTCTCGGAGTTCCGGCTCGCACTTATGATAAAGTGGTCGGGCGAGAATAGGGGCTGGAAGGACGTGTGCCGATCCCTTGTCAAGAAGGCGGCTGCGCTTCAAGGCGGCGGCGGATGCACGGGAGCACAGGCGCGAGACGGCACGTCGGGGCACGGCGTCTACCTCATCGGCCTCGGAGTACTCTTCCCGGTGCCATGCCTCGGGGCGGGGACCTTGGCCCGACATGCAGGCGGTGGGCGAGTACGGGCACGATAATGTCCATTTGTCGACGTGAGCGACCGGGAGGACTTGATGAGGGAGGCTAGCATCTATGAGTTGAGCGGCGATGAGGAGGAAGAAGAATCGGAGGCCTAGGAGGTCTCTAGAATAGATTTGGAACGAAAACAAACAATGAACAATTTTTATGCACACTTTGTTTATTTTTGCTTTATTTGGGCGCCGATGGGGCGAAAACATTGTATTTACATTTTATTTACTTTTCTAATTTATGCTTTCTCAATTTGCATATTATCGAGCCTTGGGGTGACTTTTTGCTTGGAATTGGGGGTGGCGGGCCAAAATGATTTATAATGGTATATAAATGCTTGAATGGCTTACGGATATGTTTTTGTACGGGTTTTGGTTGAGAAAGTGGGGTGAAAACTCCCTTGGGCAGCAACTTTGGTTCTTTGCAGAATTTTCTGCGAGAGGGCTAATGTAGCCGTGCGGCATGGCCTTGAGGGCAAATGAAGCCGTGCGGCTCACGGTTCTGCGAGGCTGGTTATTTTACGAATAAAAGCAAGGCTTGGCCATTTCATTTCATTTTCCCTCTAGACTTGTCCCAATTGTTCCCGAGCATATTTTGGACCTAAAAGCACCATCTTTGAACACTTTGCGATGGAGAAGCCCGTCGGATTGCAAAGGGGAAGCGAGACCATTTTCTATCCGGTCTTCAATCTTGGGCGAGACATAACTTCCAAAATCACAAGGGGCGCTTGATTCTTCCTTCAAGATCAAGTCTTTATGGCATTTGAGGGATCTCCCGCCCGATTGGGACTGTTGAGAGCCGCGGCAAAGTTGCAGGACGTCAGGAGACATGTTCTTGCTTTTCTTACAACGAAATTGTCCCAACGCACGAAGACTTGAGCCTTGATTGGGGGTCAGGGCGAGGCTATATCTATTCCGCTGATCGGAGACGTGCCGGTGGCGGTAAGGCTTGCATCTTTTACTGCGAGATTCCTTTGGGAGAGGCTGAGAGGATGATGGTAGCCCGGATAGGATTGACCTTTACGATATCCGGGCGGGTTTGGGTCTCCGAGATATGGCTGCGACCACGGTAGCTATGGATGCTTTCATTCTCTGCGTATTCTGTTTTGTTCACTTCTTTGAGTCCGTGGGGACTGTCATAGTGGTCTCTTGGACATGGTCGAGAGGCTGCGGGGGTGGGAAGGATATTGTCCCACTTGGTTTTGGGGAGACTTTGCATGGGATCGACGGGATGGCTCGGGAGACCATTTCATGAGGTCAGGAGTCCGGCTATGTTGACTTTGTGGCTGCGGGAGAGGCTTGGGGCTTTGCACGGGGCTTTGCCGACTCGGTGCCCTTGGGTGATTTCTCGGAGAGGTGCGCCTAGGCGGCGAGGAACGGGGTAGGCGGGAGGCGATGATGGCTAGGCTATCCACTTCGGACATCCGTTGGTGGATACCACCTTTGGAGGTTGCGGACCGGGAGGATATTTCGGGAGTCTTATCTTTGTGAGGGTTCGGGATTCTGGCTGGTCATCCTTCTACATACCTGCTTAGTATCCGGGCGGTTTGGGGCTTTACGGGAGCCTTTGAGTGATTGGGAGGACATCCGGACCATGGAGGTGGTGTCATTGGACATGAGTGATCCGGCCGGCTTCTCTTTCTTCTCGAGGGCTTGGACATACCTTTGCTTTCCCACCCGGGGCTATCTTCGGGAGCGGGAAGAGCACCATCTTGACCCTTTGTCTACTTGGAGTAGTACGAGAGGGAGATGGGAGCGACTCGGGTTATCTTGGAGGATAGACGTCGAGCTTTATTGGGAGGCGGCTGCGACTCGAGTAGGACTACGAGGAAGGCGAGGCTAAGGCGAGTTGCCATAACCAATCAGGTGACTTGGTCGAGAGATATGGAGGCTCGGTACAAAGGTTGTCAGAGGTCGCTCATTTGGCGAGTCTCGGAGGGAGGAGATACGGACTCGTGCTCGTATAGAGAGCGCTTATTGACACGGGGTTGGTGGAGGCTCCGGTGAGGATACCGGAGGTCGGGATGAGGGATACCGAGCATTATTGAGAAGAAAGGAAGAAGACTCGACGAGGCCGAGGAAAAGGGAAGAAGACCAAAGAAGACTCGGCGAATGACGGTGACAAGTCTTTTCTCAAGATCCTCTTATTGCCATTTGCAAACACATTAGTTTATTTAGGCATTTTATTGTATTTTAGATCTTTTAGCGAGGTTAGCGAGTTAAGAGGTAGGCCGTGCTTGAACTCATCAAGAAGTTTTTAACTTGTAATGAACAAGGCATATTATCTTAAAAATTAATCAAGACACATTTCATGGAAATTCAAATGTCTTTATTGATTGGGACCCGTTTTATGAAAACTGAAATACCCTTTATTATTTAGGACGCACTTCATGGAAGCTTGATTGTCCTTTTTATTGTTTAGACCGAACCATATATGGCTGCCTACGTTCCCCTTTTACAAGAAAGGCTAAGGGGCTCAGTCTACGTAGTTCATTACGGTGAACTAATTTTTTTATGTGCGGCCTGTTTTTGCCTAGACCGCCCTTTTTGGGGTTTCGGCCTAGTGGGCATTACTCTTTTTGCACTAAGATTGTTTTCTCTTTTTTTTTTATATTTTTTTTTTATTAGACATAGTATCTTCGGAGTTTATCACCGTTATTTGGGTGGACAAAGGGATTGCCATCCAAGTGCGCAAGCTTCATTGCTCCTCTGACGGTATCTTACGCACCACATAAGGGCCGATCCAAACGGGTTCCCATTTTCCCGGGGTTGTCTACGGTAGGGGCTTTACTTTCGGCACTAAGTCACCTTCTTTGATGTCTACGGCCTTGACCTTTTTATCAAACGCTGCGGCCATTCGCCTCTGTAGGCTCGGGTGTGTTCCATGGCTTTTAGCCTTCTCTCGTCAGCGGGGCTAACTCATCATGCATTTGCGCAACCATTCCACTTCATTGACAGTTTTCCGGGAGGACCCTTAATGACGGGATTTCCAACTCCAGGTAACCTTTGCTTCCATCCCGTAAGTTAGGGCAAAAGGAGTTTCTCCTGTGGCATTCGACAGAGACGTTACGTAGCCCCGAGTGCTAGGTGCGGCTTTTCGGGCCAATCACGACCACGGGTGGCCATCTTCGGATGATCCGCTCGAGTGTCTTATTAGCGGCTTCCACGGCTCCATTGGTGCGAGTGCATGCGGGGACGACTTGTGGCGAGTAACTCGGGTCGACGGCGGTCTATCGCGGTCTCCTTCGAAGTGTGACCCATTATCGAAATGATCTCGTTGGGCACCCCATATGCACATTATGTTTTCTTTGATGAGCTGGGCCACTTTGGAAGTGAGGACCTTGTAGGACTTGGCCTCTACCCACTTGGTGAAGTAGTCGATGGCTACCAACACGAACTCGTGCCCATTGCTTCCGGTCGGGGCTATTTTCCCTATAACGTCAATGCCCCAAGTTGCAAACGGCCAAGGAGTCGTCATGCAGTACGAGTCATGAGGTGGGAGATGGTTGAGGTTGGCAAACCGGCGGCACTTGTCGCGAGGTTCGGACGTCTTGGACACGATCTGTCTCCATGGAGATCCGGTAGTAACCCATTACGAGGATCACTTGCATCGGGGCTCGGCATTCATGTGAGGACCGCAAGGACCATTGTGGACTTCGGTCATCAGCTCTCTGGCTCTTTCTTGAGTGACACATAAGAGGAGCGGTCCTTGATAGCGTTTCTTGTACAGGTTGCCTCCTAGGATGACATAATGGGAGGCCAACCTTTTCAGGGCTCGCAAGCTTTTGGCTCTGACACCTTCTTTTGGTTTACCTTCTCCGTCTCGAAAGGCGATTCTCCGTCTTTGAGGAATTGGTAAATACGATTGTACCAAGGTTCCTTTATGGGCTCGGGTCCCAGGTCCACTTCATAACAGAATTTGGGGCTTCTCTTCTACCCACTCTGAAGGGCCTTATGGCTTTTCCCTCGGGGATCTCTACCAATGAGGCTAGAGTAGCTAGGGCATCTGCGAATCTGTTCTTTTCCCTCGGCAAGTAGTGGAAAGTCACTTCTACAGAGCTGTCCGATCCAACTCCTCCATATGGGCATGATACCGTTGTAGATTAGGGTCCACAGTCTTCCACTTGTTGGAGACTTGGTTGATGATCAGGGGCCGAGTCTCAGTAAACTTCGAGCTCCTTGACATTTCTTTCTAAGGCGGCCTCCAAACCGGCAATGCGAGGCTTCATACTCGGCGACATTGTTCGTGGCGGGAAAGTTCAACTTGAGGGCTATGGGGGTATGCTCATCTTTCGGATCGACCAATAGCATTCCTACACCATTTCCTCTTTTGTTAGCGGCTCCGTCAAAGAACAATTGCCATCTATTCTCGGGCTCAGCTGCAAAGATCCCTTCATGCAGGAATTGGGGTTCGGGCCCTCTGTCTTCATTCTTGGGAAGTTCGCCGGGTGATCGACAATGCTTGACCCTTGATGGCCTTTACGGTCACATAGTTGATGTCGTATTACGCCAAGAAGAAGGACCACTTCGCTAAACGCATTGATAGGGAAGGCTTGTCAAAGATGTACTTGATGGGGTCCATTTTCGAGACCAAATTCACGGGGTGGGCTTGCATATAATGCTTCAATTTGCCGACTACCCGGACCCGATCTGCACGAGGTCTTTTCACATCTTTGAGTAATTGAGCTCACTCCCTTGTAGCTTCCGTGACAAAGTAAATGGCATTTTCTACCCGAGAGTCTTTCTTTTCTGAGCAAGCATAGCCCCATTGCCGTGTACGTGACGGTGAGATAGAGCGAGAAGAGGCTTGTCTATGTGGGGGCATAATCTTGGGGATGTACTAAGTATGCCTTGATGCTGGTCAAAGGCATCTTGGCATTCTTCGGTCCATTACGTGTCCACATTCTTCTTCATGAGCTTGAAGATGGGCTCGCACATAGTGGTCAGCGATTGTGAAACGGGCGATGTCTTGCAATTTACCCATGAAGCTCTTGACTTACATGCGGGTTTGAGGTGGCCTCATATCCATGATGGCTTTGATCTTTCGGGGTCAACTTCTATACCTCGCTCTGTGACCATATACCCAAGCACTTTTCCCCTTGTCACTCCGAAGGCGCATTTGGCGGGGTTTAGTCTCATGGAATCTTGTCTCAACCTCTCAAAGAATTTTCGTAGGTCAACAAAGTCTGCCCACCCTCTCCTTTGGAGTGGATTATCATGTCATCTACGTAGACCTCAATCTCCTTGTGGATCATGTCATGAAAAAGCGCGGTCGCTGCCCTTTGGTAAGTAGCCCCGGCATTCTTGAGCCCGAATGGCATTCTTGTATAACGATGGGTTCCCCGTGGTGTGGTGAAGTTTGTCTTTTCTGGTCTTCCTCGGCCATCTTGATCTGGTTGTAGCACTGCAAAACCATCAACGAAGGATTTGACTTCGTAGTTGGCGATAGAGTCCACCGGGATGTCTATGTTTGGCGAGAGGGTAGTCATCTTTGGGGCTGGCCTTGTTCGGATCTCGGAAATCCACACGGCGGCGCACCTTCCCATTGGCCTTGGCTACGGTCACGATGTTGGACAACCATGTCGGGTATTCAATGACTCTGATGAATCCTACCCGCGGTAGCTTCTCAATTTCTTCTTTGACTGTAGAGACCATTCCGGCTTAATCTTTCTCGGTTTACGCTTTGCGGCTTAGCATGCGGTGCTAGAGGGATTCGGTGTTCTACTATCGAGCTGTCTAGCCCGGCATATCCTTGTATGACCATGCAAACACGTCGATGTATTCTACGAGCGGCTCGATCAATCTATCCCTTTCAACCCCTGGAAGAAGCTTCCAATCTGTGTCTCTTTAGGTTCCTCAATAGTACCCAAGTTCACACTTATCAAAACCTCCTCGGCGGCTTGGGCCCGGTTTTCCTCTTTTACGAAACACTGCTTAAAGATTTCTTTAATGTATTGTTCGTTTAGTGTGTTTGCATCTTGTTCAAATGATTCATTATTAAGCTGTTGTTAGGTTTTGAGTTAATTTATCATTTGTTAAGTTGGCAATAAGAGGATAATCGAAAGATTTGTCATTTCATTCAAGATAAGGGGAAAGATGACATCGATTACATTTTCATAATCCTCGGGCGTGAGGCCTTCGGATGACTACGAGGGGCTGGAATTCAAAGATTCTGACTCGGCGAATATACAACAACGACTCTGGACCCTACGCTGCTTATTGACTCGAGGGGGACTTGACGAGGTTGGGCAGGATCTCGCTCCTTCTTCTTTGTTGCCACAGGGAGTAGCGGTCTTGTCGGCGTTGTCATTTGATTGTGCACTCTGCGGATCATTATTGCCTTTGTCGACACCAATTCCATAGGAAGTACTCGGGCGATGCGGCGGAATCTCCTTTACGAACTTAACTTTATCCATTTGTACCTGCAGGGCGATAGGACCGGTTGTGCTTTCGGCATACGAGATACAGCTCTCTTCATCCCAAAAGTCTTCGGCTTGTTCACTCTTCTCTCTACCTTTTCCCAAACGGGGATTGGGAATGATCCTCGGGAGTAGTAAGAGCCATTACAAATACATTATGCTCATCATGGGTGATGAAGGGTTACGGAGAGACTTTCATTAACATGGTTTGTTTTACTTCAAACTCGCAATCTTCATAAGTGAGCCTTTCTTACGTAATCTTGACCATGGTTCTTGGTTCGATGTCGTAGAAAAGAGGCCGAGCTCGACAACATTAACGAAATCGGTTCCGACTATGGGTCCAAAGCTGTCCCTCCATGGCGGCGGCATTAATCAGATCTTTCCATTTCCCTTGTAATTCGGCATAAGGAATATTGAATTTCGGGATATCTATGACCTCTGGATTTCCAAAACCATTTCCATTCGTTCCTCCGAACTCGATCATGTTGACTCGATTGTTAGCGGGAAGAGGATTCTTGACCACATTGGGACCCCGAGGTGGTTCTAACTTGCCTTCTTCAACTAGGCGAGAGATCGGGAGCTTCAGGTAGGTGCAATCATTAGTGTTATGGCCATGATAATTGTGAAAGCGACAGTGTTTGGTCTCGTCCATTACGATCTTGGGGTTCTGGGTTTCAGTTTTCCAAAGGTCTGATGAGTCCTTGGGCTACCAAACCGTCGAAGACCTTTTCTAGTGGCATTCCGAAATCTTCAGCGGTATAGAAAGGGAGCTTTGGCTTTGCGGCGGCTTGGCCTGCATTACGTCCCGCTTTCTCATTCTGAATGTAATTAACAGCGCCAATCACTTCTTTTCCTTTCACGGTGACAGCTGGGGCATTTGACACCGATGCTTTGTAGCGGTAAGGGCTGTACATTCTGTGGCCGGGGCCATATTGAAGGCATTCTCAAACTTGGTGCTGGCATTTACCATTGCCCGAAGGTCGGGATAGTAGTAATTGCCAAGTTGAACTCTTAGTTGAGGTTTCAAGCAAGATTGGAAGATCTCCATCTGTTCCTCTTCATTGAGTGGGGTCATCATTTCACTGAGCTTCCAATTCCATCTCTTGTAGAATTCACTTGCTGGCTCATCTGAACGTTGTAGGGTACCCTGTAGGTCATTCCGGCTGGTTTCCCAATTCAAATTGGCCTTATACTTTTCTAGGAACGCTTCCTTGATCTGGTCCCAAGTAGCTCGGGCCTCTGGTTTCACATGCAGAACCACCTAAGAGCTGAACCTTTTAATGATAACTGAAAATGATCGGCCATTTGTTGCTGTGTACAATCTTTGGCTCTCATGGCAAGAATGTAGCTTTCAATGTGAGTCCGGGGGACAATCGGTGCCGTTGAACTTTTCAATTTACGGCATTCGGAATTTTGGAGGGAGAGGGACAACTTTGCTGGGATCGGTGATCTGGTATGCTTTGTCCTCTTGGTGTCTATTTCTCCAAACTTCTCTTGCATGGACCTAACTTGTTCCATTAGCCAAGCCATGTCGGAGTCGGGGATGGTTTAGGATTGCTTGATTCCGGAGAAGGCTTATCGATTTGGGTGGAAGGACGGTAGGTGGCACGGTGGTAGCCGGTACCAAGGCTTGGGGATCTTTGGAGGGGAAATAAGTGTAAACTTGACCAGGTCCCGTGTTCCCGTGAGGCTGGCCTGAGACATAGGAATTAGGCTCATAATTTCCGAAGTAGGAAAAAGGATACGGAACCTCCCGGGGTACCGTTGGCAAAGTTGGAGGTGGAAGATCTGCTGTGGCGGGACATGAATTGAAAGGATCATTGAGCTGATTTTGAGGCCTAGGGAATGCCCGGGATGGCCCATGCGAGGAGAGGGAGTGAATCCCATGGGGTAATGCAGAGGCTGCAGAATCGGGATAGCCGAGGCGTTTGCTTTTCTGTTGATAGGGAACAAAGCTGGGTCTCATTTGAGGAGGTGAGGGTGTCGGGATCCCGGTGGCTTGAGATGTTGGAAAGGACTGAAGAGGGGTAATCCCGGATAAGGAATCGTATGAGGATGGAGGAGGGCATTGGTTATAGGTTGATGGAGCCGAGATGGCCGCTTCGGAGGCTCATCTTCTATCATCACCAAGGAACCGTTGGGCTCGACCACTATTTGAACTCCATGACGACGAAGCGCTTCAATGAGCGTGGCTTGCTGTTCCTCATGGGCCTTACGATCGTTTTCCGGGGCTAAGGTTAGCTCTTCTTCCCTAGTCATCCGGTTACCCAAACCAAAGACTGTTCTCTGTCAAATCGGCCATTCGACTCTCGAAACCGAGGATTCTCGCGAACTATGCGAGGATTACGCGCTAACAAGTCGGCGACCCTGTTCTCACCCACTTCTTTCTCGCCGCGGGAAAGGGATAGGAAAGGTTTAGACTCGGGGTAGGTGTTTAGTTTGAAAGGCTCAGGCAATATGCAAATTAGAATCTTCAAGTTTACTTAAGCAGTGTCTTTTATTAATATCTATTTGGTTGGAAAAGGGTTACGCCCTTCTTTTTCACAACTACTCTAGATCTGGATCAGTGGGTTCCGTCACTACGTCTATAAGCCCCTCGTATTCCACCCGTATTTCGACCTCCCAGTGGTGGACGGCCCGGGCGAGGGTCCTATAGGGCACGCGGATCCCACCGACCGAGAGTAAAGAACGCTCCTATCGGGTCTAGCGGGTCATAGGACTTTTCAACGCACGAGCGATGCGGATTATAGTCAAGGCAATACCGGGAAAGTCTCGTCTCTCTGCCTTGACGGATCTTTGGCAGAGTTTCGCTTGAGCGAATGACGGTTTCTGACCTTCGGTAATGTCCGAGAGAATAATAGGCATGGGTCGGGCGGCAAAAGCCGGATGACACAGTGTCACATTGAACTTCGTTGCATACGCAGTGCGTGAGTCGAAATCGAAGTCAATGCCGGTCAAGATCTTGCCAATTTTTCCTTGTCGGAATTTTGGCAGAGCTTCGCTTGAGCGAAAGATCTTTTGATTTTTTTTGGCAAAGACTCGGTCTTGACTCTTACGCATTCCGTGCGGGTCAAGGTCAATAGTCAATGTCGGAGTCAAGATCCCACCGATTTTTCCTTGTCGGAATTTTGGCAGAATTTCGCTTGGGCGAAAATCTTGGCTTCCGTTATGAGCTAAGGCTTGACCTTTACGTGGGTATGCAACTGGGCTATATGACACGGACTAGACCAAAAACCAACCAAAAGTCACGGTTTTTTGAAACGTGTGACACGGACTGTGCATTGGTCGACACTGGCTGCCATGGGGAGGTTGGGATGATTCCGTGCGCGCCCGGAGCATCGTAAGGCTGTCCCCGTGATCGTAGGCTGGAACCACCCTCGGGTTTGAAGGACGTGCGTGCAAAAGTGTACAGGATATATCAGGTGCGCGTAGTGTGCGGTCTCCTAAAAATGTTCCTTTTTGAGTTAAAACAGAGATTTTCATAAATGTGTTTTAAAGGAATGATTTTCGGGACGGGAAAAATGCAACACATAAGCACGTAAATTTTCCGGGAGCCCTGGTCACCATGGAGCCGAGTAGCCCCAAGATGCTAGGAATTTGCCCAGATTAACCATGATTTTTCCTGGTGGAATTGCCACTGAGGTCGCCCGGTCAGAATCCAAGGAGGATTGAGCCGTACGACTGCATGGATCAATTTTCCAGGTTCCACTCCTTTTGCTATTTTTTTTTTCGGGTTGTTTCCCGTTCAAAGTATGCACAGATTCCAAGATGCAAATGATGCAATGCATGGTAAAGAAAGCAAGCATGATTAATGAAATCGGCGATGGGAGTCTAACCCGCTCAAAGGGAAAAGCTTTCTTTTATTTTTTTCAAAATTGTTTTTTTTTTTTCGAAAAGGGATAATGGTACGTGGATTGTTAAACCACCGGTTATCCCAACTCCCACGTCAGGGAGTGTACAGGAAGGGCAAGTGGTTTCCACCTATATACCAAGTATCGATTTTAGTTTGTTTTGAAAATAGAAGCTTTTCTCCTTTGGGATATCCCAGTGAGTCGCCAACCGTGAATGTGGTGCCCAAATTTTGTGTTGGATTCACGCGAGTTTGAAGACATCCGAGTTATTTGAAAAACGGAGTCGCCACGCCATTTTGATTACCTCAAAACTTTGAAAAAAAGGTTGTTTTATGGGTTCGGAGGTTAAGTTACCCCTTGGGAAGAACGTTTGGCGTTCACCCAAAGTGCCTTGCCGGAGCAAGTCTCCCGAGATTTCATTAATCGTGCTTGCTTGCGTGCTTTCTTGTGTGCATGTGTTTGAAAATAAGGGGGGAATGTCCCAAGTTGTCTTCCGGACGTACAAACCATTTGTTGGTTGTCGCTCGGGATTCCTTGGAATTTTATGTATTCGGGATTATGATCCCGTCCTCATCTTATGACTTGTGATCATCGCATTTTAAACCTCGGGACCCTCGGGACTTGCGTGATCGAGAGAATGACTCTCTTTTGGTCAAAGATGAGGTTTTTTAGAAAAGGAGGGTCCTTAGCCCATCAATCCTACGCTTTAAGACGGTCGAGCTCGTATAGAGGCTTCATACTCTTTCTTAAGCGATAATCGGAGATATAGGGTTCAAGGTATCCCTTTCTAAAGAAATATGGAACCTTTAATGGAAGGAACAATGTAAAGATAGGATCTTTTACACCGGTCCGTTCCTAGGTTGGGGGATAGGGGAAATGCATGATGAAAAATGACACTTTAATGAAAAGATGACATTTTGGTTTGCAAATGATGCACTTAGTTTAAAGAAATAATCTTTATTGCAAATGATGCATAAAGATTTGATTTTTATGCAAATGATGCATTTTTGTTGAAGAAATTGGCATTCATTATGCAAATGATGCATAAAGATTGCATTTTGAAAAGCATATGATGCTAGTTTATGGTAAAGACATGGTCTTTAAAGCAAATGATGCTTGAACAAGGGGTTTTGAATGCAAAGGATGCATTTTTATTGAAAAGATTGGATTTTTATATGCAAATGATGCATAAAAATGACATTTTTATTTGAAAATGGGGGTTTTAGGTGCAAAGGATGCACCTTTATGAAAAAGACTACATTTTTATGACAAATGAGGTCTTAATGCATGCAAAAGGGAAAGGGGGTGATAAAGATGTGATCTTTATGAATAAATGCCAAGTCCCAAGCAAGATATATGAATGCAATGAGCAAGTATATCAATTAAAATGCAAGGTTAGGGCGTGCAAGGTTACCAATTGCTTCCTTTGCTTCTTTGGTCGGAGCTAGGAGGAGAGATTGGTCTTGGATCTTCAAGGAGGAGGGAGGGAGCTTCTTGGCCTTCTTCTTCACCTTCTTGAGCCTTCACCAATATTCTTCACGTCTTGGGAGTGACTGATTGTATTGCTATGGATTGTATGTATTGTTGTTGTTTTTTGAAATGGGTAGAGGAGGGCTCTATTTATAGGCAGTCTGGATAAGGCTAATGAAGCCGTGCGGCCAGAGACCTTGGGCTAATGCAGCCGTGCGGGCTTATCCACAATGACTCAGCATTCTAGAACCATGCAAGGTGGCATTATTCTAGAACCCTCTTCCTAATTAAGAAAAACATGTTTTCTTAATTAGGAAGGCTCCCTTCAGCCCTAATTTGATTTTGGACTGTTCCAGGACATTTCCGGAACACTAGGAAGGTCCGGGGAATTACCGGGAAACTTACCGAAATTATCGGGAAATTTAACCGGAAGGCATGAGCCAGATTTGGGTACTTACAGTCCTCTACCAAGTTTGGTCAGAACTTGGATTTGTGAAGGTGCACTACTTTATTAATGGATTCTACCTATTACAAGTTGCAAGCCAATGATTGAAAGGCTGCCAAACTAGAGGTGTCCACTAATGGGTCGTGCTACAACAAAGACCTGGTGTTTTCAAGAGATGTGCTCACAAGCTGAGCTGATTTCTCTAGGGTGTTGTGTGTGAATCAATCAATGTGTTCCATAAGTAGTCTAATGGAGGAACACTACAAAATTGATTGAGGTGCCAGTGTATAAGTCCTAACAGAGATGTCTAGTGAATAAAGGGACTTGCTTTGAATGCTTTGAACTAGAGAATGTGCAGGTTGGTAGTTCAAAGCAGCTCACTCTCAAGAATCATAAATGCACCAACCTTCTTCAATGCTCCAGGAAAGCTATTTATAGTGAACTTTGAAAAGGAGCCGTTGTCTTTGAAGAGGTTGCAATGATGACTTGGACTGGCAGGCATTAAATGGGAAGATCCTTGCATTAAATGCCTGAGATTGGATAGAGAGGATTTCCAGAGATAGATGGGGCTCTGTGAGTACTGGTTACTTGACATTCTCAAAGAAGGTACTGATTTGTTGCAGAGATGTCATGTCAGCATGCTTGCTTTACCAACTTTAGCTAAAGTTGATGGCTGGGTGGTTGGGAGCAATTAATGCACCGGCAAGCTGCTAACAATCTTGAGGAGTAAGCTATAACTGATTACATAACAGGTAAAGGATGGACCGGTAACTCAACCGGTAAGATAGGTTAACCGGTAAAGGAGCTTTGACCGGTAAATGACTTCAACCGGTAACTCACACATTGCTGATGGAAATTCTCTGGTCTTCAAGTCATCAAATCTTGAGAAAAATACATAGCAAAAACACTGGGCACTAGCACTAAGGGATCCTATGGTATATAGAAAAATTCCATTTTGATCTAACTAAATTAGGGGTCCTCATTAATGCTTGTTATGATTGGGATTAAGCAATTCTAAGCCTAAGCATATATTTGACTAACATTGACTCAAAGCGAGACTTAGAGTAGTATAAATATGATCCGATGTGTTCAGAATGGGGTGTCTACAGAGCCCCTCGTCGACAAGTCTTATGAAAGAATTCATGTCGACGATATAAAAGACATCATTCTGAACATCGGGATGGTCGGGCCGCACGTCTTCCTACGTATCTCTACCGGAGAATCAGACCATAACGTAGTTCGACTCCAAAACACGAGAAGGCTGCTTTAGGTATTTTGAAAATCATTTTGAAAATCAAGGAGATTTTGTTTTGAAAGATAAATTCATATTGAGGAATCAAATCAAGACCCAATTCTGAATATACCTGTCTTTCTGAAGATTCGCCTGTCTGGGCTCCGAACCTGCGGGAAATGTGTTAGAAAACAAAGGCTTACCTGTTCGGTCCTTTGAGTCCTGTCGGTTTTGTGATGATTCGCCTTTCTGGGCTACGAATCGGGCTTTTTGTTGTTGAGGATGACGATCCACCTGTTTGGGTGTTGAATCGGGCTTTTATTTTGACGATCCACCTGTTTGGGCGTTGGATCGGGCTCTTGTCGATGACGATCCACCTATCTGGGCATTGGACTGGGCTTTTATGATGACGATCCACCTGTCTGGACGTTGGACCGAGCTTTTATGTTGATGATCCACCTGTCTGGGTGTTGGACCGAGCTTTTATGTTGACGATCCACCTGTCTGGGCATTGGACCGAGCTTTTAATTTGATGATTCACCTTTCTGGGCTCTGAATCATGCGAAATGAGTTGATCTCTGGATCAATCATTTTTCGAGCAACTGGTGACGTACCGGGCGATCATGCGGGTGTCACGTTAGGCTCATTCCGTGACTTGCGGAGCCAATTTTTCCACGTTTCCTTGCTAGTGTATCATTTCTAAGGGTAAATTGTGTCAAAATTTTGAATTTTGACGTTGCGTAGACGCTTATTGTCGAGGACAATTTTGTCAAATTCCAGAAGGTATATCTCGCGCAAGATAAGATATACCGCGCGGGATATCCACTGTCGGGGCAATATAAAACAGCAGCTCATCTTTTAATTTGAAAACATCCTTTTCAAATTCCCTCTCTAGCTCGAGCCAAGGCAATTTTCTCTGCAAATTTTCATGGATTGCTCGTTGATTCCTCCCTCTAATCACCTCTCAATCCTTCCTCTCTCCACAATCGATGGCCCAAGAGCGAAAGAATCTGATTTTGGGAAGTTATTTGCTTGGGAAGGATTATCCCCGAGACGACCTTACATTCGATAGGGACGCGCATATCACCACCGCTGTTCGGGAGGGTTTGGTAAGAGCTTCTTTCTCAATTATTGTTTCTCATATTGCATTGAGCTTGAACCCACTTTTCCTTGAATTCAAATTCCATCAATGGCCATTTTTCCTTGTTTTTGTCTAGAACTAGGTTCCTTCTTGCATGCTTTATTTTTCATTGGATTTGTTGAATGAGTGTTGTTGCGTTGAGTGTGCATGAGTCTCCTACATATCATGGATTGTAGGAGGGGTTGATTCGGGTCATCAACGGCATCTTTGGGCAAGCATTTCTTGTATGCATGCCAAGTGTTCGATGAAATGTCTCAATGAAAATTTTCTTCTATTTCATTGAATTCTTGCCATGGAATGATTTCTAATACTGCCCTTTTTGCTTTTCCTCTGTTTTGTAGTCGTATAGGCCTACGAAGAATTGCCGTGGGAGCCCAAAACTGGCTAGAGTTGTGTGGGACAAGATCAAGGATCTTGATGGTGTTCGAGATAGGGTGGCCCAAACGGGGCTTCTGACTTTTGTTGATAACCTTCAGGGGATGAGACGGACTCCCCAAGTTCTTCAGGCGATCAGGGAAAGGTGGTGGGATACTACCCACACCGTTCATTTGCACTTCGTTGCTATCACGGGGCTAGAGTTTGCCCGCGAGCCCCTTTCGAAGACTGCGGGTTATAAGACTGCGAGCCCCACCGTGTGGAGCCATTTGATTGGTTTCTCCCCTAACAAGGTTAAGGGGTTTGCTGCTGAGCTAACATCCCTCCGGCGTCAGATTGAGGATTATGCGGAGAAGCCGAATGCAGTTACTGAACGGTTGGTGCGAGGTGCTCTTTGGTACATTCTTTCTGAGACCATCTTTGCGAACCACTCTTCTACGGCTCATCTTTCTCTTTTGGGCTTGTTGGTGAATTTAGATGAGGTGAGTACATATGATTGGGGCTCAGCGGGGCTGGCCTTCTGCTATCACGCCATGGATGAGGCGTGTAGGCACACCAGGGATACCCTGTCGGGGTATTCTTATGCTTGGGAGGTATGCTCTTGATTCTGTTTCTATCCTTTATCTGTATACTTTGTCTGTATTTCGTACTGAATCCGTCTTGTTTTCTTGTGAAGATCTGGGGCTATACTGTCCTTGGGCTGTACAAGTTTCAGTTGGAGAGCCGGACCCCTTTGTTCCCGGATATTAGGAGGTGGAGCCACCCCAATCGGAGCGTTGACGAGGAGGAGGATCAGGAGTGGACCCTGACGGTCGCAGAGGCACGGGCCCTGCTAGATGCTTTTGAGTATGAGCGGCTAGGCCTTTATCCATGGACCCTGTTGGAGCGGGAGGTCCACCGTGCTTGGGATGCCACTGGGATGCAGAGGATGTTGGCATCTCTGGAGGGGGATACTATCTATCTTGGTGAGCGGGTCTTCCCACAGCATAGCCGGGGTAGACTATCATATAGGGTGCCAGTGGATCCGCCGAGGGCAATGTACCCCACCTACTCCATTCCAGATGATGATTATGCTGGTCTTATGGTGGATGATGCGGTGACGGCTTGTGTTGTCCACGGGGTCTCCTTTGAGGAGTTCTTGCCTCGACTGATGGGTCCCCTTCTGGTAGGTGCTAGGCGATCGCACGCTCATGGCTCCACCTCTGCCTCTGCCTCAGGTTCATCAGCCCCTAGCACTTCTTCCCAGTCTGCTGGTTCTCTGCCCTTCGTACCGGATTTTGGTCCTCTGAGCTATACGTACATGATAGGGAGTATGTCGATGATGGGCCATATCCCGAATCTGGACCATATTCCCGAGGGTTACCGCCTTCCGCCGGATGTCTCCTCGGTATGTTTCTGTTTATATTATTTCTCGTATTCGTCCATATAAGTGTATATGTACGACTTCATCTGAGCATTCCTTTTCCCTTGTTGTCAGGTCACTATGTCCGCGGCCGATTACAACCGTGGAGCGACCAAGATGGCAGGACTGATGGCCCTGGTGTCGGACCTGTCTGAGAGGCTGTTTCAGAAGGCTTCTCTGGCGGCCTCGACGGTGGCCTCTGCGGTGACCCCTACTTGTGGAGCCAAGAGGTCGAGGAGGGATGGTAGCCCCCGTGGTGGTGATGGCGGAGGCACCGGCAGCTCGAGCGACTTGATGGCGTGATCCCCTCCTTTTATTTGACTTCTGATGATTTATACATATTGGCCGTGTGGGCCCAGACAATTTTTCTTTTTCTTTTTGGTACCTGTTAGGGACAAGTAGGTAGCACAAAAAAAACATGTTTTCTTAAGTCCTAATCCTAGGTTTAACTAGTTAATTTTTTTTTTTAACTTTCTCGACTTTCCGTGATTTGGAAATGGAATGGTTGTCTAGGCCACAGTTTTGAGCTTGAATTTGGTGTTGCACTGTATGTGCAGGTTTTTCGAGACTTGCTTCGCCAAGTCGGGGCTAGATTGCTGTTTGTGCAGAGCTGTTGCTGTTTTGCCGAGGAGATGTATCGCGCAGGACAAGGAATCTCGCGCGAGACACGCTAGGCAGAATCCTCTTCCTTCTTCGAACAGGATTTTGTCAGTTTTCCCTATAAAAACACCATGTAGTCCGGCCAGATAACTCACCCTAGCCTTTCAAACTCTAGAGATATTCTGTTAGGGTAAAGTTCTTATCTTGTTTTCCAACCCTATGATCCATGGCTTCCAAGGAGATTGCCCCAACGTCCATGATTGTTGATGATTTTTCTTTGTCGTCTGAAGTGATTGAATCTTTCAAGCAAGCATCAAGAGATTTTGTGAGGTCGTTTCGCAACCGATCTCGCAATAGGTTTATAGCAGAGTTAAGATTCAGAATCCTTTTTACTTTGAAGAACCTCCAACCGGATTGGAATCTGTTGTAGGGTGCTGCTAGATTTTGGGATCCCTCTGTTCATCTTTTCAATTTTTCTTTGAATGAGATGGTGCCTACTGTGGAGGAATTTGCTATTATCTTGGATATGCCTTTGACTGGTGAGATTGTTGTTCCGATATATAATAGGAATCATTCAGAGGCCTTGAATGAATTGCTAGGGATCCCCCTTGATACTTGCTATGAGTTGGTTCACCGTAGGTGGGTGGATTGTTCTTCTTTTCCTGGGCGATTCAGCGGAGATTCAGATGATGATGCCTTCCATGTCTACAAACGGAACTTTTTGGCCCTTTCTCTTTTCGGAGATGTTTTGTTCACATGCAGGGATGGCTTGGTTGACTCCCAATTGGTGGAAATTGTTCTGCAAGCTAGAAAACGTTCTAGGAACATTATCCCGCTTATTTTGGGTGAAACCCTGCATGGTCTTGATGAGCTACATAAGACCAGAGCTATGACTCAAGGGAGTCCTCTTTTGTTGACTATTTGGCTTAGGGAGCATCTCAAGTTGGTAGGTCCCCCGTTGGAATATTCCCCTTTCACCTATCATACGTGAAAGTTATTGATTAAGGATCTTTCGACGGATGAATGGGCTGAGTTGATTGCGAAGACGGTAACTGCTGATATTCTTTGGTGCCCACCTTATTGGAAATTGAACAAGTATGTTGCCAATACCAAGGGTTTTGACAGGGTTGTTCTTTCGGGTTTGCGGGATTCCTCCTTTATTTTCCCAAACGGGTGCTCCGTCAGTTTGGTCAGCAGCAGGACACTTATCTTTTCGAAGGGGCTTCTCGTGAAGTGTCCTATATTGGTGTAGAGTTTGCGCAGGTGCTAGCTCAAGCATGGGGTGAAGGAACTAGTCGGGACCGCTGGTCGAACCTTCAGACTTTTAATGCACGCATCTTCTTATCCGACAAGTATTTGGATTGGTTTCTTCATATCGGCCACCCTAGTGTGGAGAAGATTGATGATCTGCGACTTCCACTGTTAGGGGATTCTTTTGTAGCTAGCAGTATTTTGCGAAGGAGCGAGGCTCAGCCTGATCCTGCTAATATGCGGACCGATCCAACCCAGGATTTTCTTGATGAGAATTGGTACGAGAGGCGAGGCAAAGGGATGCCTGGAAAGACGCAAGCTTTGGATAGGCCCAATGTCTTCAAGAGGCTTTCGGAGTCTGTCTTTGATCGTCTCGAGGGATGTTCTGCTTCGAAGGGTCCAAAGCGCAAGAAGGATCGCGAAGACGGTGGTGATCATGTCCGCTGGCCTACCAAGTCAATGAAAGGCTAGATCTTAAGAAGTACCAAGAGATTGCTTTGATAGATCAATGGTTTTATTTTGTTAGTATTTTTTTTCAAGGTTGTTAGCTTAGTAAATTAGTCGTTGTGGTTAGGATTTCCCTTTTGCCGTTAATAAAATGCATTCGATTAATAAAAGGACAAAAGTAGATTTATTTATTTGATTAGACCGAAACCGGAGTCTGCCTACGTTCCTCTTTTACAGCAATTAAATAAGAGGCTCAGGTCTAACGTAGATCATTTTTGAGAAAAAGGGACAAAATACTGTTCCAGGCCGAAGGGTAATCTCGCGCGAGACAAGGCCCCTTTTTTTTTATGCACACCCTTTCTTTTACCTAGACTGCCTTTTTGGGTTTTCAATCTAGCGGGCTTCTTTTCTTGTGCAAGCTCTAATTTTTGCCTAGGCCATCCCCTTCGGGATTTTCAACGTAGCGAGCAATTTTCTTTCTTTTTAGGAGGCAAAGTCACGCGAAGTATTTCTTGAGCTTGTCCATGTTGACCGGCTTCGGTAGTTCATCTCCGTCTAAGTCTACCAGCTGAAGGGCTCCCCCAGAGAATATCTTCTTTACGATGTAGGGTCCTATCCATCTTGGTCCCCATTTGCCTAGCGGGTTGAAAGGTCCAGGACGATGCTCACGGAGGACCAGGTCACCTACTCTGATGTTCCTTGTCTTGACCTTTTTGTTGAAAGCCCTTGCCATTCTTCTTTGGTAAGCTTGGGTGTGCTCGGCTGCTTTCAGCCTCCTTTCATCTAGCAGGGCTAACTCCTCGTATCTGCTTTCTAACCAGTCGACCTCGTTCACTTGGTTTTCTAGGAGAACCCTAAGTGATGGTATTTCCAATTCTATTGGCAAGACAGCCTCCATTCCGAATGTGAGGGCATAGGGAGTCTCTCCTGTAGCTGTTCGGACTGACGTGCGGTATCCCCACAGTGCGAATGGTAACTTGTCGGGCCAGTCTTTCCCAGTGACTGCCATTTTTCTGATGATGGTTTCGATTGTCTTGTTTGCGGCTTCAACTGCTCCATTCGTTTGAGGCCTTTAAGGAGATGACTTGTGCCTTGTGATTTTGTACTCGATTAGGAGGCGATCGGTTTCCTTCTCGAAGTGTGACCCATTATCGGATATCATCTCTTGCGGGACTCTATATCGGCAGATGATGTTGTGCTTGATGAATTTTGCAACCTTTCTGGCATTCAAAACCTTGTAGGAGGCGGCCTCGACCCATTTAGTGGAATAGTCGATGGCTACTAGGATGAAGCAGTGCCCATTGGCTCCTATGGGTGTGACCTTTCCAATCACGTCCATCCCCCATGTAGAGAACGGCCAAGGAGAAGTCATAGGGTACAGCAGGGAAGGCGGTGCGTGCTGAAGGTTGGCGTGTATCTGACACTTATGGCATTTCTTGACCATTTTGGTGCAGTCGGCTTCCATGGTTAGCCAAAGTACCCTTGTCTGATGATCTTTTTGGCGAGCATGTTTCCGCTCATGTGGGTTCCACATATGCCTTGATGAACATGGTCCATTGTTTCCCGGGCCTCTTCCTTGGTGGCACAAATGAGGTTTCCTTGGGAATGCTTTTTGAATAGACGGCCAGCGATGATGGAGTAATTAGCGGCCAACCTCTTAAGGGCGATTTGAGTCTTCTGATCTGTCTCAGGTGGGATGTTTCCATCTAGGATGAAATGCCAAATATCATGGTACCATGGTTTTTCTTCAGAGTTCTCAACAATGGCACATTCGGATAACCATTTGTCTTTGCAGTCATGGAGATCTATAACGGCGCAGTGGGCAGGAGTTGAACGCCGTGTTATTTTATTTCGACCAAGGAGGCGAGTGTGGCTAATGCATTTGCGAACCGATTTTTATCTCTAGGAAGATAGTGGAACGAGACATCCTGAAATTGTTGCACCAACTCTTGGAGGTGGGCACTGTATCTTTGATGGGTTGGATCTTGGATCCTCCACTTCTTCAGTGTCTGATTGATGATTAACTAAGAGTCCCCAAATACCTCGAGTTCAGTTACGTTGCGTTCTAGGGCTGCCTCAAGCCCCGCTATGCAAGCCTCATATTCTGCGGTGTTGTTGGTAGCGTCAAAGTCAAGACGTATTGCCAGTGGAGTATAGATGTCGTCAGGGTCTACTAACAACATTCCGATGCCGAACCCTCTCTTGTTGGCCGCACCATCAAAAAATAATTGCCACTTATTTTCTTCTTCTATACTCATGATGTCCTCATTAGGGAATCGCGGGTCTTCCCCCTTCGCTTCGTCTCAAGGAAATTCGGCCAACTGATCTGCGAATACACTCCCCCTGATGGATTTCTGAGTGACGTAAGTGATATCATATCCCGCGAGCATGAAGTACCATTTGGCCAATCTCGAAGACAAATTTGATTTGTCTAGGATGTATTTCAACGGATCCATTCTTGCAATGAGATGAACCGGGAAGGCTTTCATATAGTGCTTTAGCCTTTGTGAAACCCATACAAGAGCAGCGCATGACTTTTCGAGTGGAGAGTAGTTGATTTCGCTGCCTTGGAATCTGCGACTGACAAAGTAGATAGCATTCTCTGTGTGTGAGGCAGGCTGTTCTTGAGCGAGCATAGCTCCTAACGCGTTGTCAGTAACTGTGAGGTATAGCTTTAAGGGCTTTTCCTTGTGTGGTGGAACCAGGATGGGTGGGGAAGTTAAGTAATGCTTAACTTCCTCGAATTCTTCTTGACATTCTTCGGTCCACTCTTGAGGTGCATTTTTCTTAAGTAGCTTGAAGATAGGATCGCACATTGTAGTCAGTTGATTGATGAATCAACTGATATATTGGAGTCTGCCCATGAATCCCTTTACTTCTTTCTGTGTTCTGGGTGGAGGCATGTCTATGATGGCTTTTATCTTGGCGGGGTCTGCTTCTATGCCACGCTTTGTGACCATGTACCCTAAGACCTTCCCTTTGACCACTCCGAATGAGCATTTGGCAGGGTTGAGTCTCATCTTGTGTTGTCTCAGTTGATTGAAGAATTTTCTGAGATCTCTGAAGTGCTGGCCATCTGTCCCCTTTGAGTGGACAATCATGTCGTCCACTTATACCTCTATTTCTTTGTGGATCATGTCATGGAATAGTGTAGTGACTGCCCTTTGGTAAGTAGCCCCAGCGTTCTTGAGACCAAACGGCATGACCGTGTAACAGAACGTCCCCCAAGGTGTGGTGAATGCTGTTTTATGCTGATCCTCCTCTGCCTTGAGGATTAGGTTATACCCTGCGAAGCCGTTGACGAATGAGTGAACTTCTTATGCGGCTGTGGCGTCGACCAACATATCTATGTTTGGTTGCGGGAAGTCATCTTTAGGGGATGCCTTGTTCATGTCTCTGAAATCGACAAAGACTCGTATCTTCCCATTTGACCTGGCTACTTGCACCGTGTTTGCCAGCCATTCCGGATATTCGATCACATTGATAAACCCTACGTTCAGGAGTTTCATGATTTCCTCTTTTACTTGCATTGACCATTCCGGTTTGATTCTGCGTAGTTTCTGTTTGACTGGCTTGGCATTGGGTAGCAGCGATATCTTGTGCTCTACAATTGATTGATTCAACCCAGGCATATCTTTGGAGGACCAAGCGAAGACGTCGACATATTCTATGAGGAGTTGTATCAAGGTTTCTCTATCTTCCCCCTTGAAGAAGCTGCCGATCTTTGTTTCTCTGGGGTCTTCTGTTATCCCGAGATTAACCGTTTGCATTTCCTCATCGTCAACGGGGCCATTCTTTCCACAACGTCCTACTTGCTTAGCTAATTCTTTTAAGATTTGTTCATTTTCTTGATCTATCTCATCGTATGATTCATTATTAACATGTTCGTTATATTGATTGTTATTGGTTAATTCATCATTCATGATGTTAGCAATCTCAGGGTACTCGGAAAGATCAAAGTTTTCATTAAGGAAGTAAGGGAATACATGTTCGGCCACCGCCTCGATTTCCTCTTGAGTGAGATCATCAGAGGTGGAGCCTGATTCTAATGCGAAAGTTACAGGGCCTATCTTCCTGCGGGGATGGGGAGTACAACCAAGCTCTTTGATCAGGAAGTCTTTATCAACAACTGGTCCTCCGGTGACGTGCCAGTTTAGAATTGGCTCATCACATTTCTATATTACCCTTGTGTAATCAATGGTTGGAGCGTCCCCCTTGGAGATTGCATGGATCTGGCTGTCTTCTAACCGGCACAGGTCTTCAAACTGTCACAGCATGTCTTCTCCCAACACAAAGTCCCATTCGCTTGTCATTTCTGCCTTCGTACCCCACAAATCTTTAGGGATTATCTTGACGGACTCTGTTTCATCTGGTGAAGCATTGCAGTCGCTGAAGATTTCAAAACCCGGTTGGCTCTTTCCTTTATCGTCAGTCCATGGTTCTGAAAAGATAAAGTAGGGAATGCTTTCCCCTTCCCGGACGAAGTAGCCATTGAGTGTCTTTCGATATGGCTCGAGGTTGCAATATTTTACCTTTGGGTCATTGTGGCCTTTGTATGCGGTTCCTTCCCACTTGATTTGAGTGAAGTCCCACTCTTCTTTGTCATCCCCATCGTGGATGGAAATGATGTATCCTAGGCCATGCTTTGTGTGAGGTGGGGGAACCGGTGGTGGTTCCGTTATCCCTTGTAAGTGTTTTCCAAGCCCCAAGCCAGGGAAGTATCCTTTTGCTTGCATCATTCTCCAGATAGGAATGTTTCCAGAAAACCGAAGTGCCTTAGAGTAATCATTTTCGTTGCAAGTTTCTATGACATTCACAGTGCCTTCTTTCTCGATCTCAAATAAGTAATCAGAATTGAAAAGCAAACTTGATACTCTTGCCCACAAATGAGGATTTTAGGCAAGTAGTATCTAACTAAACTAGACTATTGACCGTTTCTTTTGCAAATAAAAGTAAATAACTGAAAAGGGAAAAGGAAGCCTTCATTTCTTAATCCAACCAAGGGCACCTCCGCTAGGAGCAAGTTTGATGGTGTCATTGTCGACTAAGTCTTGGACTGCATTCTTCAGGTTGAAACAATCATTGGTGTGATGGCCATGGCATTGGTGGTAGTAGCAATAGAGGTGTGGAGCTCGACCTTCCCTCTTAGGTTGGTAGCCCTCCATTGGCTTCATCACTCCATCCTTGTGAAGACTTCTGAAGATGTGACCGAGAGAGATCCCTCCAAATTCGGTGAAAATCCTTCCCTTCCTTCGCTTAGCCATTTAATTATGGAGGTCTCGGATATGATTCTCATAGTGCTGCACAAAGACGTTGTGGCCGAGGCCCGATATTCTGCTTCCATTTGCTCCTTGAGGTCACGGTAGAGAGTATTGAGGCAATACTTGACTCTCACATCAATGTCGTCTTCAATGTGGGCTTCGAGGTTGATACACTTTTGGGTCATAGCCTCGAGTTCGCTTTTGACTTCTTCAAGTTCTTCAAACAACATCTTTGTCTTGTCAGCTTGGATGGATTATTCCAAGTTGTGCCATGCATCGTCGTTGTCAATTTGCTGCAGGGCTTTGGCGAGTTGAGCCTTGATTTCATTTAGCAATTCTTGCACAGATGATTGCCTGCTGTCGGAGCCACTTTCCATCTTCTGAAAATCTCTAGCAATGCGGGTGGAAGGTAAATCAAAGGCTTCTCTCCAACCTCCCACATGTTCCATCTCAGCGACAAGGGCCTTGGTCAAATCTTGGGGAGTGTGTTGTTCAAGGTCCTTCTTGGTGATGACATGCTTTTCAGTAGACATTGTGTTGGGAGTCTTGAAGTTGAGTAACTTCGGAAAATTGACAGAAGAGATGCAGAGACGATATCAGGATCAAATCTAGCCCCAACAAGTCGGAAGCAGGCTTAAATGGCTCAGGCTCAGTTTTAGCAAATAGAGTCATTATCCCGCGCGAGATATGTAATCACGCGCGAGACAATCACACGAAAAGTCGATTTTTATTAATCCTAATTTTTGGTCGGAACGGAAAATCCGTTTTGAGGGGTTTCTAAGGCCTTTATCAGATCCTAACGACTAAGCAATCAATCCGATTTTTGTAAAATAAAGCCATGTAAGATCGGTTTTTTTTTTGAAGGATTATTATTTTTTCAAAGGGACATCCGAAAGGGTCATTCCGAAGGGACTTTTTCCGAGGGGACTTTTCCGAGTCCTTCTTTATTGTAAATTTTACATGGCTTTGTTTTGGTCAAAAACAAGAAAAGATCACCGAGTCAAAACCGACCGGTCACGGAGTGATCCTAAAAAGACAATCTACATGAAAATGTGGCGATGCGGGAGTTTGGAAGGCTAGGCTCCCCGCGGTATGACAATCTAGGTGGATTGAATACGCGGAGTGGGATGATCCAACTTCGGAGAGACCGGCGACTAGGTGGTTACCGTCATCCGTCCTTAGTGTGGGTCCCGGGTTTATAGAGGGTATGCAGTGCAATGAAAGATATATCATGAGTGCACGTGTGTGATAGTCAATCTAGGTGATAGAGTAAAATAGAAAGTTTTATTTTTTGAAAACAAAAGAAAACAAGCAATGGCCGCACCAAGTGGTTGCCTACGTTTCTTCCAAATTAGGAAGACTCAGGCCGTCGTAGTTCCACGTAAAGAGAGAGAGAGAGAGAGAGAGAGAGAGAGAGAGAGAGAGAGAGAGGAATAAATTAAATTACAACTCCCGAATCCCCAATGGACCGGACTTTAATAAAATAAATCCCAATCGCACACAGTTTATAAATAACAATCAATTATTTAATCAAAATATGATTTTGAGCTCGACATCTTAAGGGAGGCCTTAAGATGAGGGAACTCTGCAGATAATGGATTCTTGGATCCCCCTTGCGTGTTCGACTTTGGTCTCGGACCTTGAGATGAACAGGAGAAACCAGAAAGCCACAGATTGCCGAGGCGATATCTCGCGCGAGATAGGAAATCTCGTGCGAGATATGCCTGATCTGGGAACAGAAAATGGAATTTACAATAATTTTTTTTTGAAAACCTCTCTTTTAATTTTGACGCAAGTTTAAGCCTCTTAATTTTAAATCCCCAGCGGAGTCGCCACTGTAGCGATGCATAGTATTTTAACATCTTTTTGAGTCGCCACCTATATTATTCGTTTGGAAAACATAGAAAAACCATTTTTTGAAAAGAGATTTGGGTTTGGGGCTTTGGTTATGGAATGGGAAGGTCAAGTACCACCCATTCCACCCAATCCGGTGATCGATCTTGCTAAATAAAAGAGAGGTTTTCGAGAAAAAGAGAAGAAGATTGCAAATAAAAAGAAACAAAGATCCATTTAACAGGGTTAAACGGAATGTAGGATCAATTGCTTCGAGACCGTCCCCATGATTTGGAGAGGCTCTAGGCCGATCCTAGATTCTATGGATATATACCACTCTAACAATCAATTAGAAAGGGATTTAGGGGTTTACCTTGCATGAGGTGATTTGGGCAGAGTTTTGACTCAAGTTTAGAATCGAATCTTGATACAGACAGAGCTTCGCCTCGGTCCTTGACTCGGATCTTGATGTTTGTTTATCAACAAGGTTGACAAACAAACTTTGAGGTGTTTTAGGGTGATTTTACAGGAATCTTTCAAGGAGAGAAACCAGTAAAATGTGTGTGAATTGTGGAATCGTGGACCTTTTGAACCTTGGAAGTCACCAAGTATTTATAGGTATTGGAGAGGTGTTGAGGATGAGATCAAACACTTCAAGAAGGTTCCAGACTTCAAACTCTATTGGTTGGCCGGATGGATGAAGTTTTATCCCGAAAAGAGGTTGAAATCGACGAGGAAACTGTCATCTGCATGCTGCAGAGGGACAATATCTCGCGCGAGACACGCCATTCCGCGCGAGATATCGTTGTCTGTGGACAATTCTATCCTTTCCCCGTTATCTCGTATGCAGTTTAGTCCCAAACTAACGGTGGTTAGTCAAAACTTAACGAAACACGACAAAATGGTGAATTTCTACTTCTTGACTCAAAGCGAGACTTAGAGTGGTATAAATATGATCCGATGTGTTCAGAATGGGGTGTTTACAACAAGCAACACTGCTCTCAAACATAAGATCTTCCAATTAAGCAAAGCTCCCTACGTATATCCCAGAAGTTGTGTTCAAGATGAGGTGATCAGTTTCTACCCTTACGAGCTGGCCGCCATCATGACTGCAAGAGAGCAGATTTTGGTGATCCTAGGGCTCTTTGATGACTGCACGTCAAGTAGGATATTGGTCAGACACGGGGGCCTGGAAGGATATTCTCTACTGCAAAACCTTCCTAAACATAAACATGGGATTAACGGATGCTAGGTTGTCACCTTACTCAGGCCGACCGGAGGGCTTCACCAATCACAGGGTTGACACCAATGGACAAATAGAGCTGGAGGTTGATATTGGACAGCATACTTTGAGAACAATAGCTAAGGTAACATTTATAGTCATTGACGTTATAAGTGATTACCATTCTATACTGGGTATACCTGGACAGGCCGCTCTTGGAATGGTGCCCTCAATCCCTTACCAAAGGGTCATGTTCCCCACCATGTTGAGCATTGGGTGCATTCTAAGCACGGCTAGAGAGTACCTGATTCACGTGCTTCGGTCCAAAAAGTAGAGGGAGTAAGAAATTGATACTCTAGAGGCGAGCTGGAAGTTCTCTAAATCTGTCACTACTACTTCTAGATTATCTACGATCGAGTGTATAGAAGAGGCGACCTATTCCTCATATGACTAAGTCATGACAGAGCCGACACGTCCCTATGAAGACACTTCGGTCGAAACAGATGCATTTATGATCGACCAGATCGTCATTGGCAACCTATGCCTTCAAGTCAACCAAAACTCAGGGGCCTCCAATGGGGAAATAGCTATTGAGCTAGATGATATGATCGAAATAGAAGCTCCATACTTAGGAGAGGAAGAAAGAAGAAGGGTCAGAGAAATTATCATTGAGACTCTGCAATTTAGAGACGACCCAGAGTTGGAACCAGTCGACGAGCTGGAAGAGGTAGTGGTCAACCCATCTTATCCCAAGCAAAAAAATCAGAATTGGCAGACAACTATCACCAGAAGTCAACCCATCTTATCCCGAGCAAAAAAATCAGAATATGGAGACAACTATCACCAGAAGAAAAGGTGGATATAGTCGACCTGTTGAAGGAAAGCACAAAGGTTTTTTCTTAGAGGGTAGAGGACATGAAGGAGGTTAAAAAGGAGGTCGCAGTGCATCGCTTGGAGATCAACCCCACCATGAAATTCAAGAGATAAAGGCTAAGGATTTTTGATACAGACAAAGAAATGGCCATCAAGCAAGAGGTAAACAAACTTCTTAGTGCATGGATGATCAAGGAAACGTCCTACTGTAAGTACGCCAATCCAATTCGCTACCCTTTTAGGTGCATTTTAATATTATAAAATTGCATTAGGAGGAGTTTTGGTAAATTCCCGGTCTATTCCGAGACTTCCGGAAACATTTCATAAGTTTCTTGCGAAGGAAGTACTTTTCAGTACTTTGCTCATGCTAAAGGACCTACAAGGAATAAACCAGTTTTGGACCTTTTGGGTATTAACCTGGAATGTTCCAGAACTAGGTTTTGGTGCCAGAAACGGTTGGTGACATCTTGTGTCACGCGATAACTTAAGCCATGGAAAATGGTTACAGAATGCCATGCGACACAATGTGTCCATTATCCGCAGCTATAAATAAAGCCCTACACCTCATATTTCAGGATCCTTTTTCGATTCCCTAAAGTCACTATGCCAAAATACGTATAGAATAGCTCCCCTCTCTCCCAAAACACACAAAACACACACCAATTCCCTCAATTCAATCCCTCTCACCCAACTTCACCCATCTACTCTCATATCCACACACACATCACTGAAGATCTGAAGATCAGCACTCCATCTGTGCTCAAATCCGTGTCCTGGAGCTGATTAGAAGGTCACTACACCTAACTTGGTGTAGTGATTGTGGATCTACAAGGGTAACGAATCCCTCACCCTCATATCTCTCTCATCCATTTGCTACTTGCTTGTTTCATTGCAATTTTCATTCATCCACTTGATAATTAAGCTCCCTCTGCTTCAAATTATCAAGTGACAATCGCCATCTCTCTGTTTAAGTCGTCTCACTTGGTTTAATTTTTGCTCATGATATGATTTGAATGTAGTTTGTTGATTGTTCATCAAGGGAGTGTGGATCTCCCCATATCCACACCCCCTTAGTCGAATAGTTGTGGATTCATTGTTTCCTGAGTCGATTTGTTGTGATAACTTGATCTGATTTGGTATCTGTTGAATCTGTTTCTCAATTGTAAAGTCTTTGCAGAAGACAATGTTATGTCACGCGACACGATTGGCCTCATCCATCCTGTGTAGTGCAACATAACTAGCCCTATGCAGAGACTGTCATTTCAGTTGTAATCCGTATGTCCAATTCCTTGTCACTCAAAATAGAGTGTGGACCTTCAATATCCACACTCATTTGAAGTGATTGGGTATATCTCAGTTAGTCCTGTGTTTGATTTTTAAGGCTTCTGCATATGATGGCTAGTGTCACGCGACACAATCTGCAAAGCAGATCCCGTGTCACGCGTCACTCTTTGTCATTCTGCAGAAGTCATTTTCAGTTGTAATCTGTTTGTCCTCCTTGTAATATGGGATGTGGCCTCCCATAATCAATGGCTCACAAGTTATAATCTTCCCCTTTGAGCAATAAAACAAAGCATTTCCATGCATTTTATACATATCTTGTCACACACATTTCGCACACACTCTTGAATATTTAGGATGTTGAACTTAGAAAGACTCGTCTGCGGACGAGGCGTGTTGGATGAACTCTCGGTTCTTCCCAACACGTAACCTGACCCCCGAACCCAAATTCTCTATTCAAAGGTTTTCAATGTTTCCTTTAAAACGGTGTGGCGACTCTCAAAATTTATAATTTTTCGGCGAGCGTACATTCACCTACACTACTTGGCTGACAAACATAGTGATGGTTAACAAATCCAATGGAAATTGGAGGATGTGTGTCGACTTCACGGATCTAAATTTGGCATGCCCGAAGGACAGCTACCCACTTCCTCGGATAGACAAGTTAGTCGACTCAATTGCTGGACATGCTACTCTCAGTTTCCTCAACGCTTATTCGGGGTACCATCAGATCAAAATGCACGAGGATGACATTGAAAAGACAGCCTTCCAAGCAGCTAGAGGGATTTGTTGTTACACCAAGATGCCATTCAGACTAAAGAATGCTGGAGCTACTTATCAGAGGACGGTGAACAAAATCTTTGCTAGTCAGATTGGCCGAAATATGGATGCCTACATGTAAGTACCCAATCTGGATCGCTCCCCATCCGATGCACGGGAAATACTGCAGACTCACATAAATATGATCTCGAACACCCTTAGCCTTCAAAAACCCCAAAAACCACCAACCAAACCAAGGAGGGGCCTTTCTGGGATAAAAAAGTACAAAAGGACTTCTTAGGAATATCGGCTCCCCCTCCAGTGAACCGAGAGTGGTTGAGAGTACCCGGGAGCCGCCTTTTCAGTATTGAAGTTACAAGGTCCGACAGCCCTTCCGGTTCAGTGGTCCGAACAGTCCGCTACGCCCCCATGACGGGATTAACAGATAACAATGAGGGAAATGGAACCCCGCCATTGAGAAACCTCCAGACAATGGAGGAGGTGTTGCGAGCCTTCGAAACTCTCAAGAAGGGCCATGAAGAGCAGCAAGCCTGGATCGTAGACACCCTACGCCGTCGTGGAACCGTCGATGTACCCCAAACTGATGGGACTTTCATTCTCATAGAAGACGAAGAAATACTGGCTCCCCCGGTTCCTCAAATCTATCAGCAGGTCCCACCACCGCCAAGCTACGAGAACCAAGCAACGCAAATCAGCTCCCGCTTAAAGCTGCACCCAGGCATCAGTCAAGAAGCTCCGATATGCCCGCCTCAGCACAGTCAATTTCTCGGTCCTGTGCCACAGGCTCAATATCACCAGCACACATACGGGCCTGCTCCGCTAGATCCCAATGTATCTCGGTATCCCCCAGGATTCAATCCTTTGCCTCTATGTGAGCCTCGCAACTATAACCTAAAATCCCAATGTCTGTCAGGGACGGACATCCCAAGCGGATATCCCGATATTTCAAGCCTACCACCCATCGGTCTGCCACTTGAGGCTAATGAAACATTTCCCCAATTCCCAAACACAACCCTTAGCGGCCCGGGCAATCACGCCCTCAATTTCAACAACCAAGGGTATGGGATGGTATACACTCAACTACCTCCCCAAGACTCCGGAATGGCGATCCCATCAGCCATTCTACCTCCATCTTCGATTTCCATCCCCGAAAATGGCAACCTACCTCAGCCTACTGACCCTCACATGGCTTGGCTGATCGAACAGATAAAAGATATGCAAGGGAAAATGGCCAACTCTCGGAAAGACCCGCTCATGCCCACATATCCGAGCAAGGTGGTTCCTCTCCCCCCGAAGTTCAGAATGCCGGAAATGGAGAAGTTCGATGGGACAGAATGCCCGAGGACCCATATCAATACCTATATCTTAGGTATGAGGACCAAAGGGGCCACGCCTCAACAAATGGCGGATCACTTTCAACGCTCCCTAAAATACACCGCCTTGACGTGGTTTCTTAAAGTAAAAGTAGAAAACCGCTCCACCTGGGAGCAAATAAGTGATATCTTCCTGGAAAGATACCGTGCTAACCTCAAGTGGAGAACAAACCGGCATGACCTGCAGGCCACTGAGCAGAAAGATGATGAGTCGGTGGAGGAATTTTACAAAAGATGGAATTGGAAGTTAAGCGAGATAGTGGACCTCCTATCCAAGGAAGAACAGATGAATATCTTCCACTCCTGCCACAAACCATCGTTGAGGACATTGATCAGCCACCACCCATATCCTGATCTTCACGCTATGGTCAACGCCGGTAACAAGTTCAAAAAAGATTTGAGCATGCAGAAAATGGTAGCCAGTCCTACTTCCTCCTACTGCTGCAAGGCAGTCTGCCCCAAACAAAGGAAAAAGGGCTACCGAGGCATTCCACTACATTCAGAATGAAATCCAAAGAAGTTGTGACCAAGCACTCTCGAGGAATAAACGGTAGCATTTTCAACACTTCAACAAACTCAGAATGCCTCTAAGCCAAGTGTTAGAGGCGTTGATGAAGCAGAACATGCTCAAGCCCCTTGAGAATTATCAACCGAGGAATCCTAACCCGCACATGGATATGAGCAAGCGCTGTACTTTTCACAACTACCCCGGCCACACCACCGACAATTGCATCATACTAAAATAAGCAGTCCAAGGGCTAATTGAAGAAGGAAAGTTAGAGCGCCCCTGCAGCCCCAATACAGGCGGAAATCCATTCCCCCGAAACAATGAGGTGAACAAGGGGAACACAGCCTAACGAAGCGACAACTCTTCCGGAAGAAACCTTTCATTCACTTTGACAACCTTGGAATGCCTCTAAGCCAAGTGTTCGAGACGTTGGTGAAGCAGAACATCCTCAAACCTCTCGAAAATTTCCAGCCAAAGACTCTCAAACCTAACATGGACATGAGAAAATGGTGTGCTTTTCACAACTACCCCGGCCACACAACCGACCATTGCTTTGTGTTGAAGAAAGTGGTCCAAGGCTTAATCGAAGAGGGAAAGTGGGAATGCCCCTGCGGTCCCAACACAGTCGGAAACCCTTTCCCTAGAAATAACGGGGTAAGCATGGTTGATAAGTCCTCGGAAAATTCCCGTGATTATCAGGGACATGAAGGCAGAACCTGGGGCTTCCACGTTGATAAATTCGGGAAAGAAAACCCAAGAATGATTAATCCCCAAGAAACCTTTCCAGCATCGGGGCAGACCAATTGGTGGATTGAACGCTCCCCGGAGATAAGGCAGTTCGAGACAGGCCGAGCAAGTGGCAGCATCAAAAACGGCGTAACTTTCACAAACGCGGACCCACAGCCAGCAAGAAGAGATAGGTCAAGAAGCTTGGACTAACCCCCCCCCATCTCCTAGAGTCTAGGTTCGAAAATAAAACACCCCGAGTCTGTTGTATTTCAGTTTGAGTCTCTCGAGTCGTCTGACGGCCTTACGCCTAAAGATTATGCGTTTGTAACAAAAATCGCGCTTCCTTATGCTTTGAATAAAAGTTCGACCTTTTTGAGTATCCCTTCATTGCCACTTTAACAAATTATAAATTAACTAATCCAAAACAGTTAATAATGATTCACTTGATAAAGATGCAGACACATTAATGAACAATGCATTAAACAAATCTTTAAGCATGTTGTCAAACGAGAGGAAAATCAGGCCCAAGCTACCAAGAAGGTTCTAACCAAAATGAATTTGGGAACTGCTGAAGAGCCTATTGAGTCGCAAATCGGAGAATTCTCCGTCGATACTTCGCCCAAAGAATATCGAGTCTTCTTCTACCCCCTCTACACTAAAAAAAAACACAAAAAAAAATCATACAGTCAAACCTCGTTGGTTCTAGTACTTTTCTCATTCAATCAAGTCCTCCTCAGACATTGTAATTAAGTCTTCAATTTTCCATATGCAAGTTTTCTTTCTTTTCTTGCTAGACTTGAGATATTATTTTGCACCCCACATTACATTTAATGAAATGGTTTTGTTCTATGTGATCACTTACATTGCTCAAGAAGTAATTCCACAAATGATTAATGCTTTGATAAATTGGTGTGAGAAAGTCAATTGATAACTCCCCATACACCTTACCATACCCCACACAAAGGCCTCCATCAAGCCATACACTTTCCAAAACATGTCCCCACCATCACCTTGACCAAGTCAACGACGGCGGCAACATCAAAGGACAATAAAAGGTCACTCAGCACTAAAAGATTGACCCCATGTCGGCGACAACCTAGGGGCTTGCCTTTGCCCTCGTGCGCATCAAGAAAGTTCAAGCAGGGGCTTACCTTTGCCCTCATAAGCTTCAAAAAAAAGGTCAAGCAGAAGCTTCAAAAAAAAAAAAAGAGAAAAAGCTCAAGCAGGAGCTTCAAAAAAAAAGAAGAGAAAAAGCTCAAGCATGAACTTAAAAAAAAAAAAAGAAAGAGCCAAGGTCCCAGCACTGCCAGTCAGAAGCTCAATAGAAGAAGGCGAAGGCAAAAACGCATCATAGTTCTCAAGCGATATTCAAATTCTTCCTCTCCCCGAGAGAGAAACGATCAAGAAGCAATGGATTCATTGAAACCGCCGTCAAATGCGACTTGTCAAGGAATCACCTCAAGGCCCGTGCCTCATTATTCAACTTTTCGAACCTTTTCGTCCAAGGCCGCACAAACATTCATGCCCTGGCCCCAAAGCCAATCACGGTTCAACCCCGAACTACGTGGACCTGAGCTCCTTGTCTTAAGGGGAACGTAGGCAACCAGAAATGGCCCGGTCATAAACACATCCAAATCCACAAACCCGGTCTCACCAATGACCTCTCCTATACACAAACCTTCTTTCACACAGACCAAATTCGATCCTTGATATTGGTTGACTTTCTCCTCATGATTAATCAACATATCAAGTTTAATTGTTGAATAACCCGAACATCAACAAAGGGTTTTAAGCAAACATGTGATCATTATGAATAAATCAGGTTTTCAGATGTCTCGACAAGTTTTCTTTTTCTACAAAATAGGAAAAATAGAGATAAACACTGATTTTCTGTCAGCAAGGGCTTCCATACACTTTTACAAGCTTTTCAGTTCTCATACTCTCTCAAGAGTCAAACCCAAAAGCGTGTTTTTGTGCCTACATCAAATGAGGCATTCACACAAAAGGGGACCCATTCCCACCTTTTCAAAAATAATATATACGCCCTTGCAAGTGTACATCACAAGTCATTTCTCTCACAAAAAGAGGGTCGAACTATGCAGACCTGAGCCCCTCAGTCCGAGGGGAACGTAGGCAGCCTTCATTGGTTCGGTCTAAAGCATACAAAAAAAAATCCAAAAATTGGATGCCATCAAGGCTCAGACAAGAAGCAAGCAAGAGATTTTGCATGTCGACAAAGCTTTAAAAGTAAATCGCAAATCATCACAGTTAAAACAATTCTTGATGAGTTCAAGCACGGACTACTCTCAAACTCACAACATGCAAAAAGACAACTTAAAACATTTAACGATCAATGTGTCTGCAATGACAATGAGTGGATACTTAGGAGGTCATTCCGCGCCACTCGCGCTTGTCCCCTCGCCATATTTACCTTTCTTTCCTCATCCCCGATGAGTCTTCTTTCATTCCATATGAGCGAGTTCTGTCTCCCTCCTTCCAAGGTCAAGAGTCCTTCCAGTCATGTCAAACAATCCATTCACTCTGAAAGCTTCATTCGCCCGCACCTTGGCTTGGATCTCCTCCCTGTGAGTCTGCAAAAGGGGACCTCTCCCCGCTAGTCTGTCAAATCGAATCCCGTAGTCAAACACAACGTCTCCCGTGACACCCTGAGGGTTAACCCAAGCTTCTGCACTCCTAAGGTCCTAGCTGAAATGACAATCTTGCCCCGAAAATGCCTCGCGCCTGCTCCCCAGAATCGGCTGAGCCAGCCCAAGTACTCAGTAGTCAGGACAACACTCTCCCTAAGAGGTACCCCCAGAGCAAAAGTAGCAAACTTCCATACCCTTAGAAAATATAGAAAGGCATCTGGATCTGTCATGCAGAAAGAGGCTACCTCCATAGTGGCAATGCCTTCCCAGACCAGGAAAGGCTCTTGCCTCATCCCGAACTGCCTGAAAACAAGCGATGGAACATAGAAAGAGGACCAAACAAACACGGAACTCTAACAACATAGGAACCTTCCTGACAGGCCCTCCTAGTTTCAATTCCCCAATGAGGAACCCACAAACGAAGGTGATGCGTGCCAAGTCAAACCATCCACCTCTCCCAAGCAGACTGATCCATCTCCAAGACCCAATGGTCGCTAAGCAAGTGTCCAGAGACCTAAAAGATGTCGGAAGCAGAAGGATAGCTTCAAGTCTCTCTCGCAACCATAAAGCAAGCAAAGCATGGGCTTCCCCCGCGCATGAATCAGTCCCTCGTCGCCAGACGATCTACACCGTGGAAGGTTTCCCCCGAAAATAAGGGAACAATGTCCTCACCAGCCCGGCAATGTCCTGCCACATCCAAAAAACACGTTCGAGGAGGCATCACTCCCGCCGCCGCTCATGAAACTGTCAAAGTTGCTTCAGCCCCCAACTGCTCAGAAAACCATCTAAAGCTGCCTCAGCCTCCACTAACCACAAATGCATTCCTAGCTCATGCGACATGCACGAAAAATAAAATAAGCTAGCAATAATTCCTAGGTCGGTCCCTGGAATCACAAATATGTCGTTACATCTTAAAATAAAATACTTTGTTGTGCAAAATACAAATGTTTTATTACGGATACCAGATGTCTGATGCTCTACAAATACAGAAAAAAAAACAACGAAAAGAGGGAAAGCAAAAGATCCCTACTCCTCGTCATCAGAATACTAGATCCCCTCCTCAATCGAATGCTCTAAGTAGCCTGAGGGGTCAAACCCGGTAAAAGGATCAAAGAAGGGTTGCGAAGACAAACCCTCACCCTGCACACCCGATGAAGGGAAGAGCGGATAAAGGGTCCGCAGCCTCTGCGTCCCCGAAGACGTCCCCGCATCAAAGTTGTGCCGCTCTCGAACCCGCACCCCAGGCTGTGGCTCCGGCTCAGCCATCGAAGAAGGAATATTTCCAGACATCCTCAAAGGCATCGGCTCAAACGCCGCCGCACTCTGCAAAGATCCGAAGGACAGCTTCCCCAAGTGCTTCTTTGGAAAAGCCCTCAACCCTACGTATCGGCGGGTCAGCACGTCCAAGGAGCGCACCGAGACCTGCGCAAGCAAACAACTAAAGAGAAACTCAGCCAAAGGGATATCAAATCATACTCGACAAAAGAGAAAAATATAGAAAAGATGCCAAGATGGAAAAGAGTAAGCACACTCACCGGAGCATCCGGGTCAACCCGATAAGCAGCAGGACCATGCTCAGGAACGGTTACAGTCACCCTCCTCCTCAAAGAGTCCCCACAAACATACGAGAAGTCCGGCCTAGGCACCAAAACATCTAGAGGACGTGACGAGCCAGTCTTTCTTTCCCTTGCCAACACCTGTGGTGTCCTCAGCTTCAGCCTGACAAAGGCCACATACTCCTCGCCCTCCAGGATGAACTCTTCGGCACTCACGCCGGCCCGATACCTCTCATACTCCAGCATGTCCATATCAAGAGGACTCATCATATGGAATGGCGGATCCCTCAAAGCCATAGGAGGCGCACTTGCGCCATGCTGCCAGAATAACCTCTCCCCCAAGTACATGGAGTCACAAGTAAGACCCCGCAGAAGCCTCCGCTGCCGCATCACCCAGGGGGCACCCTCCAGCTCATCCTCATCATACCGAGTCCAAGGGTACAGCGGAAACCCCTCCAGACTGTCCCTCTCCTGGTATTGCTGTACATCCTAATATGTGACAGTGACCTTTCCCCTGCTCGTCCTCCTCTTCCTCAAAGAACGAGCCCAGCACAGCATGGCGGGATAACTGAACATGGCCTCATCCACCCAGTCCCACGGCTGGCACTGGAAGATCTCATAGCACCACGCCTGCAATGAAAAAGAAGATAGTGCACAGAAAAGAAAAAAAGAGTCCTACTCTGAGTCATCGGCACCACCGCCTGGTAAAGACTCCTGCATCTCGGCGCCTTCGCCAGCCACCTCGTCATCCTCGGTGAACTTGGCACCTTCCTCGATCGGATACTCCGAGAAGTCTGGAGAAGTAAGAACGAAGAAGAAAAAAAGGGGGGGGGGGCGAGCCATCCCTCCATTCCTTAGCCAGCACCTGCGGCGTCCTCAACATTTTAGCAACTCGGTCAGAGGAGCCTGTAGACACCCCATTCTGAACACATCAGATCATATTTATACCACTCTAAGTCTCGCTTTGAGTCAAGAAGTAGAAATCCACCATTTCGTCATGTTTCATTAAGTTTTGACTAACCTCCGTTAGTTCGGGACTAAACTGCATACGAGATAACGAGGAAAGGACAGAATTGTCCACAGAATCAATATCTCGCTGCGAGATGGTGTGTCTCGCGCGAGATATTGTCCCTCTGCAGTATGCAGAAGACAGTTTCCTCGTCGATTTCAACCTCTTTTCGGGATAAAACTTCAACCATCCGGCCAACCAATAGAGTTTGGAGTCTGGAACCATCTTGAAGTGTTTGATCTCATCTTCAACACTTCCCCAACCCCTATAAATACTTGGTGACTTCCAAGGTTCAAGAGGGCCAGAATTTCACAACACACACATTTTGTTGGTTTCTCTCCCTGAAAGAATCCTACAAAATCACCCAAAAAAATCACCTCAAAGTTTGTTTGTCAACCTTGTTGATAAAGAAACATCAAGATCCAAGTCAAGGACTGAGGCGAAGCTCTGTCCGTATCAAGATTTGATTCTAAACTTGAGTCGAAGATCTGCCCAAATTACCTCACCCAAGGTAACCCCCCTAAATCCCTTTCTAATTGATTGTTAGAGTGATATAAGTCCATAGAATCTAGGATCGGCCTAGAGCCTCTCCAAGACATGGAGACGGTCTCGAAGCAATCGATCCTACATTCCGTTTAACCCCGTTAAATGGATCTTTTATTTGTATTATTTAAAATCTTCTTCTTCTTCTTTTTGAAAACCTCTCTTTTCTTTAGCAAGACCGATATCCGGATTTGGTGGAATGGATGCTCCTTGACCTATCCATTCCATAACCTAAGCCCCGAACCCAAATCTCTTTCAAAATGGTTTTTCTATGTTTTCCAAATGAATAATATAGGTGGCAACTCAAAAGATAAAATTCACGCGCATCGCTACAGTGGCGACTCCGCTGGGGACTTAATTAAGAGGCTTAAACTTGCGTCAAAATTAAAAGAGAGGTTTTCAAAAAAATTATTGTAAATTCGATTTTCTGCTCTCAGATGAGGCATATCTCGCACGAGATATCCTATCTCGCGCGAGATATCGCCTCGGCAATCTGGTTGTTTTCTGGTTTCTCCCGTTCATCTCATAGTCCAAGACGAGAGCCGAACATGCAAGGGGGATCCCAGAATTCATTATCTGCAGAGTTCCCGCATCTTAAGGCCTCCCTTAAGATATAGAACTCGAATCTTTATTTCATTTAAATAATTGATTATTATTTATAAACTGCGTGCGATTGGGTTTTATTTAATTAAAGTCCGGTCTATTGGGGATTCGGGAGTTGTAAATTAATTTATTTATCTCTCTTTCTCTCTCTTTATGTAGAACTACGACAGCCTGAGTCTCCCTAAATTGGGAGAAACGTAGGCAACCATTGGAAGAAGTGACGAAAGGCAGCTTGAGTGGGCTCGTAACCTAAGCTACGGCATAGAACTATGAAGCTGATGAGGACCGTAGTCCCGTTAGCTCCCAACATGGCCGGGACCGCCCTCACATCACCCAGAAATTCATTGATGAAGGGGTCCAAAGGGAGACGAAGTCCCTGTTGAAATTTCTTGAAGTAAAAATGGACATGGTTGTCGTTATAGTAGAAGATCCTCTCCTCCGCATCAGTTCCGAAGGTAGGTTTGCCAACATAAGTTAGCCGAAATTCGTTTTTATCAACCCCATACTTTGAATACAATTGCTCCAACATGGGGTCCCCGGCCTTAGGAGGCCTATCTTGTCCTCATCCTCCTCCTCGGCCTCCCCTTCCTCGACCTCTCTTCCCGTCAACTAGTTCACCCTCAGCGAAGGCATCAACTATTTTTGTAGACGAGGAGGCTTCACCCTCTCTTCCCGTCATATCTGCAAAAATGCCAAGGATCCAAAGTTAGTCATTGTCCAAGGCCGGGCTTACGACGGGGAAGAGGAATGCCCCTCCTCATCATTAGAGATAGGCCGAGGATGGAGTCTTACCACTTAGATGCTCACGAGCTATGTGATCCGAGGACGGGTAGAACAAATTAATGTGCTCCATTATCTCGGCCCTATTCTCAAGTAAGACTATGCTACGAGATGAGGAATCAACCCGGTCTATCCTCGTACTGTCTGGGTATTGGATGAACATTTGAGTACGACCATAATTTCTCAACATCTCTCCTATGTCAGCTAAAGTCAGCATTAACCATGGTCCTCTCTCTCTCCGGTAAACTCTCAGATTGCTCTTGTATCCATAAATGAATCGGGGGGAATGGTCCCAAGAACAAGCCATTTTCTAAGGGGGAATCAAAGATCAATGGGGGAATTCATACAAGATTCAAAGGAATTCATACAAGGTTCAAAGGAATTCATACAAAATTCAAAGAAAATCAAAGCTTCAAAACTCAACAATGGCGTTTGGAAAATCCCCCAAAAACCAACTGGAACCCCAGAAATTGCAAAAATTAGTCACGAAAAGCGTAGAAAGGGAAGAAATGTATACATGTTTGTTGAAGAGTGGTCGGAATCACGCCGGAAAAACAAATCTTCGCCGAAAACTGGGTTCGAAAAGCCCAAGAGATTCGCCGGAGGGTTTTAACGCTTAAACCTTGCAAATACGCTCTCAATATCACAAATACTGAAATGTTGAAATGAATAAGGAGTTTGGTTTTTATACTTGCCCAAAACGGGTAAAACCCGAAAGTAAGACGGGCTAACGGGTATGGCGCCCCAAGAATTAAATGCCTGCAACAACTCCCGAGACGTGTCAGGTATGGGGGCCCACCTATCATCATCATGGCAATAACCGACGGATAATGAAACGACGCCCAAATTGAGGAGTCTCCAGCGCGTGGCAAAACCTGTTTGTATTCTCATAGCCGAGGACGAGATAACTTTCTCCTCGTCCTAGGCCGAGCTAGAAAGTCGGGGGCCACTGAACAGTATAAACCGAGATACAAACATGGGCTTGTCCGGGTCAGGCCCATGTGGATTGGGCTATAAACATAATCCATCTATGAGTTACGAGGGACAACCATGGGCTTCCTCGGTCTCGTATTTCATCATCAACAAGGCTAATCTAAGCCCAACAAGCAAGCAGAATGTGCCCCAACTATGAATGTCGAGGAGACCTCCCTCGTATGTCGAGATCATCTCCATAGAGGACGAGGTGCCTTCCTCGGCCTTAACGTTATCAATGGGCTCCTTATATTCTTATTTCCTCCCCGGCTCATTATGGACCGAGAGGTCATGAATGACGAGGAGAGAAAAGTTCTCACCTCGGCATATCTCCATATGACGAGGAGAGAAAATCATTCACCTTGGCATTTCTTTATGCCGACAGACCTCTACATGACGAGGAGAATCATTTGTTCATCTCGGCCTAACATGCAAATGACGAGACAAGAAAATCAGTCTCCCTGGCTTACCGGCAAGCAGATGTAACAATCCTATTCAAACAAGGATTCAGCAATCACAATCTTATCAGAATTATAACTACCTCCTACAATATAGATCAAATAAGGATTCCTTAACAGATATAATCTTCCTAAGATTATCTCTTATCTCTTTACTGTTCAAGTTCAACGTGGATTCTGTCAATCCATCCTTATAAATACAAGCCATATAGCACATTATTTGGTACGTTACTTTTTACATACAGAAACTCTGTCAATTAAGTTTCTCACCACAAAACTTTGACTTATTCTCACGCCGGAGGGCCTTCGTCGGTCAAGCCCCGGCTTAGTTTACGTGTTTTCTCTTATTTTCAGGCATAGCAATCGCCGGAGCAAACGATCGCTTGGATTTGGGCTGATTTGACGATTTTGGCATCATCAGTACCAAATAATTCACCTATGTTTATTAATATGCCTTAAATTTAAATATTTCACTTTTTTTTCTTCCTCCATTATATTTTGCTATTTTTATAATTTTACAAGTTACTAAAATTTATTTATTTGTAATTTTAATAAAAATGTAATGTTGTTTCAATCTCAAATTTTTTATAATAAATATTGCACTTTCTTTTTAATTTTGTTATAAAATAAATATTGCATTTAAAAAAATGAAAATAATTCTAGTACAATTGTACTATTGTGCAAGTCATATATAAATAAATAAAACATAATATTATTTTAAAATGTTGATAAATTAAATATGATATTCTTATGAGACGAGTGGATAAAGTATTTAAAAAGAAATTAGATTCTCAAATTAAATAAGTATTTATACATACGAGTACGAGTAGTAATAAAGTTTGTAAAATGACATAGTTTAATTTGCTAAACTTGTTAACAATAAATATTTTTAATTAAAAATTTGGTTTAAGATAATTGTATATTTTAACTTAAATTTTTATTTGATATTTTTAAATTAATTTAACACAAAATTTTAGAAAAAACCTGTTATACACTCGATTAAAAAAAATGTCTTTTAGTTAAATAAAACTATTACACTATTATATTTGAAAAGAATTCATAGTGCCATAAAGAGTCGATATCGGATATCCTCATTTCAATATTACTTTGGACGTAATGATTTTTATTAATGTGTTGATTGCAATATCAACATGTTGATACCACGGTGGCGGCGATAGATAATTTTATTTAAATATTATATGTATGTATTATTTATTTACATTAGTTAACATATTACTGAACGAAATAAAAGTGACATGATAGGTTTAACGATTGAGTCCTAACATTTCAGATGTTACTAAGGCAATACAGTTAAAATGGGTCTATTCAATTGCTACAACTACAACGGCACAACAATAAATATCAGTCGACCAAGCTTATTAATTGTCCAACCATCTTTGATCCCGACCTATGTTCATCCGACATACGATCATCTACTTGTGAAATCCATGCCAAGACAAGACACAATGTCAGGTCAACCTCGAATACTCATGCGACCTCGAACTGCGAACGCGTGGTTCCATATACGTCGTTATTTGTAACTGCATCCTAAATTCTCGTAGACAGTTACACCAACGACATCTCCATGATTTTAGGGGTTCATAATGATCTCATAACGTCACTATATATACTAGACAACTTCATATGTTAAAAGGTAATGTCTTCTTGGCTATTTTGATATTACGTCGTTCAAATACAGTTTTATATTAGCCGGAGACCAACTCGGCTAGTCATTTGTTCGTGTTTTTAGGTCACATCATTTCCTGCATCATCAGTTTGGTTCCTTTGCCGGGAAATGATAACGCTAGACCTCAAAACCTCACACAACCATTAACATGGTATCTGACGGACATACTGCTACTGCCTCCAGTGAGCCAATGCACGAGAATGTGGGAAACACGAATGCAGGTGCCAGAAGCCGCACTAAAAACTTGCCTCCTCCTCCACAGGGGCATCCCACTAGATGGTCCACTCACTCTAACATTGTGGTTGATGTCATGGGCATGCAATATGGGAGAAGGGAAAAAAGGCCCATGCCTAACCAATGGGTAAGCCAGCAAGCCAAACGAGTCCAAACAGGTCGAACAGTTGCAGGCGACATAGCAGGTCCCTCAGCTTCACACCTTAGTATGAAGGATATTTTGTTGGAACGAGCTAGATTATTGCAGAGCTTGCTCGAGGTACAGAATGAGTTACTTGACTTACCCGAGTCTTCTAAAAAGGATGACAGAAGATCACCAAGGGTAGCTCCGTCTCTCACTTCTCATAGACACACTAACGGAAGTACTAGACCGTCTGGTGAAGAAAGGATAAATGAAATGCCTCTCCCTCCCACATTTCCATAGACCAAACAGGCTATCTAAGGGATTGGCTCAACCAGCAAAGGGAACAGGAAGTCGACTCAACTAAGAGGAGACAGCTCGAAGCTGACAGGGCTCAGCGTAGGTCGCCACAAAGGGGAGAAAGGTCATTTCCCCATCGGGAAAGGAGAGAAGTAAATCCCCCAAGGAATGAGAGACAAAGGACCCTCTCTAGGAGGGAACCCAACCGTGAGGAGAGATAAAAGTCTAACTTTGTCTCCCATCAAAGGAGCGACCTAAACGTTAGGGAGCTCCTCAACTTAAAATGAAGATTAGATGATATGCTGGAAGATAGGAAAGAAACCAACGGGAAGGTCGAACGAAAAGACTTTAATCTTCGACCTTTAGCCAAGGATATGATTGACAAAGGACCTCCTGCAGGTTTCAAGCTGCCCATGTTAGAAAAGTACTCGGGCGCGACGAATGCCTTGAATCACATGAAACACTTTGAGGCCACCATGTGTTTGGTCTCTGCTGAGGATGACGTGCTATGCAAGGCATTAATCAGTACCTTCACAGGTGCAACACTGACTTAGTTCCGTGGTTTAACCACTGGCTGTATCACGTCATAGAGTTATATGAGAAGAAAGTTCCTCGAAAGGTTCTCTACAACTGGGGCTCATAAGAAAACAGTCACTGATCTAAATAACATGACTCAGGGCGAGACGGAGAGTACTATGAGCTACTTTAATAGGTTTAAAGAGTTGGTCGACCAAATATAGGAAGACCTCACAGATAAGGAGGTCATCAACTGCTTTAGAAATGGAGTGTTCTCTCCCGATCTGGATTATGAGCTCCAGGTTAGGAGGGTGACCATGAGGAAGGAGCTGTTTGAGAGGGCCTATGATGTGGCCGTGGATAAGGAACAGAAGGAAAGAAAGAAGGATAAAGCTTAAATCATTAAGAAACTAGTTAGTCGACAAAGGGGGGACAGGTAAAAAATAACGACAATAAGGGGAATAACAGAACTAGGGCGACTGAAAGAGTCCCTGAAAGCTTCACCCCACTCACAGTTAGTCGAACTAAGATCATGAACATGGTGGACCTAGGTCCCCCTGCCCCGATGAATACTCTAAATTAATTCAGAAGGGATAATGGTAGGTAATGTGAGTATCATAAGGACACCGATCACACCACGGAAGAATGTATGAGCTTGAAGAGGATCATCCAAAACTGGATGAATGAAGGAAGGTTGGACAGGTTTGTAAAGGGAGATCATCCTGCAGGAGGAGATCGACAGATAAAAGGTATGCCAGAGCCAAGGCAACCTAGACTAACTTTGGGGGTAATTGCTGAGGAGACAAGTGTAGCGATGCGTAGTATTTTAACATCTTTTTGAGTCGCCACCTATATTATTCATTTGGAAAACATAGAAAAACCATTTTTGAAAAGAGATTTGGGTTCGAGGCTTAGGTTATGGAATGGGAAGGTCAAGGACCACCCATTCCACCTAATCCGGAGATCGGTCTTGCTAAAGAAAAGAGAGGTTTTCGAAAAAAAGAGAAGAAAATTGCAAATAAAAATAAATAAAGATCCATTTAACAGGGTTAAACGGAATGTAGGATCAATTGCTTCGAGACCGTCCCCATGATTTGGAGAGGCTCTAGGCCGATCCTAGATTCTATGGATTTATACCACTCTAACAATCAATTAGAAAGGGATTTAGGGGTTTACCTTGCGTGAGGTGATTTAGGCAGAGTTTCAACTCAAGTTTAGAATCGAATCTTGATACAGACAGAGCTTCACCTCGGTCCTTGACTCGGATCTTGATGTTTGTTTATCAACAAGGTTGACAAACAAACTTTGAGGTGTTTTAGGGTGATTTTACAGGAATCTTTCAAGGAGAGAAACCAGTAAAATGTGTGTGAATTGTGGAATCGTGGACCTTTTGAACCTTGGAAGTCACCAAGTATTTATAGGTGTTGGAGAGGTGTTGAGGATGAGATCAAACACTTCAAGAAGGTTCCAGACTTCAAACTCTATTGGTTGGCCGGATGGATGAAGTTTTATCCCGAAAAGAGGTTGAAATCGACGAGGAAACTGTCATCTGCATGCTGCAGAGGGACAATATCTCGCGTGAGACACGCCATTCTGTGCGAGATATCGTTGTCTGTGGACAATTCTGTCCTTTCCCCGTTATCTCGTATGCAGTTTAGTCCCAAACTAATGGTGGTTAGTCAAAACTTAACGAAACACGATGAAATGGTGGATTTCTACTTCTTAACTCAAAGCGAGACTTAGAGTTGTATAAATATGATCCGATGTGTTCAGAATGGGGTGTCTACAGAGCCCCTCGTCGACAAGTCTTATGAAAGAATTCATGTCGACGATAGAAAAGACATCATTCTGAACATCGGGATGGTCGGGCCGCACGTCTTCCTACCTATCTCTATCGGAGAATCAGACCATAACGTAGTTCGACTCCAAAACACGAGAAGGCTGCTTTAGGTATTTTGAAAATCATTTTGAAAATTGAGGAGATTTTGTTTTGAAAGATAAATTCATACTGAGGAATCAAATCAAGACCCAATTCTGAATATACCTGTCTTTCTGAAGATTCTCCTGTCTGTGCTCTGAACCTGCGGGAAATGTGTTAGAAAACAAAGGCTTACTTGTTCGGTCCTTTGAGTCCTGTCGGTTTTGTGACAATTCACCTTTCTGGGCTCCGAATCGGGCTTTTTGTTGTTGAGGATGACGATCCACCTGTTTGGGCGTTGAATCGGGCTTTTATTTTGATGATCCACCTGTTTGGGCGTTGGATCGGGCTCTTGTCGATGACGATCCACCTGTCTGGGCATTAGACCGGGCTTTTATGATGACGATCCACCTGTCTGGACGTTGGACCGAGCTTTTATGTTGATGATCCACCTGTCTGGGTGTTGGACCGAGCTTTTATGTTGATGATCCACCTGTCTAGGCGTTGGACCGAGCTTTTAATTTGATGATTCACCTTTCTGGGCTCTGAATCATGCGAAATGAGTTGATCTCTGGATCAATCATTTTTCGGGTGACTGGTGACGTACCGGGCGATCATGCGGGTGTCACGTTTGGCTCATTCCGTGACTTGCGGAGCCAATTTTTCCACATTTCCTTGCTAGTGTATTATTTCTAAGGGTAAATGTGTCAAAATTTTGAATTTTGATGTTGCGTAGACGCTTATTATCGAGGACAATTTTGTCAAATTCCAGAAGGTATATCTCGCGCAAGATAAGATATACCGCGCGGGATATCCACTGTCGGGGCAATATAAAACAACAGCTCCTCTTTTAATTTGAAAACATCCTTTTCAAATTCCCTCTCTAGCTCGAGCCAAGGCGATTTTCTCTGCAAATTTTCATGGATTGCTCGTTGATTCCTCCCTCTAATCATCTCTCAATCCTTCCTCTCTCCACAATCGATGGCCCAAGAGCGAAAGAATCCGATTTTGGGAAGTTATTTGCTTGGGAAGGATTATCCCCGCGACGACCTTACATTCGATAGGGACGTGCATATCACCACCGCTGTTCGGGAGGGTTTGGTAAGAGCTTCTTTCTCAATTCTTGTTTCTCATATTGCATTGAGCTTGAACCCACTTTTCCTTGAATTCAAATTCCATCAATGGCCATTTTTCCTTGTTTTTGTCTAGAACTAGGTTCCTTCTTGCATGCTTTGTTTTTCATTGGATTTGTTGAATGAGTGTTGTTGCGTTGAGTGTGCATGAGTCTCCTACATATCATGGATTGTAGGAGGGGTTGATTCGGGTCATCAACGGCATCTTTGGGCAAGCATTTCTTGTATGCATGCCAAGTGTTTGATGAAATGTCTCAATGAAAATTTTCTTCTATTTCATTGAATTCTTGCCATGGAATGATTTCTAATACTGCCCTTTTTGCTTTTCCTCTGTTTTGTAGTCGTATAGGCCTACGAAGAATTGCCGTGGGAGCCCAAAACTGGCTAGAGTTGTGTGGGACAAGATCAAGGATCTTGATGGTGTTCGAGATAGGGTGGCCCAAATGGGGCTTTTGACTTTTGTTGATAACCTTCAGGGGATGAGACGGACTCCCCAAGTTCTAAAGGCGATCAGGGAAAGGTGGTGGGATACTACCCACACCGTTCATTTGCACTTCGTTGCTATCACGGGGCTAGAGTTTGCCCGCGAGCCCCTTTCGAAGACTGCGGGTTATAAGCCTGCGAGCCCCACCGTGTGGAGGCAGTTGATTGGTTTCTCCCCTAACAAGGTTAAGGGGTTTGCTGCTGAGCTAACACCCCTCCGGCGTCAGATTGAGGATTATGCGAAGAAGCCGAATGCAGTTACTGATCGGTTGGTGCGAGGTGCTCTTTGGTACATTCTTTCTGAGAACATCTTTGCGAACCACTCTTCTACGGCTCATCTTTCTCTTTTGGGCTTGTTGGTGAATTTAGATGAGGTGAGTACATATGATTGGGGCTCAGCGGGGCTGGCCTTCTGCTATCACGCCATGGATGAGGCATGTAGGCACACCAGGGATACCCTGTCAGGGTATTCTTATGCTTGGGAGGTATGCTCTTGATTATGTTTCTGTCCTTTATCTGTATACTTTGTCTGTATTTCGTACTGAATCCGTCTTGTTTTCTTGTGAAGATATGGGGCTATACTGTCCTTGGGCTGTACAAGTTTGAGTTGGAGAGCCGGACCCCTTTGTTCCCAGATATCAGGAGGTGGAGCCACCCCAATCGGAGCGTTGACGAGGAGGAGGATCAGGAGTGGACCCTGACGGTCACAGAGGCGCGGGCCCTACTGGATGCTTTTGAGTATGAGCGGCTAGACCTTTATCCATGGACCCTGTTGGAGCGGGAGGTCCACCGTGCTTGGGATGCCATTGGGATGCAGAGGATGTTGGCATCTCTGGAGGGGGATACTATCTATCTTGGTGAGCGGGTCTTCCCACAGCATAGCCAGGGTAGACTATCATATAGGGTGCCAGCGGATCCGCCGAGGGCGATGTACCCCACCTACTCCATTCTAGATGATGATTATGCTGGTCTTATGGTGGGTGATGCGGTGACGGCTTGTGTTGTCCACGGGGCCTCCTATGAGGAGTTCTTGCCTCGACTGATGGGTCCCCTTCTGGTAGGTGCTAGGCGATCGCACGCTCGTGGCTCCACCTCTGCCTCTGCCTCAGGTTCATCAGCCCCTAGCACTTCTTCCCAGTCTGCTGGTTCTCTGCCCTTCGTGCCGGATTTTGGTCCTCTGAGTTGTACGTACATGATATGGAGTATGTCGATGATGGGCCATATCCCGAATCTGGACCATATTCCCGAGGGTTACCGCCTTCCTCCGGATGTCTCCTCGGTATGTTTCTGTTTATATTATTTCTCGTATTCGTCCATATAAGTGTATATGTCCGACTTCATCTGAGCATTCCTTTTCCCTTGTTGTCAGGTCACTATGTCCGCGGCCGATTACAACCGTGGAGCGACCAAGATGGCATGACTGATGGCCCTGGTGTCGGACCTGTCTGAGAGGCTGTTTCAGAAGGCTTCTCTGGCGGCCTCGACGGTGGCCTCTGCGGTGACCCCTACTCGTGGAGCCAAGAGGTCGAGGAGGGATGGTAGCCCCCGTGGTGGTGATGGCGGAGGCACCGGCAGCTCGAGCGACTTGATGGCCTGATCCCCTCCTTTTATTTGACTTCTGATGATTTATACATATTGGCCGTGTGGGCCCAGACAATTTTTCTTTTTCTTTTTGGTACCTGTTAGGGACAAGTAGGTAGCACAAAAAAAACATGTTTTCTTAAGTCCTAATCCTAGGTTTAACTAGTTAATTTTATTTTTTTTTAACTTTCTCGACTTTCCGTGATTTGGAAATGGAATGGTTGTCTAGGCCACAGTTTTGCGCTTGAATTTGGTGTTGCACTGTATGTTCAGGTTTTTCGAGACTTGCTTCGCCAAGTCGGGGCTAGATTGCTGTTTGTGCAGAGCTGTTGCTGTTTTGCCGAGGAGATGTATCGCGCGGGACAAGGAATCTCACGCGAGACATGCTAGGCAGAATCCTCTTCCTTCTTCGAACAGGATTTTGTCAGTTTTCCCTATAAAAACACCATGTAGTCCGGCCAGATAACTCACCCTAGCCTTTCAAACTCTAGAGATATTCTGTTAGGGTAAAGTTCTTGTCTTCTTTTCCAACACTATGATCCATGGCTTCCAAGGAGATTGCCCCAACGTCCATGATTGTTGATGATTTTTCTTTGTCGTCTGAAGTAATTGAATCTTTCAAGCAAGCATCAAGAGATTTTGTGAGGTTGTTTCGCAACCGATCTCGCAATATTTATAGCAGAGTTAGGATTCAGAATCCTTTTTACTTTGAAGAACCTCCAACCGGATTGGAATCTGTTGCAGGGTGCTGCTAGATTTTGGGATCCCTCTGTTCATCTTTTCAATTTTTCTTTGAATGAGATGGTGCCTACTGTGGAGGAATTTGCCATTATCTTGGATATGCCTTTGACTGGTGAGATTGCTGTTCCTAAATATAATAGGAATCTTTCAGAGGCCTTGAATGAATTGCTAGGGATCCCCCTTCATACTTGCTATGAGTTGGTTCACCGTAGGTGGGTGGATTGTTCTTCTTTTCCTGGGCGATTCAGCGGAGATTCAGATGATGATGCCTTCCATGTCTACAAATGGAACTTTCTGGCCCTTTCTCTTTTCGGAGATGTTTTATTCACATGCAGGGATGGCTTGGTTGACTCCCAATTGGTGGAAATTGTTCTGCAAGCTAGAAAACGTTCTAGGAACATTATCCCGCTTATTTTGGGTGAAACCCTGCATGGTCTTGATGAGCTACATAAGACCGGTGCTATGACTCAAGGGAGTCCTCTTTTGTTGACTATTTGGCTTAGGGAGCATCTCAAGTTGGTAGGTCCCCCGTTGGAATATTCCCCTTTCACCTATCATACGTGAAAGTTGTTGATTAAGGATCTTTCGACGGATGAATGGGCTGAGTTGATTGCGAAGACGGTAACTGCTGATATTCTTTGGTGCCCACCTTATTGGAAATTGAACAAGTATGTTGCCAATACCAAGGGTTTTGACAGGGTTGTTCTTTCGGGTTTGCGGGATTCCTCCTTTATTTTCCCAAACGGGTGCTCCGTCAGTTTGGTCAGCAGCAGGACACTTATCTTTTCGAAGGGGCTTCTCGTGAAGTGTCCTATATTGGTGTAGAGTTTGCGCAGGTGCTAGCTCAAGCATGGGGTGAAGGAACTAGTCGGGACCGCTGGTCGAACCTTCGGACTTTTAATGCAAGCATCTTCTTATCCGACAAGTATTTGGATTGGTTTCTTCATACCGGCCACCCTAGTGTGGAGAAGATTGATGATCTGCGGCTTCCACTGTTAGGGGATTCTTTTGTAGCTAGCAGTATTTTGCGAAGGAGCGAGGCTCAGCCTGATCTTGCTAATATGCGAACCGATCCAACCCAGGATTTTCTTGATGGGAATTGGTAGGAGAGGCGAGGCAAAGGGATGCCTGGAAAGACGCAAGCTTTGGATAGGCCCAATGTCTTCAAGAGGCTTTCGGAGTCTGTCTTTGATCGTCTCGAGGGATGTTCTGCTTTGAAGGGTCCAAAGCGCAAGAAGGATCGCGAAGACGGTGGTGATCATGTCCGCTGGCCTACCAAGTCAATGAAAGGCTAGATCTTTAGGAGTACCAAGAGATTGCTTTGATAGATCAATGGTTTTATTTTGTTAGTATTTTTTTTTCAAGGTTGTTAGCTTAGTAAATTAGTCGTTGTGGTTAGGATTTCCCTTTTGCCGTTAATAAAATGCATTCGATTAATAAAAGGACAAAAGTAGATTTATTTATTTGATTAGACCGAACCCGGAGTCTGCCTACGTTCCTCTTTTACATCAATTAAATAAGAGGCTCAGGTCTAACGTATTTCATTTTTGAGAAAAAGGGACAAAATACTGTTCCAGGCCGAAGGGTAATCTCGCGCGAGACAAGGCCCCTTTTTTTATGCACACCCTTTCTTTTGCCTAGACTGCCTTTTTGGGTTTTCAATCTAGCGGGCTTCTTTTCTTGTGCAAGCTCTAATTTTTGCCTAGGCCGTCCCCTTCGGGATTTTCAACCTAGCGAGCAATTTTCTTTCTTTTTAGGAGGCCAAGTCAAGCGAAGTATTTCTTGACCTTGTCCATGTTGACCGGCTTCGGTAGTTGATCTCCGTCTAATTCTACCAGCTGAAGGGCTCCCCCAGAGAATATCTTCTTTACGATGTAGGGTCCTATCCATCTTGGTCCCCATTTGCCTAGCGGGTTGAATGGTCCAGGACGATGCTCACGGAGGACCAGGTCGCCTACTCTGATGTTCCTTGTCTTGACCTTTTTGTTGAAATCCCTTGCCATTCTTCTTTGGTAAGCTTGGGTGTGCTCGGCTGCTTTCAGCCTCCTTTCGTCTAGCAGGGCTAACTCCTCGTATCTGCTTTCTAACCAGTCGACCTCGTTCACTTGGTTTTCTAGGAGAACCCTAAGTGATGGTATTTCCAATTCTATTGGCAAGACAGCCTCCATTCCGAATGTGAGGGCGTAGGGAGTCTCTCCTGTAGCTGTTCGGACTGACGTGCGGTATCCCCACAGTGCGAATGGTAACTTGTCGGGCCAGTCTTTCCCAGTGACTGCCATTTTTCTGATGATGGTTTCGATTGTCTTGTTTGCGGCTTCAACTGCTCCATTCGTTTGAGGCCTATAAGGAGATGACTTATGCCTTGTGATTTTGTACTCGGTTAGGAGGCGATCGGTTTCCTTCTCGAAGTGTGACCCATTATCGGATATCATCTCTTGCGGGACCCTATATCGGCAGATGATGTTGTGCTTGATGAATTCTGCAACCTTTCTGGCATTCAAAACCTTGTAGGAGGCGGCCTCGACCCATTTAGTGGAATAGTCGATGGCTACTAGGACGAAGCAGTGCCCATTGGCTCCTACGGGTGTGACCTTTCCAATCACGTCCATCCCCCATGTAGAGAACGGCCAAGGAGAAGTCATAGGGTACAGCAGGGAAGGCGGTGCGTGCTGAAGGTTGGCGTGTATCTGACACTTATGGCATTTCTTGACCATTTTGGTGCAGTCGGCTTCCATGGTTAGCCAAAGTACCCTTGTCTGATGATCTTTTTGGCGAGCATGTTTCCGCTCATGTGGGTTCCACATATGCCTTGATGAACATGGTCCATTGTTTCCCGGGCCTCTTCCTTGGTGGCACAAATGAGGTTTCCTTGGGAATGCTTCTTGAATAGACGGCTAGCGATGATGGAGTAATTAGCGGCCAACCTCTTAAGGGCAATTTGAGTCTTCTGATCTGTCTCAGGTGGGATGTTTCCATCTAGGATGAAATGCCAAATATCATGGTACCATGGTTTTTCTTCGGAGTTCTCAACAATGGCACATTCGGATAACCATTTGTCTTTGCAGTCATGGAGATCTATAACGGCGCAGTGGGCAGGAGTTGAACGCCGTGTTATTTTGAAGGGTTTGACTGCCTTTCCTTTAGGGATTTCGACCAAGGAGGCGTGTGTGGCTAATGCATCTGCGAACCGATTTTTATCTCTAGGAAGATAGTGGAACGAGACATCCTGAAATTGTTGCGCCAACTCTTGGAGGTGGGCACTGTATCTTTGATGGGTTGGATCTTGGATCCTCCACTTCTTCAGTGTCTGATTGATGATTAACTAAGAGTCCCCAAATACCTCGAGTTCAGTTACGTAGCATTCTAGGGCTGCCTCAAGCCCCGCTATGCAAGCCTCATATTCTGCGGTGTTGTTGGTAGCGTCAAAGTCAAGACGTATTGCCAGTGGAGTATAGATGTCGTCAGGGTCTACTAACAACATTCCGATGCCGAACCCACTCTTGTTGGCCGCACCATCGAAAAATAATTGCCACTTATTTTCTTCTTCTATACTCATGATGTCCTCATTAGGGAATCGCCGGTCTTCCCCCTTCGCTTCGTCTCAAGGAAATTCGGCCAACTGATCTGCGAATACACTCCCCCTGACGGATTTCTGAGTGACGTAAGTGATATCATATCTCGCGAGCATGAAGTACCATTTGGCCAATCTCCAAGAAAAATTATATTTGTCTAGGATGTATTTCAACGGATCCATTCTTGCAATGAGATGAACCGGGAAGGCTTCCATATAGTGCTTTAGCCTTTGTGAAACCCATACAAGAGCAGCGCAGGACTTGTCGAGTGGAGAGTAGTTAATTTCGCTGCCTTGGAATCTGCGACTGATAAAGTAGGTAGCATTCTCTGTGTGTGAGGCAGGCTGTTCTTGAGCGAGCATAGCCCCTAGCGCATTGTCAGTAACCGTGAGGTATAGCTTTAAGGGCTTTTCCTTGTGTGGTGAAACCAGGATGGGTGGGGAAGTTAAGTAATGCTTAACTTCCTCGAATTCTTCTTGACATTCTTCGGTCCACTCTTGAGGTGCATTTTTCTTAAGTAGCTTGAAGATAGGATCGCACATTGTAGTCAGTTGATTGATGAATCGACTGATATATTGGAGTCTGCCCATGAATCCCTTTACTTCTTTCTGTGTTCTGGGTGGAGGCATGTCTATGATGGCTTTTATCTTGGCGGGGTCTGCTTCTATGCCATGCTCTATGACCATGTACCCTAAGACCTTCCCTTTGACCACTCCGAATGAGCATTTGGCGGGGTTGAGTCTCATCTTGTGTTGTCTCAGTCGATTGAAGAATTTTCTGAGATCTCTGAAGTGCTGGCCATTTGTCCCCTTTGAGTGGACAATCATGTCGTCCACTTATACCTCTATTTCTTTGTGGATCATGTCATGGAATAGTGTAGTGACTGCCCTTTGGTAAGTAGCCCCAGCGTTCTTGAGACCAAACGGCATGACCGTGTAACAGAACGTCCCCCAAGGTGTGGTGAATGCTGTTTTATGCTGATCCTCCTCTGCCATGTGGATTTGGTTATACCCTGCGAAGCCGTTGACGAATGAGCGAACTTCTTATGCGGCTGTGGTGTCGACCAACATATCTATGTTTGGTAGCGGGAAGTCATCTTTAGGGGATGCCTTGTTCAAGTCTCTGAAATCGACACAGACTCGTATCTTCCCATTTGACTTGGCTACTTGCACCGTGTTTGCCAGCCATTCCGGATATTCGATCACATTGATAAACCCTACGTTCAGGAGTTTCATGATTTCCTCTTTTACTTGCATTGACCATTCCGGTTTGATTCTGTGTAGTTTCTGTTTGACTGGCTTGGCGTTGGGTAGCAGCGATATCTTGTGCTCTACAATTGATTGATTCAACCCAGGCATATCTTTGGAGGACCAAGCGAAGACGTCAACATATTCTATGAGGAGCTGTATCAAGGTTTCTCTATCTTCCCCCTTGAAGAAGCTGCCGATCTTTGTTTCTCTGGGGTCTTCTGTTGTCCCGAGATTAACCGTTTGCATTTCCTCATCGTCAACGGGGCCATTCTTTCCAAAACGACCTACTTGCTTAGCTAATTCTTTTAAGATTTGTTCGTTTTCTTGATCTATCTCATCGTATGATTTATTATTAACATGTTCGTTATATTGATTGTTATTGGTTAATTCATCATTCACGATGTTAGCAATCTCAGGGTACTCGGAAAGATCAAAGTTTTCATTAAGGAAGTAAGGGAATACATGTTCGGCCACCGCCTCGATTTCCTCTTGAGCGAGATCATCAGAGGTGGAGCCTGATTCTAATGCGAAAGTTACAGGGCCTATCTTCCTGCGGGGATGGGGAGTACAACCAAGCTCTTTGATCATGAAGTCTTTATCAACAACTGGTCCTCCGGTGATGTGCCAGTTTAGAATTGGCTCATCACATTTCTATATTACCCTTGTGTAATCAATGGTTGGAGCGTCCCCCTTGGAGATTGCATGGATCTGGCTGTCTTCTAACCGGCACAGGTCTTCAAACTGTCGCAGCATGTCTTCTCCCAACACAAAGTCCCATTCGCTTGTCATTTCTGCCTTCGTACCCCACAAATCTTTAGGGATTAGTGAGACGAACTCTGTTTCATCTGGTGAAGCATTGCAGTCACTGAAGATTTCAAAACCCGGTTGGCGCTTTCCTTTATCGTCAGTCCATGGTTCTGAAAAGATAAAGTAGGGAATGCTTTCCCCTTCCCGGACGAAGTAGCCATTGAGTGTCTTTCGATATGGCTCGAGGTTGCAATCTTTGACCTTTGGGTCATTGTGGCCTTTGTATGCGGTTCCTTCCCACTTGATTTGAGTGAAGTCCCACTCTTCTTTGTCATCCCCATCGTGGATGGAAATGATGATCCTAGGCCATGCTTTGTGTGAGGTGGGGGAACCGGTGGTGGTTCCGTTATCCCTTGTAAGTGTTTTCCAAGCCCCAAGCCAGGGAAGTATCCTTTTGCTTGCATCATTCTCCATATAGGAAGGTTTCCAGAAAACCGAAGTGCCTTAGAGTAATCGTTTTCGTTGCAATTTTTTATGACATTCACAGTGCCTTCTTTCTCGATCTCAAATAAGTAATCAGAATTGAAAAGCAAACTTGATACTCTTGCCCACAAATGAGGATTTTAGGCAAGTAGTATCTAACTAAACTAGACTATTGACCGTTTCTTTTGCAAATAAAAGTAAATAACTGAAAAGGGAAAAGGAAGCCTTCATTTCTTAACAACCAAGGGCACCTCCGCTAGGAGCAAGTTTGATGGTGTCATTGTCGACTAAGTCTTGGACTGCATTCTTCAGGTTGAAACAATCATTGGTGTGATGGCCATGGCATTGGTGGTAGTAGCAATAGAGGTGTGGAGCTCGACCTTCCCTCTTAGGTTGGTAGCCCTCCATTGGCTTCATCACTCCATCCTTGTGAAGACTTCTGAAGATGTGACCGAGAGAGATCCCTCCAAAGTCGGTGAAAATCCTTCCCTTCCTTCGCTTAGCCATTTAATTATGGAGGTCTCGGATATGATTCTCATAGTGCTGCACAAAGACGTTGTGACGAGACTGATATTCTGCTTCCATTTGCTCCTTGAGGTCACGGTAGAGAGTATTGAGGCAATACTTGACTCTCACATCAATGTCGTCTTCAATGTGGGCTTCGAGGTTAATACACTTTTGGGTCATAGCCTCGAGTTCGCTTTTGACTTCTTCAAGTTCTTCAAACAGCATCTTTGTCTTGTCAGCTTGGATGGATTATTCCAAGTTGTGCCATGCATCGTCGTTGTCAATTTGCTGTAGGGCTTTGGCGAGTTGAGCCTTGATGTCATTTAGCTCTTCTTGCACAGATGATTGCCTGCTGTCGGAGCCACTTTCCATCTTCTGAAAATCTCTAGCAATGCGGGTGGAAGGTAAATCAAAGGCTTCTCTCCAACCTCCCACATGTTCCATCTCAGCGACAAGGGCCTTGGTCAAATCTTGGGGAGTGTGTTGTTCAAGGTCCTTCTTGGTGATGACATGCTTTTCAGTAGACATTGTGTTGGGAGTCTTGAAGTTGAGTAGCTTCGGAAAACTGACAGAAGAGATCCAGAGACGATATCAGGATCAAATCTAGCCCCAACAAGTCGGAAGCAGGCTTAAATGGCTCAGGCTCAGTTTTAGCAAATAGAGACATTATCCCGCGCGAGATATGTAATCACGCGCGAGACAATCACACGAAAAGTCGATTTTTATTAATCCTAATTTTTGGTCGGAACGGAAAATCCGTTTTGAGGGGTTTCTAAGGCCTTTATCAGATCCTAGCGACTAAGCAATCAATTCGATTTTTGTAAAACAAAGCCATGTAAGATCGGTTTTTTTTTTGAAGGATTATTATTTTTTCAAAGGGACATCCGAAAGGGTCATTCCGAAGGGACTTTTTCCGAGGGGACTTTTCCGAGTCCTTCTTTATTGTCAATTTTACATGGCTTTGTTTTGGTCAAAAACAAGAAAAGATCACCGAGTCAAAACCGACCGGTCACGGAGTGATCCTAAAAAGACAATCTACATGAAAATGTGGCGATGCAGGGCTGGAAGGCTAGGCTCCCCGCGGTATGACAATCTAGGTGGATTGAATACGCGGAGTGGGATGATCCAACTTCGGAGAGACCGGCGACTAGGTGGTTACCGTCATCCGTCCTTAGTGTGGGTCCCGGGTTTATAGAGGGTATGCAGTGCAATGAAAGATATATCATGAGTGCACGTGTGTGATAGTCAATCTAGGTGATAGAGTAAAATAGAAAGTTTTATTTTTTGAAAACAAAAGAAAACAAGCAATGGCCGCACCAAGTGGTTGCCTACGTTTCATCCAAATTAGGAAGACTCAGGCCGTCGTAGTTCCACGTAAAGAGAGAGAGAGAGAGAGAGAGAGAGAGAGAGGAATAAATTAAATTACAACTCCCGAATCCCCAATGGACCGGACTTTAATAAAATAAATCCCAATCGCACGCAGTTTATAAATAACAATCAATTATTTAATCAAAATATGATTTTGAGTTCGACATCTTAAGGGAGGCCTTAAGATGAGGGAACTCTACAGATAATGGATTCTGGGATCCCCCTTGCGTGTTCGACTTTGGTCTCGGACCTTGAGATGAACAGGAAAAACCAGAAAGCCACTGATTGCCGAGGCGATATCTCGCGCGAGATAGGATATCTCGCGCGAGATAGGATATCTCGTGCGAGATATGCCTGATCAGGGAACATAAAATGGAATTTACAATAATTTTTTTTTGAAAACCTCTCTTTTAATTTTGACGCAAGTTTAAGCCTCTTAATTTTAAATCCCCAGCGGAGTCGCCACTGTAGCGATGCATAGTATTTTAACATCTTTTTGAGTCGCCTCCTATATTATTCATTTGGAAAACATAGAAAAACCATTTTTTGAAAAGAGATTTGGGTTCGGGGCTTTGGTTATGGAATGGGAAGGTCAAGGACCACCCATTGCACCCAATCCGGAGATCGGTCTTGCTAAATAAAAGAGAGGTTTTCGAAAAAAAGAGAAGAAGATTGCAAATAAAAAGAAACAAAGATCCATTTAACAGGGTTAAACGGAATGTAGGATCAATTGCTTCGAGACCGTCCCCATGATTTGGAGAGGCTCTAGGCCGATCCTAGATTCTATGGATTTATACCACTCTAACAATCAATTAGAAAGGGATTTAGTGGTTTACCTTGCGTAAGGTGATTTGGGCAGAGTTTCGACTCAAGTTTAGAATCGAATCTTGATACAGACAGAGCTTCGCCTCGGTCCTTGACTCGGATCTTGATGTTTGTTTATCAACAAGGTTGACAAACAAACTTTGAGGTGTTTTAGGGTGATTTTACAGGAATCTTTCAAGGTGAGAAACTAGTAAAATGTGTGTGAATTGTGGAATCGTGGACCTTTTGAACCTTGGAAGTCACCAAGTATTTATAGGTGTTGGAGAGGTGTTGAGGATGAGATCAAACACTTCAAGAAGGTTCCAGACTTCAAACTCTATTGGTTGGCCGGATGGATGAAGTTTTATCCCGAAAAGAGGTTGAAATCGATGAGGAAACTGTCATCTGCATGCTGCAGAGGGACAATATCTCGCGCGAGACACGCCATTCCGCGCGAGATATCTTTGTCTGTGGACAATTCTGTCCTTTCCCCGTTATCTCGTATGCAGTTTAGTCCCAAACTAATGGTGGTTAGTCAAAACTTAATGAAACACGACAAAATGGTGAATTTCTACTTCTTGACTCAAAGCGAGACTTAGAGTGGTATAAATATGATCCGATGTGTTCAGAATGGGGTGTTTACAACAAGCAACACTGCTCTCAAACATAAGATCTTCCAATTCAGAAAAGCTCCCTACGTGCCTCCCAGAAGTTGTATTCAAGATGAGGTGATCAGTTTCAACCCCTATAAGCTGGCCGCCAGCATGACTGCAAGAGAGCAGATTTTGGTGATTCCAGGGCTCATTGATGATTGCACGTAAAGTAGGATTTTGGTCGACACAGGGGCCTGCAAGGATATTCTCTACTACAAAACCTTTCTGGACAGGGGATTGACAGATGCCAGGTTGTCACCTTACTCAGGCCGACTGGAGGGCTTCACCAATCACAGGGTTGACACCAATGGACAAATAGAGCTGGAGGTTGATATTGGACAGCATCCTTTGAGAACAACAGCTAAGGTAACATTTATAGTCATTGACGTTATAAGTGATTACCATTCTATACTGGGTATACCTGGACAGGCCGCTCTTGGAATGGTGCCCTCAATCCCTTACCAAAGGGTCATGTTCCCCACCATGTTGAGCATTGGGTGCGTTCTAAGCACGGCTAGAGAGTACCTGATTCACGTGCTTTGGTCCAAAAAGTAGAGGGAGTAAGAAATTGATACTCTAGAGGCGAGCTGGAAGTTCTCTAAATCTGTCACTACTACTTCTAGATTATCTACGATCGAGTGTATAGAAGAGGCAACCTATTCCTCATATGACCAAGTCATGACTGAGCCGACACGTCCCTATGAAGACACTTGGGTCGAAACAGATGCATTTATGATCGACCAGATCGTCATTGGCGACCTATGCCTTCAAGTCAACCAAAACTCGGGGGCCTCCAACAGGGAAATAGCTATTGAGCTAGATGATATGATCAAAATAGAAGCTCCATACTTAGGAGAGGAAGAAAGAAGAAGGGTCAGAGAAATTATCATTGAGACTCTGCAATTTAGAGACGACCCAGAGTTGGAACCAGTCGACGAGGTGGAAGAGGTAGTGGTCAACCCATCTTATCCCAAGCAAAAAAATCAGAATTGGCAGACAACTATCACCAGAAGTCAACCCATCTTATCCCGAGCAAAAAAATCAGAATATGGAGACAACTATCACCAGAAGAAAAGGTGGATATAGTCGACCTGCTGAAGGAAAGCACAAAGGTTTTTTCTTAGAGGGTAGAGGACATGAAGGAGGTTAAAAAGGAGGTCGCAGTGCATCGCTTGGAGATCAACCCCACCATGAAATTCAAGAGATAAAGGCTAAGGATTTTTGATACAGACAAAGAAAAGGCCATCAAGCAAGAGGTAAACAAACTTCTTAGTGCATGGATGATCAAGGAAGCGTCCTACTGTAAGTACGCCAATCCAATTCGCTACCCTTTTAGGTGAATTTTAATATGATAAAATTGCATTAGGAGGCGTTTTGGTAAATTCCCGGTCTATTCCGAGACTTCCGGATACATTTCATAAGTTTCTTGCGAAGGAAGTACTTTTCAGTACTTTGCTCATGCTAAAGGACCTACAAGGAATAAACCAGTTTTGGACCTTTTGGGTATTAACCTGGAATGTTCCAAAACTAGGTTTTGGTGCCAGAAACGGTTGGTGACATCTTGTGTCACGCGATAACTCAAGCCATGGAAAATGGTTACAGAATGCCATGCGACACAATGTGTCCATTATCCGCAGCTATAAATAAAGCCCTGCACCACATATTTCAGGATCCTTTTTCGATTCCCTAAAGTGACTATGCCAAAATACGTACAGAATACCTCCCCTCTCTCCCAAAACACACACAATACGCACCAATTCCCACAATTCAATCCCTCTCACCCAACTTCACCCATCTACTCTTATATCCTCACACACATCACTGAAGATCTGAAGATCAGCACTCTATCTGTGCTCAAATCCGTGTCCTGGAGCTGATTAGAAGGTCACTACACCTAACTTGGTGTAGTGATTGTGGATCTACAAGGGTAACGAATCCCTCACCCTCATATCTCTCTCATCCATTTGCTACTTGCTTGTTTCATTGCAATTTTCATTCATCCACTTGATAATTAAGCTCCCTCTGCTTCAAATTATCAAGTGGCAATCGCCATCTCTCTGTTTAAGTCGTCTCACTTGGTTTAATTTTTGCTCATGATATGATTTGAATGTAGTTTGTTGATTGTTCATCAAGGGAGTGTGGATCTCCCCATATCCACACCCCCTTAGTCGAATAGTTGTGGATTCATTGTTTCCTGAGTTGATTTGTTGTGATAACTTGATCTGATTTGGTATCTGTTTCTCAATTGTTAAGTCTTTGCAGAAGACAATGTTATGTCACGCGACACGATTGGCCTCATCCGTCCTGTGTAGTGCAACATAACTAGCCCTATGCAGAGACTGTCATTTCAGTTGTAATTCGTATGTCCAATTCCTTGTCACTCAAAATAGAGTGTGGACCTTCAATATCCACACTCATTTGAAGTGATTGGGTATATCTCAGTTAGTACTGTGTTTGATTTGTAAGGCTTCTGCATATGATGGCTAGTGTCACGCGACACAATCTGCAAAGCAGATCCTGTGTCACGTGTCACTCTTTGTCATTCTGCAGAAGTCATTTTCAGTTGTAATCTGTTTGTCCTCCTTGTAATATGGGATGTGGCCTCCCATAATCAATGGCTCACAAGTTATAATGTTCCCCTTTGAGCAATAAAACAAAGCATTTCCATGCATTTTATACATATCTTGTCACACACATTTCGCACACACTCTTGAATATTTTGGATGTTGAACTTAGAAAGACTCGTCTGCGGACGAGGCATGTTGGATGAACTCTCGGTTCTTCCCAACACGTAGCCTGACCCCCGAACCCAAATTCTCTATTCAAAGGTTTTCAATGTTTCCTTTAAAACGGTGTGGCGACTCTCAAAATTTATAATTTTTTGGCGAGCGTACATTCACCTACACTACTTGGCTGACAAACGTAGTGTTGGTTAACAAATCCAATGGAAATTGGAGGATGTGTGTCGACTTCACGGATCTAAATTTGGCATGCCCGAAGGACAGCTACCCACTTCCCCGGATAGACAAGTTAGTCGACTCAATTGCTGGACAAGCTACTCTCAGTTTCCTCAACGCTTATTCGGGGTACCATCAGATCAAAATGCACGAGGATGACATTGAAAAGACAGCCTTCCAAGCAGCTAGAGGGATTTGTTGTTACACCAAGATGCCATTCAGACTAAAAAATGCTGGAGCTACTTATCAGAGGACGGTGAACAAAATCTTTGCTAGTCAGATTGGCCGAAATATGGATGCCTACATGTAAGTACCCCAATCTGGATCGCTCCCCATCCGATGCACGGGAAATACTGCAGACTCACATAAACATGATCTCGAACACCCTTAGCCTTCAAAAACCCCAAAAACCACCAACCAAACCAAGGAGGGGCCTTTCTGGGATAAAAAAGTACAAAAGGACTTCTTAGGAATATCGGCTCCCCCTCCAGTGAACCGAGAGTGGTTGAGAGTACCCGGGAGCCGCCTTTTCAGTATTGAGGTTACAAGGTCCGACAGCCCTTCCGGTTCAATGGTTTGAACAGTCCGCTACGCCCCCATGACGGGATTAACAGATAACAATGATGGAAATGGAACCCCGCCATTGAGAAACCTCCAGACAATGGAGGAGGTGTTGCGAGCCTTCGAAACTCTCAAGAAGGGCCATAAAGAGCAGCAAGCCTGGATCGTAGACACCCTACGCCGTCGTGGAACCGTCGATGTTCCCCAAACTGATGGGACTTTCGTTCTCATAGAAGACGAAGAAATACTGGCTCCCCCGGTTCATCAAATCTATCAGCAGGTCCCACCACCGCCAAGCTACGAGAACAAAGCAACGCAAAGTAGCTCCCGCTTAAAGCTGCACCCAGGCATCAGTCAAGAAGCTCCGATCTGCCCGCCTCAGCACAGTCAATTTCTCGGTCCTGTGCCACAGGCTCAATATCACCAGCACACATACGGGCCTGCTCCGCCAGATCCCAATGTATCTCGGTATCCCCCAGGATTCAATCCTTTGCCTCTATACGAGCCTCGCAACCATAACCTAAAATCCCAATGTCTGCCAGGGACAGACATCCCAAGCGGATATCCCGACATTTCAAGCCTACCACCCACCGGTCTGCCACTTGAGGCTAATTAAACATTTCCCCAATTCCCAAACACAACCCTTAGCGGCCCGGGCAATCACGCCCTCAATTTCAACAACCAAGGGTATGGGATGGTATACACTCAACTACCTCCCCAAGACTCCCGAATGGCGATCCCATCAGCCATTCTACCTCCATCTTCGATTTCCATCCCCGAAAATGGCAACCTGCCTCAGCCTACTGACCCTCACATGGCTTAGCTGATCGAACAGATAAAAGATATGCAAGGGAAAATGGCCAACTCTCGGAAAGACCCGCTCATGCCCACATATCCGAGCAAGGTGGTTCCTCTCCCCCCGAAGTTCAGAATGCCGGAAATGGAGAAGTTCGATGGGACAGAATGCCCGAGGACCCATATCAATACCTATGTCTTAGGTATGAGGACCAAAAGGGCCACACCTCAACAAATGGCGGATCACTTTCAACGCTCCCTAAAATACACCGTCTTGACGTGGTTTCTTAAAGTAAAAGTAGAAAACTGCTCCACCTGGGAGCAAATAAGTGATATCTTCCTGGAAAGATACCGTGCTAACCTCAAGTGGAGAACAAACCGGCATGACCTGCAGGCCACTAAGCAGAAAGATGATGAGTCGGTGGAGGAATTTTACAAAAGATGGAATTGGAAGTTAAGCGAGATAGTGGACCTCCTATCCAAGGAAGAACAGATGAATATCTTCCACTCCTGCCACAAACCATCGTTGAGGACATTTATCAGCCACCACCCCTATCCTGATCTTCACGCTATGGTCAACGCCGGTAACAAGTTCGAAAAAGATTTGAGCACGCAGAAAATGGTAGCCAGTCCTGCTTCCTCCTACTGCTGCAAGGCAGTCCCGCCTAATCGGGCATCTGCCCCAAACAAAGGAAAAAGGGCTACCGAGGCATTCCACTACATTCAGAATGAAATCCAAAGAAGTTGTGACCAAGCACTCTCGAGGAATAAACGATAGCGTTTTTAACACTTCAACAAACTCGGAATGCCTCTAAGCCAAGTGTTAGAGGCGTTGATGAAGCAGAACATGCTCAAGCCCCTTGAGAATTATCAACCGAGGAATCCTAACCCGCACATGGATATGAGCTAGCGGTGTACTTTTCACAACTACCCCGGCCACACCACCGACAATTGCATCATACTAAAACAAGCAGTCCAAGGGGTAATTGAAGAAGGAAAGTTAGAGCGCCCCTGCGGCCCCAATACAGGCGGAAATCCATTCCCCCGAAACAATGAGGTGAACAAGGGGAACACAGCCTAACGAAGCGACAACTCTTCCGGAAGCAACCTTTCATTCACTTCGACAACCTTGGAATGCCTCTAAGCCAAGTGTTCGAGACATTGGTGAAGAAGAACATCCTCAAACCTCTCGAAAATTTCCAGCCAAAGACTCTCAAACCTAACATGGACATGAGCAAATGGTGTGATTTTCACAACTACCGCGGCCACACAACCGACCATTGCTTTGTGTTGAAGAAAGTGGTCCAAGGCTTAATCGAAGAGGGAAAGTGGGAATGCCCCCGCGGTCCCAACACAGTCGGAAACCCTTTCCCTAGAAATAACGGGGTAAGCATGGTTGATAAGTCCTCGGAAAATTCCCGTGATTATCAGGGACATGAAGGCAGAACCTGGGGCTTCCACGTTGATAAATTCGGGAAAGAAAACCCAAGAATGATTAATCCCCAAGAAACCTTTCCAGCATCGGGGCAGACCAATTGGTGGATTGAACGCTCCCCGGAGATAAGGCAGTTCGAGACAGGCCGAGCAAGTGGCAGCATCAAAAACGGCGTAACTTTCACAAACGCGGACCCACAGCCAGCAAGAAGAGATAGGTCGAGAAGCTTGGACTAACCCCCCCATCTCCTAGAGTCTAGGTTCGAAAATAAAACACCCCGAGTCTGTTGTATTTCAGTTTGAGTCTCTCGAGTCGTCTGACGGCCTTACGCCTAAAGATTATGCGTTTGTAACAAAAATCGCGCTTCCTTATGCTTTGAATAAAAGTTCGACCTTTCTGAGTATCCCCTCATTGCCACTTTAACAAATTATAAATTAACTAATCCAAAACAGTTAATAATGATTCACTTGATAAAGATGCAGACACATTAATGAACAATGCATTAAACAAATCTTTAAGCATGTTGTCAAACGAGAGGAAAATCGGGCCCAAGCTGCCAAGAAGGTTCTAACCAAAATGAATTTGGGAACTGCTGAAGAGCCTATTGAGTCGCAAATCGGAGAATTCTCCGTCGATACTTCGCCCAAAGAATATCGAGTCTTCTTCTACCCCCTCTACACTAAAAAAAACACAAAAAAAAATCATACAGTCAAACCTCGTTGGTTCTAGTACTTTTCTCATTCAATCAAGTCCTCCTCAGACATTGTAATTAAGTCTTCAATTTTCCATATGCAAGTTTTCTTTCTTTTCTTGCTAGACTTGAGATATTATTTTGCACCCCACATTACATTTAATGAAATGGTTTTGTTCTATGTGATCACTTACATTGCTCAAGAAGTAATTCCACAAATGATTAATTCTTTTGATAAATTGGTGTGAGAAAGTCAATTGATAACTCCCCATACACCTTACCATACCCCACACAAAGGCCTCCATCAAGCCATACACTTTCCAAAACATGTCCCCACCATCACCTTGACCAAGTCAACGACGGCGGCAACATCAAAGGACAATAAAAGGTCACTCAGCACTAAAAGATTGACCCCATGTCGGCGACAACCTAGGGGCTTGCCTTTGCCCTCGTACGCATCAAGAAAGTTCAAGCAGGGTCTTACCTTCGCCCTCATAAGCTTCAAAAAAAAGGTCAAGCAGAAGCTTCAAAAAAAAAAAAAGAGAAAAAGCTCAAGCAGGAGCTTCAAAAAAAAAGAAGAGAAAAAGCTCAAGTAGGAACTTAAAAAAAAAGAAAGAGCCAAGGTCCCAGCACTGCCAGTCAGAAGCTCAATAGAAGAAGGCGAAGGCAAAAACGCATCATAGTCCTCAAGCGATATTCAAATTTTTCCTCTCCCCGAGAGAGAAACGATCAAGAAGCAATGGATTCATTGAAACCGCCGTCAAATGCGACTTGTCAAGGAATCACCTCAAGGCCCGTGCCTCATCATTCAACTTTTCGAACCTTTTCGTCCAAGGCCGCACAAACATTCATGCCCTGGCCCCAAAGCCAAACACGGTTCAACCCCGAACTACGTGGACCTGAGCTCCTTGTCTTAAGGGGAACGTAGGCAACCAGAAATGGCCCGGTCATAAACACATACAAATCCACAAACCCGGTCTCACCAATGACCTCTCCTATACACAAACCTTCTTTCACACAGACCAAATTCGATCCTTGATATTGGTTGACTTTCTCCTCATGATTAATCAACATATCAAGTTTAATTGTTGAATAACCCGAACATCAACAAAGGGTTTTAAGCAAACATGTGATCATTATGAATAAATAAGGTTTTCAGATGTCTCGACAAGTTTTCTTTTTCTACATAATAGGAAAAATAGAGATAAACACTGATTTTCTGTCAGCAAGGGCTTCCATACACTTTTACAAGCTTTTCAGTTCTCATACTCTCTCAAGAGTCAAACCCAAAAGCGTGTTTTTGTGCCTACATCAAATGAGGCATTCACACAAAAGGGGACCCATTCCCACCTTTTCAAAAATAATATATACGCCCTTGCAAGTGTACATTACAAGTCATTTCTCTCACAAAAAGAGGGTCGAACTATGCAGACCTGAGCCCCTCAGTTCGAGGGGAACGTAGGCAGCCTTCATTGGTTCGGTCTAAAGCATACAAAAAAATCCAAAAATTGGATGCCATCAAGGCTCAGACAAGAAGCAAGCAAGAGATTTTGCATGTCGACAAAGCTTTAAAAGTAAATCGCAAATCATCACAGTTGAAACAATTCTTGATGAGTTCAAGCACGGACTACTCTCAAACTCACAACATGCAAAAAGACAACTTAAAACATTTAACGATCAATGTGTCTGCAATGACAATGAGTGGATACTTAGGAGGTCATTCCGCGCCACTCGCGCTTGTCCCCTCGCCATATTTACCTTTCTTTCCTCGTCCCCGACGAGTCTTCTTTCATTCCACATGAGCGAGTTCTGTCTCCCTCCTTCCAAGGTAAAGAGTCCTTCCAGTCATGTCAAACAATCCATTCACTCTGAAAGCTTCATTCGCCCGCACCTCGGCTTGGATCTCCTCCCTGTGAGTCTGCAAAAGGGGACCTCTCCCCGCTAGTCTGTTAACTCGAATCCCGTAGTCAAACACAACGTCTCCCGTGACACCCTGAGGGTTAACCCAAGCTTCTGCACTCCTAAGGTCCTAGCTGAAATGACAATCTTGCCCCGAAAATGCCTCGCGCCTGCTCCCCAGAATCGGCTGAGCCAGCCCAAGTACTCAGTAGTCAGGACAACACTCTCCCTAAGAGGTACCCCCAGAGGAAAAGTAGCAAACTTCCATACCCTTAGAAAATATAGAAAGGCATCTGGATCTGTCATGCAGAAAGAGGCTACCTCCATAGTGGCAATGCCTTCCCAGACCAGCAAAGGCTCTTGCCTCATCCCGAACTGCCTAAAAACAAGCGATGGAACATAGAAAGAGGACCAAACAAACACGGAACTCTAACAACATAGGAATCTTCCTGACTGGCCCTCCTAGTTTCAATTCCCCAATGAGGAACCCACAAACGAAGGTGATGCGTGCCAAGTCAAACCATCCACCTCTCCCAAGCAGACTGATCCATCTCCAAGACCCAATGGTCGCTAAGCAAGTGTCCAGAGACTAAAAGATGTCGGAAGCACAAGGATAGCTTCAAGTCTCTCTCGCAACCATAAACAAAGCAAAGCAGGGGCTTCCCCCATGCATGAATCAGTCCCTCGTCGCCAGACGATCTACACCGTGGAAGGTTTCCCCCAAAATAAGGGAATAATGTCCTCACCAGCCCGGCAACGTCCTGCCACATCCAAAAAACACGTCCGAGGAGACATCACTCCCGCTGCCACTCATGAAACTGTCAAAGTTGCTTCAGCCCCCAACTGCTCAGAAAACTATCTAAAGCTGCCTCAGCCTCCACTAACCACAAATGCATTCCCAGCTCATGCGACATGCACGAAAAATAAAATAAGCTAGCAACAATTCCTAGGTCGGTCCCTGGAATCACAAATATGTCGTTACATCTTAAAATAAAATACTTTTTTGTGCAAAATACAAATGTTTTATTACAGATACCAGATGTCTGATGCTCTACAAATACAGAAAAAAAACAACGAAAAGAGGGAAAGCAAAAGAGCCATACTCCTCGTCATCAGAATACTAGATCCCCTCCTCAATCGAATGCTCTAAGTAGCCTGAGGGGTCAAACCCGGTAAAAGGATCAAAGAAGGGTTGCGAAGACAAACCCTCACCCTGCACACCCGATGAAGGGATGAGCAGATAAAGGGTCCGCAGCCTCTGCGTCCCCGAAGACGTCCCCGCATCAAAGTTGTGCCGCTCTCGAACCGGCACCCCAGGCTGTGGCTCTGGCTCAGCCATCGAAGAAGGAATATTTCCAGACATCCTCAAAGGCATTGGCTCAAACGCCGCCGCACTCCGCAAAGATCCGAAGGACAGCTTCCCCAAGTGCTTCTTCGGAAAAGCCCTCAACCCCATGTATCGGCGGGTCAGCACGTCCAAGGACCGCACCGAGACCTGCGCAAGCAAACAACTAAAGAGAAGCTCAGCCAAAGGGATATCAAATCATACTCGACAAAAGAGAAAAATATAGAAAATATGCCAAGATGGAAAAGAGTAAGCACACTCACCGGAGCATCCGGGTCAACCCGATAAGCAGCAGGACCATGCTCAGGAACGGTCACAGTCACCCTCCTCCTCAAAGAGTCCCCACAAACATACGAGATGTCTGGCCTAGGCACCAAAACATCTAGAGGACGTGACGAGCCAGTCTTTCTTTCCCTTGCCAACACCTATGGTGTCCTCAGCTTCAGCCTGACAAAGGCCACATACTCCTCGCCCTCCAGGACGAACTCTTCGGCACTCACGCCGGCCCGATACTTCTCATACTCCAGCATGTCCATATCAAGAGGACTCATCATATGGAATGGCGGATCCCTCAAAGCCATAGGAGGCGCACTTGCGCCATGCTGCCAGAATAACCTCTCCCCCAAGTACATGGAGTCACAAGTAAGACCCCGCAGAAGTCTCCACTGGCGCATCACCCAGGGGGCACCCTCCAGCTCATCCTCATCATACCGAGTCCAAGGGTACAGCAGAAACCCCTCCAGACTGTCCCTCTCCCGGTATTGCTGTACATCCTAATATGTGACAGTGACCTTTCCCCTGCTCTTCCTCCTCTTCCTCAAAGAACGAGCCCAGCACAGCATGGCGGGATAACTGAACATGGCCTCATCCACCCAGTCCCAGGGCTGGCACTGGAAGATCTCATAGCACCACGCCTGCAACGAAAAAGCAGATAGTACACAGAAAAGAAAAAAAGAGTCCTACTCTGAGTCATCGGCACCACCGCCTGGTAAAGACTCCTGCATCTCGGTGCCTTCGCCAGCCACCTTGTCATCCTCGGTGAACTTGGCACCTTCCTCGATCGGATACTCCGAGAAGTCTGGAGAAGTAAGAACGAAGAAGAAAAAAAGGGGGGGGGGGGGCGAGCCATCCCTCCATTCCTTAGCCAGCACCTGCGGCGTCCTCAACATTTTAGCAACTCGGTCAGAGGAGCCTGTAGACACCCCATTCTGAACACATCGAATCATATTTATACCACTCTAAGTCTCACTTTGAGTCAAGAAGTAGAAATCCATCATTTCGTCATGTTTCATTAAGTTTTGACTAACCTCCGTTAGTTCGGGACTAAACTGCATACGAGATAACGAGGAAAGGACAGAATTGTCCAACAGAAGCAATATCTCGCCGCGAGATGGCGTGTCTCGCGTGAGATATCGTCCCTCTGCAGTATGCAGAAGACAGTTTCCTCGTCGATTTCAACTTCTTTTCGGGATAAAACTTCAACCATCTGGCCAACGAATAGAGTTTGGAGTCTGGAACCATCTTGAAGTGTTTGATCTCATCTTCAACACTTCCCCAACCCCTATAAATACTTGGTGACTTCCAAGGTTCAAGAGGGCCAGAATTTCACAACACACACATTTTGTTGGTTTCTCTCCCTGAAAGAATCCTACAAAATCACCCTAAAAAATCACCTCAAAGTTTGTTTGTCAACCTTGTTGATAAACAAACATCAAGATCCAAGTCAAGGACTGAGGCGAAGCTCTGTCCGTATCAAGATTTGATTCTAAACTTGAGTCGAAGCTCTGCCCAAATTACCTCACCCAAGGTAACCTCCCTAAATCCCTTTCTAATTGATTGTTAGAGTGGTATAAGTCCATAGAATCTAGGATCGGCCTATAGCCTCTCCAAGACATGGAGACGGTCTCGAAGCAATTGATCCTACATTCCGTTTAACCCCGTTAAATGGATCTTTTATTTGTATTATTTAAAATCTTCTTCTTCTTCTTTTTGAAAACCTCTCTTTTCTTTAGCAAGACCGATCTCCGGATTGGGTGAAATGGATGCTCCTTGACCTACCCATTCCATAACCTAAGCCCCGAACCCAAATCTCTTTCAAAATGGTTTTTCTATGTTTTCCAAACGAATAATATAGGTGGCAACTCAAAAGATAAAATTCACGCGCATCGCTACAGTGGCGACTCCGCTGGGGACTTAAAATTAAGAGGCTTAAACTTGCATCAAAATTAAAAGAGAGGTTTTCAAAAAAATTATTGTAAATTCGATTTTCTGCTCTCAGATGAGGCATATCTCGCACGAGATATCCTATCTCGCGCGAGATATCGCCTCGGCAATCTGGTTGTTTTCTGGTTTCTCCCGTTCATCTCATAGTCCAAGACAAGAGCCGAACATGCAAGGGGGATCCCAGAATTCATTATCTGTAGAGTTCCCGCATCTTAAGGCCTCCCTTAAGATGTAGAACTCGAATCTTTATTTCATTTAAATAATTGATTATTATTTATAAACTGCGCGCGATTGGGTTTTATTTAATTAAAGTCCGGTCCATTGGGGATTCGGGAGTTGTAAATTAATTTATTTATCTCTCTTTCTCTCTCTTTATATGGAACTACGACGGCCTGAGTCTCCCTAAATTGGGAGAAACGTAGGCAACCACTTGGTGCGGTCACTATCTGTTTTCCTTTTTATTTTCAAAAAAAATCTATATTTTATCTATCACCTAGATTGACTATCACACATGCGCACTCATGATATATATGTCATTGCACTGCATACCCTCTATAAACCCGGGACCTACACTAAGGATGGATGACGGTAACCACCTAGTCGCCGGTCTCTCCGAAGTTGGACCATCCCACTGCGCGTATTCAATCCACTTAGATTGTCATATTGCAGGGAGCCTAGCCTTCCAACCCTGCATCGCCACATTTTCATGTAGATTGTCTTTTAGGATCACTCCGTGATCGGTCGGTTTTGACTCGGTGATCTTTTCTTGTTTTTGACCAAAACAAAGCCATGCAAAATTGACAATAAAGAAGGACTCGGAAAAGTCCCTTCGGAATGACCCTTTCGGATGTCCCTTTGAAAAAAAATATATATACATATAATCCTTTGAAAAAACGATCTTACATGGCTTTGTTTTACAAAAATCGGATTGATTGCTTAGTCGTTAGGTTCTGATAAAGGCTTTAGAAACCCCTCAAAACGGATTTTCCGTTCTGACCAAAATTTAGGTCTAATAAAAATCGACTTTTCGTGTGATTATCTCGCGCGGGACTACATATCTCGCGCGGGATAATGTATCTGTTTGCTGAAACTGAGCCTGAGCCATTTAAAGCCTGCTTCCGACTCGTTGGGGCTAGATTTGATCCTGATATCGTCTCTGCATCTCTTTTGTCAGTTTTCCGAAGCTACTCAACTTCAAGACTCCCAACACATTGTCTACGGAAAAGTACTTCGTCACTAAGAGAGATCTCGAAGAGGAAGATTTGCGAAAGATGACCAAGTCCCTTGTCGCTGAATGGAACATGTTGAGGGTTGGAGGGAAGCCTTTGATTTACCTTCCACCCACATTGCTAGGGATTTCCGGAAGATGGAGAGTGACTCCGACAGTGGACGATCATCCGTGCAAGAGGAGCTAAGTGACATCAAAACTCAACTTGCCAAAGCCCTGCAGCAAATTAACGACAATGACTCGTGGCATCACATGGAAGAATCCATCCAAGCTGAAAAGACAAAGATACTGATTGAAGAGCTCGAGGAAGTCAAGAGCGAACTCGAGACCATGACCCAAAAGTGTATCAACCTTGAAGCCCACATTGAAGATGACATTGATGAGAGGGTCAAGTATTTCCTCAATACTCTCTACCATGACCTCAAAGAACAAATGGAAGAAGAATATCAGTCTCGCCACCTCGTCTTTGTGCAACACTACGAGAACCATATTCGAGACCTTCACAATCAAATGGCCAAGCGAAGGAAGGGAAGGATTTTCACCAACTTTGGAGGGATCGCTCTCGGACACATCTTCAGAAGTCTTCACAAGGATGGAGTGATGAAACCGATGGAAGGCTACCAACCTAAGAAGGAAGGTCGATCTCCACACCTCTATTGCTACTACCATCAATGTCATGGCCATCACACCAATGATTGTTTCAACCTGAAGAATGCAGTCCAAGACTTAGTCGACAATGACACCATCAAACTCGCTCCTAGCGGTGGTGCCCTTGGTTGGATTAAGAAATGAGGGCTTCCTTTTCCTTTATCAGTTATTTACTTTTAGTTGCAAAAGAAACAGTTAGTAGTCTAGTTTAGCTTAGTCGGGTACTACTTGCCTAAAATCCTCATTTGTGGGCAAGAGTATCAAGTTTGCTTTTCAATAATAGTTAGTCAGTATTTCCCTTTTCAATTCTGATTACTTCTTTGAGATCGAGAAAGAAAGCACCGTGAATGTCATAGAAACTTGCAACGAAAACGATTACTCCAAAGCATCTTGGTTTTCTGGAAACCTTCCTGTCTGGAAAATGATGCAAGCAAAAGGATACTTTCCTGGATTGGGGCTTGGAAAGCACTTACAAGGGATAACGGAACCACCACCGGTTCCCCCACCTAACACAAAGCATGGCCTAGGATACATCATTTCCATCCATGATGGGGATGACGAAGAAGAGTGGGACTTCACTCAAATCAAGTGGGAAGGAACTGCATACAAAGGCCACAAAGACCTAAAGGCCAAGAATTACAACCTCGAGCCATATCGAAAGACACTCAATGGCTACTTCGTTCGGGAAGGGGAAAATATTCCCTACTTTATCTTTTCAGAACCATGGACTGATGATAAAGGAAAGCGCCAACCGGGCTTTGAAATCTTCAGCGACTGCGATGCTTCTCCAGATGAAACAGAACCTGTCCCGCTAATCCCTAAAGATTTGTGGGGCACAAAGGCAGAAATGACAAGCGAATGGGACTTTGTGTTGGGAGAAGACATGCTGCTACAGTTCCAAGAGCTGTGCCGGTTAGAAGACAGCCAGATCCATGCAATCTTCAAGGGGGACGCTCCAACTATTGATTACACAAGACTAATACAGAAATGTGATGAGCCAATTCTAAACTGGCACATCACCGGAGGACCAGTTGTTGATGAAGACTTCATGATCAAAGAGCTTGGTTGCACTCCCCATCCCCGCAGGAAGATAGGCCCTGTAACTTTCACATTAGAAGCAGGCTCCACCTCCGATGAACTCACTCAAGAGGAAATCGAGGCGGTGGCCGAACATGTATTCCCTTACTTCCTTAATGAAAACTTTGATCTTTCCGAGTACCCTGAGATTGCTAACATCGTGAATGATGAATTAACTAATAATAATCAATATAACGAACACGTTAATAATGAATCATACGATGAGATAGATCAAGAAAACGAACAAATCTTAAAAGAATTAGCTAAGCAAGTAGGTCGTTGTGGAAAGAATGACCCTATTGACGACGAGGAAATGCAAACGGTTAATCTTGGGACAACAGAAGACCCCAGAGAAACAAAGATCGGCAGCTTCTTCAAGGGGGAAGACAGAGAAACCTTGACGCAGCTCCTCAGAGAATATGTCGACGTCTTCGCTTGGTCCTACAAAGATATGCCTGGGTTAAATCAGTCAGTTGTAGAACATAAGATACCGCTGCTACCCAACGCCAAGCCAGTCAAACAGAAACTACGTAGAATCAAGCCGGAATGGTCAATGCAAGTGAAAGAGGAAATCATGAAGCTCTTGAACGTAGGGTTTATCAAAGTGATCGAGTATCTGGAATGGCTAGCAAACACGGTACAAGTAGCCAAGTCGAATGGGAAAATACGAGTCTGTGTTGATTTCAGAGACTTGAATAAGGCATCCCCTAAAGATGACTTCCCGCTACCAAACATAGACATGTTGGTTGACGCCAAAGCCGCATACGAGCTGCGCTCATTCGTCGACGGTTTCGCAGGGTATAGCCAAATCCTCATGGCAGAGGAGGATCAGCACAAAACAGCACTCACCACACCTTGGGGAACGTTCCGCTACACAGTCACGCCGTTTGGTCTCAAGAACGCAGGGGCTACTTACCAAAGGGCAGTTATGACACTATTCCATGACATGATCCACAAGGAAATAGAGCTATACGTGGATGACATGATTATTCACTCAAAGGGGACAGATGGTCAGCGCTTCAGAGATCTCAGAAAATTCTTCAATCGACTGAGACAGCACAAGATGAGGCTCAACCCCGCCAAATGCTCATTCGGAGTGGTCAAAGGGAAAGTCTTAGGGTACATGGTCACAGAGCGTGGCATAGAAGCAGACCCCGCCAAGATAAAAGCCATCACAGACATGCCTCCACCCAGAACACATAAAGAAGTAAAGGGATTCATGGGCAGACTTCAATATATCAGTCGATTCATCAATCAACTGACTACAATGTGCGACCCCATCTTCAAGCTACTTAAGAAAAACGCACCTCAAGAGTGGACCGAAGAATGTCAAGAAGCATTCGAAGAAGTTAAGCACTACTTAACTTCCCCATCCATCCTGGTTCCACCACACAAGCAGAAGCCCTTGAAGTTGTACCTCACGGTTACTGACAATGCATTAGGGGCTATGCTCGCTCAAGAACAGCCTGCATCGCACACTGAGAATGCCATCTATTTTGTCAGCCGGAGATTCCAAGGCAGCGAAATCAACTATTCTTCACTCGACAAATCCTGCGCTGCTCTTGTTTGGGTATCACAAAGGCTAAAGCACTATATGGAAGCCTTCCCAGTTCGTCTCATTGCAAAAATGGATCCACTGAAATATATCCTAGACAAATCAAATTTGTCTTTGAGATTAGCCAAATGGTATTTCATGCTCACGGGGTATGATATCACTTACGTCACTCAGAAATCCGTCAGGGGGAGTGTATTCGCAGATCAGTTGGCCAAATTTCCTTGTGACGAAGTGAAGGGGGAAGACCCGCGATTCCCTGATGAGGACATCATGAGTATAGAAGAAGAAAATAAGTGGCAATTATTTTTCGATGGCGCGGCCAACAAGAGAGGGTTCGGCATCGGAATGTTGTTGGTAGACCATAACGACATCTATACTCCACTGGCAGTACGTCTTGACTTTGACGCCACCAACAACACCGCAGAATACGAAGCTTGCATAGCGGGGCTTGAGGCAGCCCTAGAACACAACGTGACTGAACTCGAGGTATTCGGGGATTCCCAATTAATCACCAATCAGACATTGAAGAAGTGGAGGGTCCAAGATCCAACCCTTCAAAGATACAGTACCCACCTCCAAGAGTTGGCGCAACAATTTCAAGATGTCTCATTCCACTACTTCCCCAGAGACAAAAATCGGTTTGCGGACGCATTAGCCACACTCGCTTCTTTGGTCGAAATCCCTAAAGGAAAAGCAGTCAAACCCTTCAAAATAACACGGCGTGCAACTCCTGCCTCTTTCATGCGGGTTATAGATCTCCATGACTGCAAAGACAAATGGTTATCCGAATGTGCCATTGTTGGGAACTCCGAAGAGAAACCATGGTACTATGACATTTGGCATTTCATCCTAGATGGAACCATCCCACCTGAGACAGACCTAAAGACTCAAATCGCCCTTAAGAGGTTGGCCGCTAATTACGTCATCACTGCGGGCCGTCTATTCAAGAAACATTCCCAAGGAAACGTCCTTTGTGCCACCGAGGAAGAGGCCCAAGAAATAATGGACCATGTTCATCAAGGCATATGTGGAACCCACATGAGCGGAAACATGCTCGCCAAAAAGATCATCAGACAAGGGTACTTTTGGCTAACCATGAAGCCGACTGTACCAAAATGGTCAAGAAATGCCACAAGTGTCAGATACACGCCAACCTTCAGCACGCACCGCCTTCCTTGCTGTACCCTATGACTTCTCCTTGGCCGTTCTCTACATGGGGGATAGACGTGATTGGAAAGGTCACACCCGTAGGAGCTAACGGACACTGCTTCGTCCTAGTAGCCATCAACTATTTCACTAAATGGGTCGAGGCCGCCTCCTACAAAGTTCTGAATGCCAGAAAGGTTGCAGAATTCATCAAGCACAACATCATCTGCCGATATGGGGTTCCGCAAGAGATGATATCCGATAATGGGTCACACTTTGAGAAGGAAACCGATCATCTCCTAACTGAGTACAAAATCACAAGGCACAAGTCATCTCCTTACAGGCCTCAAACAAACGGAGCAGTTGAAGCCGCGAACAAGACAATCGAAACCATCATCAGAAAAATGGCGGTCACGGGGAAAGACTGGCCCGACAAGTTACCTTTCGCACTATGGGGATACCGCACTTCAGTCCGGACAGCTACAGGAGAGACTCCCTACGCCCTCACATTCGGAATGGAGGCTGTCTTACCAATAGAATTGGAAATACCATCACTTAGGGTTCTCCTAGAAAACCAAGTGAACGAGGTCGACTGGCTAGAAAGCAGATACGAAGAGTTGGCCCTGTTAGACGAAAGAAGGTTGAAAGCAGCCGAACACACTCAAGCTTACCAAAGAAGAATGGCAAGAGCTTTCAACAAAAAGGTCAAGACAAGGAACATCAGAGTAGGTGACCTGGTTCTCCGTGAGCACCGTCCTGGACCTTTCAACCCGCTAGGCAAGTGGGGACCAAGATGGATAGGACCCTACATTGTGAAGAAGATATTCTCTGGGGGAGCCCTTCAGCTGGTGGACTTAGACGGAGATCAACTACCGAAGCCGGTCAACATGGACAAGCTCAAGAAGTACTTCGCGTGACTTGGCCTAACAAAAAGAAAAATCGCTCGCTAGGTTGAAAATCCCGAAAAGGATGGCCTAGGCAAAAATTAGAGCTCGCACAAGAAAAGAAGCCCGCTAGATTGAAAACCCAAAGGGGCGGTCTAGGCAGAAGAAAGGGTGTGCATAAAAAAAAAAAAAAAAGGGGGGCCTTGTCTCGCGCAAGATTACCCTTCGGCATGATGCAGTATTTTGTCCTTTTCTCAAAAATGAACTACGTTAGACCTGAGCCTCTTATTTAATTGATGTAAAAGAGGAACGTAGGCAGCCTTCGGGTTCGGTCTAATCAAATAAATAAATCTACTTTTGTCCTTTATTAATCGAATGCATTTTATTAATGACAAAAGGGAAATCCTAACCACAACGACTAATTTGCTAAGCTAACAATCTTGAAAAAAAAATACTAGTAAAGCAAAACAATTGATCTATCAAAGCAATCTCCTAGTACTCCCTATGATCTAGCCTTTCATTGACTTGGTAGGCCGGCGGACATGGTCACCACCGTCTTCGCGATCCATCCTGCGCTTTGAGCCCCTCAAAGCAGAGCATCCCTCGAGATGATCAAAGACAGACTCTGAAAGCCTCTTGAAGACATTGGGCCTATCTAAAGCTTGCATCTTTCCAGGCATCCCTTTGCCTCGCCTCTCGTACCAATCCCCATCAAGAAAATCCTGAGTTGGATCGGTCCGTACGTTAGCAGGATCAGACTGAGCCTCGCTCCTTCGCAAGATACTGCTAGCTACAAAAGATTCCCCTAGCAGTGAAAGCCGCAGATCATTAATCTTCTCCACACTAGGGTGACCGGTATAAAGAAACCAATCCAAATACTTGTCAGACAAGAAGATGCTTGCATTAAAAGTCCGAAGGTTCGACCAGCGGTCCCGACAAGTTCCTTCACCCCATGCTTGAGCTAGCACCTGTGCAAACTCCACACTAATATAAGATGCTTCACGAGAGACCCCCTCAAAAAGATGAGTATCCTGCTGCTGACCAAACTGACGGAGCACCCGTTTGGGAAAATAGAAGGAGGAATCTCGCAAACTCGGAAGAATAACCCTGTCAAAACCCTTGGTATTGGCAACATACTTGTTCAACCTCCAATAAGGTGGACACCAAAGAATGTCAGCAGTTTCGGTCTTCGCAATCAACTCAGCCCATTCATCCGCTGAAAGATCCTTGATCAATAACTTTCGCGTATGATATGTGAAAGGGGAATATTCCAACGGGGGACCTACCAACTTGAGATGCTCCCTAAGCCAAATAGTCAACAGAAGAGGACTCCCTTGAGTCATAGCAATGGTCTTATGCAGCTCATCAGGACCGTGCAAGGTTTCACCCAAGATTAGCGGGATAATGTTCCTAGAACGTTTCCTAGCCTACAGAACAATTTCCACCAATTGGGAGTCAACCAAGCCATCCCTGCACTTGAATAAAACATCTCCGAAAAGAGAAAGGGCCAGAAAGTTCCGTTTATAGACATGAAAGGCATCATCATCTGAGTCACCGCTGAATCGCTAAGGAAAAGAAGAACAATCTATCCACTTACGATGAACCAACTCGTAGCAAGTATCAAGGGGGATCCCTAACAACTCATTCAAAGCTTCTGAATGATTCCTATGGTACTTAGGAACAACAATCTCACCAGTCAAAGGCATATCCAAGATAATGGCAAATTCCTCCACAGTAGGCACCATCTCATTCAAAGAAAAATGGAAAAGATGAATAGAGGGATCCCAAAATCGAGCAGCACCCTGCAACAGATTCCAATCCGGTTGGAGGTTCTTCAAGGTGAAAAGGATTCTAAATCCGAATTCTGCAATGAACCTTTTACGAGATCGGTTGCGAAACGACCTCACAAAATCTCTTGATGCTTGCATGAAGGCTTCAATCGCATCAGACGACAGAGAAAAATCATCGACAATCATGGACGTTGGGGCAATCTCCTTGGAAGCCATGATCGTAGGGTTGAAGAAAAAGACAAGAGTTTTGCCCTAACAGAATATCTCTAGAGTTTGAAAGGCTAGGATGTGTTATCTGGCCGGACTACAGGGTGTTTTTATAGGGAAAACTGACAAAATCCTGTTCGAAAAAGGAAGAGAACTCTGTCTGGATAGTGTGTCTCGTGCGAGATACCTTGTCCTGCGCGAGATATCGCTATGACAAGACAGCAATAGTTCTGCTCAAACAACAATCTAGCCCCGACTTGACGAAGCAAGTCTCGAAAAAACCTGCGCATACAGTTCATAATATGTAGTGCAACACCAAGATCAAGCTCAAAATGTGGCCTTGATGGCCATTCCATTCCATTTTCAAAGACATGGAAAGTCGAGAAAGTTAATTAACTAACTAATTAAACCTAGGATTAGGGATTAAGAAAACTTGTTTTTGTGCTACCTACTTGTTCCTAACAGGTACCGAAGAAAAAGAAAAAATTGTCTGGGCCCACACGGCCAATATGTACAGATCATCGGAAATCAAATAGAGAGAAAAGGAGGGGATCATGCCATCAGGTCGCCCGAGCCGCCGGCACCTCTGCCATCACCTCCACGGGGGCTACCATCCTTCCTCGACCTCTTGGCTCTGCAAGTAGGGGTCACCACCGAGGCCACTGTTGAGGCCGCCAAAGAAGCCTTATGGAACAGCCTCTCAGACAGGTCCGACACCAGGGCCATCAGTCCCGCCATCTTGGTCGTTCACGGTTGTAATCGGCCGCGGACAGGGTGACCTGACAACAAAAGAAGAGAAATGCTCAAGATGAAGTCGGACATATACACTTATATGGACGAATACGAGAGATAATACAAATAGAAACATACCGAGGAGACATCCGGCGGAAGGCGGTAACCCTCAGGAATATGATCCAGAGTCGGGATGTGGCCCATCATCGGCATACTCCTCATCATGTACGTATAGCTCAGAGGACCAAAATCCGGGGCAAAAGGCAGAGAACCAGCAGACTGGGAAGAAGTGCTAGGGGCTGATGAACCTGAGGCAGAAGCAGAGGCGGAGCCACGAGCGTGCGATCGCCTATCACCCACCAGGAGGGGACCCATCAAGCGAGGCAAGAACTCCTCATAAGAGGCCCCGGGGATAACACAAGCCATCGCCACATCACCCACCAAAAGGCCTGCATAATCATCATCTGGAATGGAGTAGGTGGGATACATCGCCCTCGGCGAATCCGCCGGCACACTATATGGCAATCTACCCCGGCCATGCTGAGGGAAGACCCGCTCACCAAGGTACATGGTGTCCCCCTCCAAAGATGCCAGCATCCTCTGCATCCCACTAGCATCCCAAGCACGATGCACCTCCCGCTCCAACAGGGTCCACGGATAAAGGCCTAGCCGCTCATACTCGAAAGTGTCCAGCATGGTCCTCGCCTCCGCCACTGTCAGGGTCCAATCCTGATCCTCATCCTCATCAACGCTCCGATTGGGGTGGCTCCACCTCCTGATATCCGGGAACAAAGGGGTCCGGCTCTCCAACTCAAACTTGTACAGCCCAAGGACAGTATAGCCCCATATCTGCACAAGAAAACAGAGCGAATTCAGTATGAAACACAGACAGAGCATACAGGGAACAGAAACAGAACCAAGATCATACCTCCCAGGCATAAGACTACCCCGACAGGGAATCCTTGGTGTGCCTACACGCCTCGTCCATGGCGTGGTAGCAGAAGGCCAGCCCCGCTGAGCCCCAATCATATCCACTCACCTAATCCAGATTCACCAACAAACCTAACAGAGAAAGACGAGCCGAAGAAGATTGGTTCGCGAAGATGGTCTCAGAAAGGATATACCACAGGGCACCCCTCACCAATCGATCAGTGACTGCATTCGGCTTAAGGGCATAATCCTCAATCTGACGCCGGAGGGGTTTTAGCTCAGCAGCAAATCCCTTAACCTTGTTAGGGACGAAACCGATCAACTGTCTCCACATGGCTGGACCCGCAGGCTTATAACCCAAAGTCTTCGGCAGGGGATCGCCAATGAACTCTAACCCCGTGATAGCAAGGAAATCAGTCGGAGTCATAGTCGCTTCCCCGAAGCGCTAATGAACAGTGTGGGTAGTATCCTACCACCTCTCCCGGATCGCCTGAAGAACCTGGGGAGTCCGTCTTATCCCCCGAAGATTATCAACAAAGGTCAATAGCCCCGTTTGGGCCACCCTATCCAGAACACCGTCAAGATCCTTGATCTTGTCCCACACCGCTCTAGCCAGTTTCAGGCTCCCTCGAAAAATCTTCGTCGGCCTATATGACTGCAAAGTCGAGGAAAAACAAAAAGGGCAATGTTAGAAATCGTTCCATGTCAGAAAATCAATGAAATAGAAGAAAAATTTTCATTGAGGCATTTCATCGAACGCTTGGCATGCGTACAAGAAAAGCTTGCCCAAGGATGCTATTGATGACCCGAATCAACCTCTCCTACAATCCATGATGTGTAGGAGGCTCATACGCACACAATGCAACAACAATCATCCAACAAAATGCACAAAATCAGAGCATGCAAGAAGGAACCTAGTTCTAGACAAAAACAAGAAAAAATAGCCATTGATGGAACTTGAATTCAAGGAAAGCGGGTTCAATCTCAATGCAATATGAGAATCAAGAGTTGAGAAAGAAACTCTTACCAAACCCTCCCGAACAGCGGTGGAGATGTGCGCATGCCTATCGAAGGTAAGATCATCGCGGGGATAATCCTTCCCTAGTAAATAACTCCCCAAAATAGGATTCCTTTGTTCTTGAGCCATTGATTATGGAGGGAGAGAGGATTGAGAATGGATTAAGAGGAGAATCACCAAGCAATCCACGAAAAAAATCACAGAGAAAACGACCTTGGCTTGAGCTAGGGAGGGAATTTTGAAAAGGATATATTCAAATTAAAAGAGGAGCTGCTGTTATATTAGCCCCGACAGTACAAGTCTCGCACGATACATGATATCTCGCGCGAGATATACCTTCGGGAAATTGACAAAATTGTCCCCGACAATAAGCGTCTACGCAACGTCAAAATTCAAAATTTTGACACATTTACCCTTGGAAATGATAAACTAGCAAGGAAACGTTTAGAAATCGGCACCGCAAGTCACGAAATGAGCCAAACGTGACATACGCACGATCGCCCGGTATAGCACCAGTCGCCCGAAAACCGAGTGGTCCAAAGATCAACTCAATCCACATGATTCAGAGCCCAGAAAGGTGAATCATCAAATTAAAAGCTCGGTCCAATGCCCAAACAGGTGGATCGTCATCAGAAAAGCTCGGTCCAACGCCCAAACAGGTAGATCGTCATCAGAAAAGCTCGGTCCAACGTCCAAACAGGTGGATCGTCATCAGAAAAGCCCGGTCCAACGCCCAAACAGGTGGATCGTCATCATCAAAAAGCTCGGTACAACGCCCAGACAGGTGGATCGTCAAATCAAAAGCCCGGTCCAACGCCCAGACAGGTGGATCGTCGAACCAAAAGCTCGGTCAAACGCCCAGACAGGTGGATCGTCATCATCAAAAAGCCCGATTCAATGCCCAAACAGGTGAATCGTCATCCTAAACAACAAAAAGCCCTATTCGGAAGCCAGGACAGGTGAATCGTCACAAAAATCAACAGGACTCAATGGACCGGACAAGTAAGCCTTTGTTTTTCTAACAAATTTCCCCGCAGGTTCGAAGCCCAGATAGGCGAATCTTCAGACAGGCAGGTATATTCAGAATTGGGTCTTGATTTGATTCCTCAGTATGAATTTACCTTTTCAAAAAAACAAAATCTCTTCGATTTTCAAAATAATTTTCAAAATACCTAAAGAAGCCTTTTCGTGTTTTGGAGTTGAACTGCGTCATGGTCTGATTCTCCGATAGAGATACGTAGGAAGCCGTGCGGCCCGACCATCCCGAGATTCAGAATGATGTCTTTTCTATCGACGACATGACTTCTTCCATAAGTCTTGTCGCCGATGGGCTCTGTAGACACCCCATTCTGAACACATCGGATCATATTTATACCACTCTAAGTCTCGCTTTGAGTCAAGAAGTAGAAATCCACCATTTCGTCATGTTTCGTTAAGTTTTGACTAACCTCCATTAGTTCGGGACTAAACTGCATACGAGATAACGAGGAAAGGACAGAATTGTCCAACAGAAGCAATATCTCGCCGCGAGATGGCGTGTCTCGCGCGAGATATCTTCCCTCTGCAGTATGCAGAAGACAGTTTCCTCGTCGATTTCAACCTATTTTCGGGATAAAACATCATCCATCCGGCCAACCAATAGAGTTTGGAGTCTGGAACCATCTTGAAGTGTTTGATCTCATCTTCAACACTTCCCCTACCCCTATAAATACTTGGTGACTTCCAAGGTTCAAGAGGGCCAGAATTTCACAACACACACATTTTGTTGGTTTCTCTCCCTGAAAGAATCCTACAAAATTACCCTAAAAAATCACCTCAAAGTTTGTTTGTCAACCTTGTTGATAAACAAACATCAAGATCCAAGTCAAGGACTGAGGCGAAGCTCTGTTTGTATCAAGATTCGATTCTAAACTTGAGTCGAAGCTCTGCCCAAATTACCTCACGCAAGGTAATTTGTATTATTTAAAATCTTCTTCTTCTTCTTTTTGAAAACCTCTCTTTTCTTTAGCAAGACTGATCTCCGGATTGGGTGGAATGGATGCTCCTTGACCTACCCATTCCATAACCTAAGCCCCGAACCCAAATCTCTTTCAAAATGGTTTTTCTATGTTTTCCAAACGAATAATATAGGTGGCGACTCAAAAGATAAAATTCACGCGCATCGCTACAGAGCCTCACATCCTCCAACATTCAGCGACCCGGTCAGAGGCGCCCCACGTCCTCAACATTTCAGTAACTCGGTCAGAGGAGCCCCACGTCCTCAACATTTCAACAACTCGGTTAGAGGCGCCCCACGTCCTCAACATTTCAACAAGTCGGTCAGAGGCGCCCCACGTCCTCAACACCTCAACAACTCGGTCAGAGGCGCCCCACGTCCTCAAACATTTCAACAACTAACCCAGAGGCGACACCACGTCCTCACTATCTCAGCCAGAGGCGACACCATTTCCTTATCATCTCGGTAAGAGGCATACCACATCCTCAAATTCCTCCTCACAAAATATACCATCAAACTCAACTTAGGTCCTGACGCATTAGGATAGTCTCAACTTAGGGTCATACTCCTGAACTAGGTCGTAACTTAGGTCAAAACGCCTTAGAATAGTCTCTACTTAGGGTCACACTCCTGAACTAGGTCGCAACTTAGGTCCAGACGCCTTAGAATAGTCTCAACTTAGGGTCATACTCCTGAACTAGGTCACAACTTAGGTCCAGACGCCTTAGAATAGTCTCAACTTAGGGTCATACTCTTGAACTAGATCGCAACTTAGGTCCAGAAACCTTATAATAGTCTCAACTTAGGGTCATACTCCTTAACTAGGTCTCAATTTAGGTCCAGACACCTTAGAACAGTCTCACATAGGGTAGACACCCCCAAAAAGTCTCACTTAAGGTATAGACACCTTCAAAGAAAATCAACTTAGATACTCCCTGCCTTTCTCGGCCATCAATGTAAGCCCGAACCCCTTCCCTAGCGGACAAAAGGTCAAAAGGGAATTCTTGCAAACCCATACGAGACCACATATCTCCAGCAAACAAAACATCGGCCGTCATCGTAAGCCCGAACATCGCCCACTAAATGGTAAAACAAACAAAAAAGGCGCAAACGCCTCCAAACACCAATCCTATGGCCCCAAACGCCTCCACGCACAAATTCCAAGGCATAAAAAGCCTTCGAACACATATCCTAAAGCACGAATGCCTTCACAATAAACAAATTCATCCCCCCGACAGTCATCGTAAGTCCAACCTTTTCCCAGCGGACAAAGCACGAGTCAATCATGCCTCACAAAAACAAAGCACGAGGCAATCATGCCTCACAAAAAAAGAAGGTAATCACGCCTCCCAAAATCAAGCACAAAGCAAGCACGCCTCACAAAAGGCCTCACTAGGTTCATTCTCATGAACCAAAGAACAAACACTTTCATCCCCAGTCAGAGAACAAGTCACGTCCTCATGCACGATACAACCTCAGTCAGAGGACAAGTCACGTCCTCATGCATGGCACAACCTCAGTTAGAGGATAAGTCACATCCTCATGCTCGGCACAACCTCAGTCAGAGGATAAGTCATGTCCTCATGCACAACAAAACTCAGTCAGAGGACAAGTCACATCCTCACGCACGGCACAACCTCAGTCAGAGGACAAGTAACGTCCTCATGCACGGCATAGCCTCAGTCAGAGGACAAGTCACGTTCTCATGCACGACACAACCTCAATTAGAGGACATAACACGTCCTCATCATTATCTGTAGCCCGGAAGGCTTTAAATTACTTGGTCCCGAAGACCGTATAAACCTACCAAATCATTATCTGTAGCCCGAAAGGCTTTAAATTTCTCAGTCCGGAAGACCGCATAAATGTCCCAAACACGTCACCTTAGGACACCACCACGTCCTCACAATCGACCTCAGCAGTCATATCACCTCAGAGCACCACCACGCCCGCTTACACTCACGATTACACCGAACTTCGAACTATGTTCAGGCTTGATTCCCGCTAGGGATACGTAGGAATCCTATCAAAGGGTCCAGCCAACCGACCTAAACGGTCACCCACGGGATGTCGACACATCCACGCACAGAGTCTTAGTCAGAGGACATCATACGTCCTTATACACGACAATGCACTCCCCCCACACACGAACTACGATCAAGCTTGATTCCCGATAGGGATACGTAGGAATCCTATCAAAGGGTCTAGCCAACCGACCTAAATGGTCACACAACAGAACACTGCCACGTCCTCATGAACCGACCTACACAGTTGCCTCCTCTCCCAGCACGCGATCCAGATCAGGACCCTTATCTTATTGACGACCCCAATTCCTCCCTAAGTGACGTCGTTGATGGGCTTCTGTAAGTACCCCAATCTGGATCGCTCCCTATCCGATGCACGGGAAACAACGCAGACTCACATAAACGTGATCTCGAACACCCTTAGCCTTCAAAAACCCCAAAAACCACCAACCAAACCAAGGACGGGCCTTTCTGGGATAAAAAAGAACAAAAGGACTTCTTAGAAATTTTGGAAACTATGGAGATGGTGTCTTGTGTCGTGCGACACACTCTGCCCCCAAACATAATAATTACAAAATCCTCTTAAAGTTCATGATATTCCCTTAAATCCAGGAAAACCAAAAAAGTGGTAATGGCAGACTATGTCTCGCGACACATTTTGCCATTTTCAGACCCCTATAAATAGAGGGCTCCCCCTCTCATTTTTCACACACCTCCTCTTCTCTCCCTCTCTCCCAGCCTTCAAGAAGCACCTCTAAGACCCTTCGGGGCAATCCCCATCCCTTTCGGTTCCCTCCGGGGCATTTCGAGGCCCCTCGTGGTACTTTGAAGCCCTGCCGAGCACTACCGAGCGCTCCCGAGATGCTCTCGAGCTGCCCCGAGGCACTCTCGAGGTATCACGTAGCCTTTCTGATCCATCCCGAAGCCCTGCCAATCCATCTTGAGGCATTCCGGTCCATCCTGAGAAGTCCCGGCCCTTTCCGAGCACAATCGACGATCTCGACGCACGCCGAAACTCTACTCGAGCGCAATCGACGATCCCAACGCACGATGAACCTCTGCCTGAGTCCAGTCAACGATCCTTGCGATCCTAACGCACGATGAACCTTTGCTCAAGAACACACCTGACAATCCCGAGGCACGCCGAAGCTCTGTCCGCAGATACCTGTACATCCCGAAGCAATCTCGGTCCATCCCGGAACACTATTCAAAACTCAAACACTATTCCCCAGCGGAAGACAGACACGAACCAACATTGGTAAGACTTCCTTCCAATACTATTTCAATACATAGCATACGATGTAGACATTATATACATCATGCATTTTTAAAAGCGCATACACACACATACAACTTTTAAAGATAGAGGGGTACCGAAAGACTCGTTTTTATGAGGTGACTCGGGTGTGCTCTACTTTGCCCTTCTTGAGGAGTAATCTAACCTCCGAACTCAAAAATCTTATCACACAACAACAGTTTTTAAACTAAGCCTTTTTTCAATGTTTTGGGCTAAATCAAAACGGTGTGGCGACTCTACAAACGAAAATGCAGCGAGACACCTCCTCGAACAACATCACGAGATGCCGGGGCCCGCGCGCGAGCCGAATTCAGGTAATTTCACTACATTGTCGACATGATCATCAAAACCAAGGTTGGTTGTCATGTGGTTGACCTAAAGAAAATGTTCGCCAATCTACGAGCAAACGACATGAAGCTAAATCCGAGCAAGTGTGTATTCAGGGTAGCTGCTAGGAAGTTTCTGGGGTTTAATGTGTCACAAGGGGCATTGAAGCCAATATAGAAAAGATAAAGTCCTTGGTAGAGATGCAAGAGCCTACGTGCATCAAGGAGGTCCAACGATTAAATGGTAGGGTCGTAGCTTTGGGTCGCTTCATAGCCATATCAGCTGAGAGGTCTCTCCCCTTCTTCAAAACTTTGAGGGGATGAAAAACTTTGAGTGGACGACCGAATGTTTCTCGTCATTCCAATAGCTCAAAGAATACCTCGCATCTCCACCAATGCTGAGCAGCCCGATTCAAGGAGAGAGTTTGTACGTCTACCTATCGGCTGGAGATCTAGCAGTGGCCGCAGTTCTGGTCAAAGAGGAAAATGGCCTTCAGAAGCCAGTCTATTATGTAAGTAAGGCCTTGTCCAATGTGGAAGGGCGATACTTCATTGTTGTAAAGGGTCGCATATGCCTTAGTGGTAGCATCCAGAAAGCTCAGAGCTTACTTCTCTGCTCACCCTATTATCGTACTAACCAATGCTCCTTTAAGGAAGATATTGCACAAACCAGAAAGCTCAGGCCAACTTCTCAACTGGTCTATAGAATTGACGGAATTTGACATTGAATACAGGCCTCAAAAACCATTGCAAGCTCAACCTTTGGTAGACTTCTTGGTCGAGTACGTTCACCAAGGAGGATAATAGGGAGAGCACCCCAAAAGAAAGCTTGAAAGGGAAAGAACAATCAAGCCAACAAACAATGAGCTTACCCAATGATTGTTACAATGTTTACTCGGATGGTTCTGCTACTAAGAATGTTAGTGGTGCTGGAATTGTGCTAATCGAGCCGGAGACTGGTAGAGCTTTTGAAGAAGCTCTAAGGTTCAATTTCTAAGCCTCAAACAACCAGGCAAAATTTGAGGCCTTGATTGCAATGGTTGAATATGCCAAGTGCTTTGGAGCGACCAAGATCATAGCTTATTGTGACTCCTAACTAATTTTGCATCTAGTCAAGGGAAACTATGAAGTGATCAACCCAGTTCTGATCAAGTACTGCAAACTGGTGAAGAAGTTGGTCCAAGACATAGAGTTTTGGGAAATACAAAGGGTAGGTCGTGAAGGAAATGAATTGGCCGACCAACTCTCCAAACTAGCTACTTGAGACGAGTAACATGGAGAACCAATCTCATACTTAGAGCATCCAGCATACGAAACAGTGCAGGTTCTATGCTCGGTCTAGGGCTCTATGTGTTGGATTGATGAAATGAAGGCCTACATTGAAACAGGCGAGCTACCACTGACGAGTAAAAGGCGAGAACGATCAAGAAGAAGTCCCCTAGATCTACGATACATGGGGACTCATTATTTAGGAGATCATTTGTGAAACAATTATTGAGATGCGTTCATCCTATGAAAGTTCCTAAACTCTTGTTCGAAGTGCAAAGTAGAGTATGTGGTGGACACCCGGGGGCCAGAACTTTGATGGACAAAATACTCACCTTGGTGTACTACTGGCCTCATCTAAGAGAGGATGCTCGTGAGTTTGTGCAGAAGTGTGATACGTGTCAGAGGTATGCCGACCTACCAAGGCTCCCTACAACTGAACAAACACCAAAGATCACAGCTTGGCCGTTAGACATGTGGGGGTATACTTGATTGGACCCTTCCCACCCGCTCGAGGAAATTGTAAATATGTGATTGTAGCCATTGATTATTTCACTAAATGGATTGAAGCAAAGCCTTTGGCAAAAGTATCAGAGGAAAGCGCTATCAACTTCATCCACGATTACATTTGGTGCCGCTATGGGGTACCACATTCAATTGTTTCAGACAATGGGCTACAGTTTTCAATAACTTTTGAAACAAATATGAAAAGGTTAGGGGTTAAACACTGGAAGTCGTCTGTCACTTATTCTCGAGGCAATAGGCAAGCAGAGGCAGCAAACAAGTTAGTATTGACAGTACTAAGTAAGGGCCTTATTGATCAAGCGGGCAGATGGTTGGATGAACTACCCCTCGCCCTTGGGCAAGGGGTAACCCCATTTGCCCTTACTCTTGGGTCGAATGCTATGGGACCTGCCGAGCTACGAATTCCTACAACTAGGGTGGATTTGTTTGATTAGAACCAGAATAACACCAACAGGTTGCTCGACTTAGACCTACTAGACAAGAAACGGATGACTGCTCAACTTAGAACGGTAAACTACAAGCAGAAAACTAAGGTTTATTATGACAAGAAGGTCAAGAAGAGGTCGTTCAATGTTTGGGACTATGTGCTAAGGAAGATCGAGGTAACTGGAAGGAAAGCTGGATATAATAAGTTATCTCCAAACTGGGAAGGACCCTACATCGTCACCAAAATTATCAAGGAAGGGATCTACATGATTGGCTATCCAGGTGGTGATGAGATGAAACATCCTTGGCATGCTAGCCATTTAGTTAGATATTATTTATGATTAATCTCCCTATGTAACAATCTACTTCATCAATAAAATGGGATTACCCCCGAAAAGTTCTATTCACAAACCGTGTTACACTTGCATCTTATCCAATTCTGGTCCGACTCTTAGTCGATCTCGAAACATCAAACATACTCGACTAAATTCCTAATTCAACCTCAATCTTAAAACAGGTTTGACTGAAGACTTATGTTAGTCTCGTTCCTTAAACAGACTCGACTAAAGTCCTAAGTCAACCTTGTTCTTAAAACATGTTCGACTGAAGACTTATGTTAGTCTCGTTCCTTAAACAGGATCAACTGAAGTTCTAAGTCAATCTCGTCCTTAAAACATGTTTGACTGAAGACTTATGTCAGTCTCGTTCCTTAAACAGGCTCGACTAAAGTCTTAAGTCAACCTCATTCTTAAAACAGGTTCGACTGAAGACTAATGTCAGTCTCGTTCCTTAAACATGCTCGACTAAACTCCTAAGTTAACCTCGTTCATAAAAAAGGTTTGACTAAATACTTATGTCAGTCTCGTTCCTTAAACAGACTCGACTAAACTCCCAGGTTAACCTTGTTCTTAAAACAGGTTCGACTGAAGAATTATATTAGTCTCGTTCCTTAAACAGGCTCGACTAAACTCCTAAGTGAACCTCATTCTTAAAACAGGTTAGTTTGAAGACTTATGTCAGGCTCGTTCCTTAAACATGCTCGTCTAAAGTCCTAAGTCAACCTCGTTCTTAAAACAGGTTCGACTGGAGACTTATATCAGTCTCATTCCTTAATCAGGCTTGACTAAAGTCCTAAGTCAACCTCGTTATTAAAATAGGTTCGACTGAATACTTATGTCAGTATCGTTCCTTAAACATGCTCGACTAAAGTCCTAAGTCAACCTCGTTCTTAAAACAGGTTCGACTGAATACTTATGTCAGTCTCGTTCCTTAAATAGGCTCGACTAAATTGCTAAGTCAAACTCGTTCTTAAAATAGGTTCGACTTAAGATTTATGTCAGTCTCGTTCCTTAAACAGTATCGACTAAAGTCCTAAGTCAACCTCATTTTTAAACAGGTTCGACTGAAGACTTATGTCAGTCTCGTTCCTCTAAACAAGCTCGACTAAAACCTTTGTCAGCTTTATTGTGGCTAACTGATCTAATTAAGACTTTGGTTGATCTCCTACTTAATCTATTTCGAAAAAAAAGACAGAAATATGGATCAACGCAAAATGATTCCAAAAGTTAACTAGTATTAAATAAAAGTCCCCCAAAAGCGGGCTAGGACTTACCAAGATAATTCAAGTTAAACTACCTCCCAAACTGGGATAAGGCAGTGACAAACAAACTATAAAAGCAAAAATATTTGGAACTTGTTCATTACAAAATTAAATAAGAATAGAGGATCAAGCTTCTGGATCATCATTGGGCTGCTCTGGCACCTGCTGCTGCTATATATGCTCAGCTTCCTAAAAAACATGGTATTGGGTGACTTATTCATCCTCCTCATCAGCCTACTCTAGCTCTTGGTGTATAGCGTTGATGTTCCTTTGCTCGACTAGAGGGGCAACCCAAGGCTCTAACCCATCTTCAACATTTTGTTGAGCAATAACAGCCAGATCGTTATCATTAAAGGGAACAAGAGAATGACCAGCCCCCGAGCTGTCTCATCATACCTCTTAGCATGAGCCCACTCATCTAACTTCTCAAATGGTAGATCGATAGTAGGGTCGACCAAGGCCCGTCGAGCCATATGTTGGCAACCAACATCATAGAAATCCCTAGCTTGGGACAATATGATGTGGTAGCATTCATCGTTGTTCTTGAATAGCTCGACAGTGGACTTTTCTCTTTCTTGGGCCTCTTCCTCCCATAAGATCCGAGCAGCTCGGTGATCTTCTCTCATCTTTTATCATGCGATTGTTGTGCTCTTGGATAATATCAGTCAGCTGCCCCAGCTCTCCCTCCAGCCTGACCTTCTCATGCCTAGCCGCAGCTGCCTCCTCTTCCAGAGCAGTCTTGATAGGAGAAAAGGATTCCACCTGCTCTTGGATAGGAGCCAGCCACTCCCTTGCCACCTTCTGATCGCTAAGGCTTCATCCCGCTCCTTCTTGGCATTGAAATGGGCGGCCTGGAGAGCTCGACATTGGGAGTCAGAGTCTACAAGCTTCTCCCTCAGCTCGGCGGCCTCCTTGGCCTTTCAGGAGTATTTAGTGGAGGCTATTTGATCCTTTTCAATTGTAGCTCTCCAGCTGCACCGAGCCTGCTCAGTAAGATCAAGAGACTACACAACACAAAAAAGTGGTCAGCACAACAGTTATAAAAATCAAAGCGATCAAAACTACTATGACCAAACAGAAAAGAAAGAAAGTGAAAAGAGCAATGGTTACCTCGGTAGGTAGGAGGCCGGACCTATTATGGTACTCCTCATGAGTTATTCCATCCTCTATGAACCGGGCCATCAGGTCTATGTCAGCTGGCCTCCTCATAATTATTTGCCCCAATCCCAGGTCAGGATAGTGGCGACTCAAGCTATTGATTCCCATTAGAAGGGGGGACATCACTCAGCCCCTCCACCATAGCTTGCACTTATTCGGTGCTTCTAGTGGAGGGAGCTTGAGGAGGGGGATGGCTAGAGGTGGAGCCCGTCGCATGGGGAGTTCCAACTTCTTCAAGTGTCTGGTCAACACGGGATCTTTTTCTCACCCGATTAAGTGGAAGGTCATCTTCCACATCTTCTATCTTGTCATCACTGAGCTCCAAGTCTACGATGTTGTAGGAGTCAGCCTCAGCTGACTAATGCCTAGGCTCGAAGCCCGACTCTAGCTTGGTCGACATGTCAACCTCCCCCTCTCCCCTAATTATTTGCACCTGGGGTTAGAACTGCACAGTCAAAGGGAAAACAGTCTGCAAAGAGATATGAGTGCTAAAATATGTGAATTAATAAGAAAGCAAGTAAAATACTTAACCGCCATAGTGAAACAAACTTCTGCAATGGTCAACTTTCTTCTTGCAATAGTGACACTGAGACTCAAACCTTTCTCTCTCATGGATCACTCAATCTAGGTACCTAAGGCTACGAATGATTGACACTAAGAGGGCTACCTCCCCATCTCCTCCTAACATCATTCCTACTTGAATGAAGAAGTCATTGTCCGACCCAAGGGCGGCCCAGCTTATGGTGCTCGTCCGTGCCACCAACATCAACCTACGAGTGAGCTCCTCACTTCACTCTATGACCCAATAATCCTCCTCCTTCATGGGAGGTGTATCAGCTTTAGGCAAGGGGAACTCCCATCCCTTCCTACTCTCTACAAGTATCATATCGGTATTCCACCCTGAAACTTTGTCGGGCAAATTGGTGAACAATTTAGGGGCCTTAGATTTGGTCAGGGTACTTATTCCAAAGGTCTTATCGTTCTGCACAACCTTAAAAAATCTCCTAAAGACATGCATGCAGGGCACATACCCCACGAACCTACAGACCATAGCAAAGCAGACCAACACCTTCACAATATTGGCGCCTAACTACACCTAACTACATGGGGACAGCGGCCATGCACTGCCAAAATTCATAGATAAATGGATCAAGGGGAAGTCATAGCCCGGCCTCAAACTGACCATAATAGAAGGCTACCCTATAGAAGCTCAGACCCCAATGCATCCAAGACTGAGCCTTCCTTTGCCTCTTCGTGAAATGGGTGAGGTGGAAGTCATCTCTGAGGACCTCGAAGAAGTCATGAAGGATTTGGATTCGGGATTCAGCATTCTTCCTCCTTATAATTAGCTTGGGAGCCTCATACCCTCTCTCGTTGCGATCTGGAACCACGATCGAGCAAAATTTATCCACGATGTTGCCTGAGGTGGATCTCAACGAAGTAGAAACTGAAGATTGTTGAGCTGCATATAGAGATAGAAGACACAGAAACAGGGGAATCAGACCTAGTTGAAGTATGTTCCGAACTACCTAAGGGCGACCCAGATTCCCCTGGGAATGCTAACATCTCTCTAGGGAAATGGGGTTTATTAGACTTAACATAGAATATTATGAGGTGGTCGATCAGTTTATTAAAGAGACGGAAACAGATAATCTGTGGATTATCCGCCTCCAAATCCCCCATACTCTCTCACCAGTTGGGAACCCAACCATGCCATGGAATAAGCCCCACCTATTTAGAATGGTGATACACTCCTCTCTAGTCAATTCCCTCCATGGACCCTCTAATCTCTTGTAAATCCTAAGGTTTAAGGAGTTATACCCGTACCTAACACCTAGCTCGAAGCCAAAGGTCCCAGCCATGGCGGAATAAAGACAAAAACTTGAAATTAAACCTAAAAACAGAGCAATGGAGAGGTACCTTGATTATTTGGGAAAGGTGAAGTTCAAACAACGAACGGAATGCTTGATTACACCGGAAATCGAAGTCCTTTCTACTTGATCTTGCTAGGTATCTGAGTATTTGGAAATTGTAAAGTTCTAAAAGGAAAGGGATTCTTCCTTTTATATTCCTCCTTTTCCTTTTTTGAAGTGGAAAGGGAGGGGGACATAACCGTTCAACTTTGTCAGTTATTGTGCCGCAACGGTTCCCAGATAGTTGTCCAATCGCCAGAACCATACCATTATGACGGAAATTATGGCCCATCAAACATCGTATCCAACCGTCAAAATTCAATGGTCGAAGAGCGAACTAAGCCTACTTAGTCGACCTTTCAACAGCGAGTCACATAAGTCCTCACATAAGTTTTTCATAACTTCTTGGTCGACAACGTCAACACAGAAAGTTGGGGGCCACTGAACGGAATAAAGTGATGGGGCTAGGCCCAACGATTGAAGCCCAACATTTCAGATGTTACTAAGGCAATAATGTTAAAATGGGCCAATCCAATTGTTACAACTCCAATTGGCCAACAACAAAGATCAGTCGACCAAGCTTATTGTCCGACCATCATTGGTCCCAACCTAGCTTTGTCCGACATACGATCATCTACTTGTTCAATCCATGCCCAGATAAGACACAAAGTCAGGTCGACCTCAAATGCTCAAGCGACCTCGACCTGCGAACGCGTGCATCCATCTACGTCGTTATTTGTAACCACGTCCTACATTTTCGGATACAGTTATGCCAACAGCATCTCCATGATTTTAGGGGTTCATAATGATCCCATAACGCCAATATATATACCAGACAACTTCATACGTTAAAAGGTAATTTCTTCTTTTCTATTTTGAGATTATGTCGTTCAAATACAGTTTTATATAAACTCATAACATCATATCTCATAATCACGCCGGAGGGTATTAGCCGGAGACCAATCCGACTAGTCGTTTGTTCGTGTTTTCAGGTCACATTTTCTAGTAATCAACCTATTGCTGGATTAAAGCTGATTCAGATCATTTTTTGCGTCATCAATTACTATTTTTTTCGTCCCAAAATAAATAATTAATATTATTTTTTATAAAAATAATATTATATTTGATCTATTGTTAGTGTTCAACTATATTTTAAAGATCTCTATTAGAAAGTCTATTTGTATACATATATAAGACTACTTGTTGTTCCATTTAAAAATAAATAATTTTTAATTTTACTTAAAAACAGTAATCATTTTTTACCAAATAAGTAATAACAATATATTTTTAGTCTTTTTATAAACATATGTGTGTGAATATATATATATATATATATATATATATATATATATATATATATATATATATATATATATATATATATATATATATATATATATATATATATATATATATATATATATATATGTATATACATATATTATATGAGATAAATATTATAAAGAGTATTATTCGTATAAAAATACATTTTGAGAATAGAAACATTTATATAAATCAAATATATATTAATCGAGATAAATATTATACCGTATCGATAGAAAATTTACATGTGTCGTTGACATACGATTCATTCTCATTTTCATTTTTATCACCTTGAGATAGTTCGTTATTTTTCTAAGCAAACACAAGTTAAAACATATAGCCAAAATTTAGGAAGAAACGTGTTTCTCCATAATTTATGGAGAAACGGGTTTTTTCTCTCTCTAATATAAAACCTCCCTGTCTCTCTCTACCCGTCCCTGTCTCTCAGCCATGGATTGTTCAAACCCTACGTCAATGGCGAACTCCACTCTCACTGATAGCTCCGGCAAGAAGGTGCGAAAGCCCTACACCATTACCAAGTCCAGAGAAAGTTGGACTGATGAAGAACACGACAAGTTCCTCGAAGCTCTCCAGTTGTTAGTTCCCTCTCCCCCCTCTCTCTCTCTCTCCTCCTCTTTTTTTAATAGCCTGCTAGTATATAATACACGCACAAACACACGCATGCCCCTGCAGAATTACTATCTGGTTTAATTGTTGATCGTGAAATTGGCCGAGTTGATCAACTTCTGCTGCTGTTGTTGATTGCCAGGGGCGAATCCAGTTTTTCAATATGTTGGGTGGATTTGGTTCTAATGAGATATCCAGAACCTTTTGAAAGGATATCCAGAAATTTATTAAATATTTCTGGATATCATTTTGTATGTTTCTGGACATCATTTTGTAAGTTTCTGGATATCATTTTGTAATTTTTGGATATCATTTTGTAAGTTTCTGGATATCATTTTGTAAGTTTCTGGATATCATTTTTGTAAGTTTCTGGATATCATTTTGTAATTTCTGGATATCATTTTGTAAGTTTCTGAATATCCAGAACCTTTGAAACTGATATCCAGAACATTTGAAAAAATACGTTTCTCCATAACTTATGGAGAAACGCATTTCTCAGCAGACCTACTCAAACATATAAGAGCCAAATTAGAAATAATAAATAAAATAAAATGTACTCTTTCAAATATAAATAAATAAATTGTAAAAAAATACTAAATTAAAAATACCTTATTATTTGACTCATTAAACCATTGATCTTATCTCCAGTTCTCTATTTTCTAAAAAATTATATAATTTATTTTTACCAATTTAGAATATCATTAGTAATATATGTTTATGCTCTACTAATAGAAGGATTGAGTTCGAATGAAAAGTGAAGATTTATATTGTCAAACTTATTTACTTTCAACTGTATTTTTTGAAAATGAAAAAAAAAAATTAATTAGGATAAAAATCAATTGTTAAAATAAGTAGTAATAGGGTAGGGTAATTAATGAATCTACCGTTTTCCTATGTACCTGCACGGAAAAAAAGAGATAAGTTAGTGTGAAAATAAAAAGAAGTAATGGAAACAGAAATTCGCTGTAAAAATTTTAGATGAATAATTAAAAAGGAGTTGGTCTTATAAAAAACTAGTTTTTTCTTAAGATAAGGAAAAACGTGTTTTCCAAAGCAACGTTCAAAATAAACGGTGGCATTTTTGTAATTACTTGCAACCATGTTCAAAATAAACGGTGACATTTTTGTAATTACTGGCAACATGATAAATGTCAGTGTTAATATTACAAATGACCAGTGATTTCATACTGGCATTTTATAAACATGAAACTGGCACTTTTTACACGGACACTTTTATATACATGAACTGACACTCTTCACACGGGCACTTTTATATACATAGACTGGCATTTGAAAACACAATTACTGGCACTCAAAAATGCATATACTGGCACTCAAAAACACTGATAATTATTTTTGCTGATATTCAAAAAAAACATGAACTAGCATTCAAAAAAACATGGACTGACATTCAAAATTACAAGAACTGGCATTCAAAAAATACATTGACACTCAGTTACACACTTACTGGCACTCTATTATACACTAACTGGCACTCCAAAATACATGGACTGGCACTCCAAATCACATACACTGGCATCTAATTACCCAGTCCACCAATACATCAAATTCTCAAACTGGCACTCAAATTAACATGTCCTGGCACTCTAAAAAACATAAACTGGCATTCAAAATCAATTAAACTGGGCATTCAAAATCGAACAATCCTCAAAAATCCAATTTATCATTCCTCTGTTCGAGCTCGAACAGCCATCGTGCTTCATTGAAGCTAGCGATCACCTTCAGCCGCCTCCACCGTCTTCTAAATTGTCCGCCGTCTCCGGCAATAGAAGTTGGAGAGATCGAGAGTAGACGGTGAGGATTGTTGATGGGGTGGAATTGGCGATTGATTGGATCTGGGGAGAAGGTCACCGGTTGGTTTGGGGATCGGAGAAGAAGGGTGAGGTCGCCGGTTGTTCAGGTTGGGTGATTGGAGGTCGCCAGTGAGGGAGAGCTTAGGTTGGAGAAGCTTGGGCCGGCGAATGGAGGGACCGTTGGCGTCTGCGTATAGAGAGAGAGAGGAGAGAGAGAGTAATTCCGTGTTGTGTGTGTGTTAAACGGTGTATATAGAGGAACGGTAAAACACGTTTTTTGTGAAGTTAACAAAAAACGCGTTTTTTATAAGTTTTTGGCATTAAAAAGGGATCAGAGCTTTTTATTTTTTTCTTTTACAAAAGATTGAGCAAACTACAATTTTACTTCATCAACCCCCAAAATAAATCTCTTTTTCCGTTTTTCTCTATTACAAATAAATTTTGAAGATAAAATATTCAAATTAAACAAAATTGACTTCTCTTTCCAGTTCCGTTAGATTTAAGCCATTAAATCATGTTTAATTCAAGGGATATTCTGTAGAGATAAAATGGTTATATAGTAAAAATAATACAAGGACTAAATATGGTAAATCTATATTATAGGCGCCAAATACTGAGTTAATTTCTCTTGTGTATTTCTTTTTCATTTTAATATTGAATATGCTTGTATTATATAAACTCAAAAAAATTTAGGCCTTTTATGATATTTTCGTATTATTTTTTTTAGCTTGTATCCTTTTAGGGACAAATTGCAATTTTGTTACCTATGTTTGTGTCAATTATGCAATTTGTTTTCAAATATTGAAAAAGTTGTAATCTGATTACTAACATTGACATTTTGTTGCTAATTACTGTAAAATTAACGAAATGTTAGTTTTTGACGAAATTTAAGTCATGTGCCATGCACCTGAATTTTTAAGAGTTATAATGGTCATTTCACATTCATTTCAACCCCAACGCTACCGACCACCATCACTATTAGCACCACCGTCAGCATTACTCACTACTTTACGTATTTTTTTAATTAATTTTTATGTTTTAATCATTTTTCATTAACCAAGTGTTATAAAGCTACATCATGTTGATGTTAAACAACAATTTATTCTTTTTCCCTTCCGAAATGATTAGCATGCCCCTTAAAAAGTTATTTACATGACACATGACTTTAATTCCGTCAAATTAACAATTTGGTAGTTTTTATTCCAATTTGCAACAAAATGTCAATGTTAGAAATCGACTTGCAACTTTTTCAATGCTGGAAATCAAATTGCAAGACTGATACAAACATAGGTAATCAAATTGCAATTTGCTATTGTTTTAGGGTATAAATGTCTTTTAAATACTTTTGGAGACAACTTTTATTTGCAATAATATTTTCTCTCATTTATAAAGTGTATGTGAAACCTTATATCATCATAAGTTTGTTTGTATGAACTTTTTATAGAAAGAATTTATGTTCTTTATTTTCGCTACGTTAATGCATTATTCATCATTGATTTACCAAATAATTGTCACAACATCAAAACCTTTTACCTAGGTTCTAAATCAATTTTCATCATAGACTTACCAAATAATTGTCACAACTCCAAAACATTTTTCCTAGGTTCTAAATCAATCTTGAAGATAATCATCTCTCTGCCCTAACTTTACAATGATAATATATACTAGAGACAATTTCTCAAAGGCCTGTTGGCCTAAGAATATGTGCAATGGTGAGCGAATTTTCGCTCAAGTGAAAATTGGCGAGCAAAAATTCGCTAAACGGCTACAATGGTGAGCAAATTTTCGCTCAGACCCATGAGCGAAACTGTTTCGGTCAATGTTTGAGCGAAATCGTGAGCGAAAATGTGTGCGAACCCAAACGGATTAAAAGTTTATTTTTTTATTTTGATTTACCCCAAAAAATGTCGTTTATTCAATATATCAAAAAAGTTCATAATTCTTTTCCGCCTATAAATAGAGCCTAATATTGTATATGTTATTCACACCTCTTTTTCCCTACTTTCTCTCTTTAATTTTAAGTTAAAAAAACTTTTGAGTTTTTGATTATGGATAATTACGGACACAATTCCGGATATGATTCTAATGAAGCTTGGCTCGAAAAAATGTTGGTTACTGATCCAAATTTCACAAGTAATTACCGTCAAAATAACTTTCAAAACTACTCTCAAAGCTCAAATCCTATCAACTTCTCCCAAAACTCACCCCGTGATTTTAATTCTCCGCTAAACAATCAAACATTTTATGGCTCGATGCCATTCAAAAGCATCACTCCTGAGTCGCAGAACACTAAATTTGTTCCAGAGACACAATAGGAGGATGAAGGAGGCGAATAAGAAGAGGTTGTACCAGAAAGGCGAAAAGGAGCTCCAAAAAAGAAAAAAACGAACCATTGACTGGAAATTCGCAAAAGATGATCGCCAGTGATTACATGAATGCAAGCATTGATGCAATAATAGGTACCAACCAAAAGTATGAGAAGTTGTGGAGTACTGTAAAGGCAAGGTACGATACGGCGCAACAACAAAAGCCATCAGAAATTGGTAAAAGGACTTTATCTATGATTCAAGCTCGATGGGGTAGGATGGCAAATTTAGTAAACTTCTTTGTTGCGATGTACGATGAAGCAACTAGACGGAAGGGGAGTGGATACAATGAACAAGACGTTCGACGTGAGGCTAAACAACTACTCCCTCCGTCCAGTTACATACTTCACACTTTCTATTTTGGGCGTCCAATTACATACTTCACACTTTGTCTCCTACATTATTTTAATACTCACAACACCATTATAATTTACTATTCCCTCCACTCATTCTCTCTCCTATTTTACTTTTACACTCACAACATTATATCATTATTTTTTTCCTTAATCCACGCGTGAACAGTAACCGTGAAGTATGTACTTGGACGGAGGGAGTATATGAAAATCATGAAAGCAAACCTTTTAAAGATGAGCATGTGTAGTTTATGCTGAAGAACTATCCCAAATTGGAGCATGTGTGATGTTTCTTAATTAAGTATTGTGTTTAAATTTCTGTATTGTTTTTTTAAAATTTCTGTATTGTCAAGTGGTTTGTTATGAATAAATGTCACTACAAGAAAAAGGTGTTTTTGTCACATTTTATTTGTCACGGTCCGTCAACCGTGGCAAATAATTTTCTATAAACCACGGTTCTTTTAACCCTGGCAATTAATTATTATTTGCACCGGTTCCCTGGTTGACCGTGGTTTACCTGTTAAATATTGTTATTAATTTTTATTTTTACGTTCAAAATCCCTAAACTCCACTCCAGCCTGCGCCTTCTCCAAATTCCCCTCCCAAATTCACGACTTCCCTCCAAAAATTCCCTCTCAATCCAAAACCAAATCCAAATCCAAATCCATATCCATATCGTTTCTGATTTCCATTCCTCTCTTAGAATTCTAACCTAATTAGGATTTTGGCCACTCGTGTACAGGCGCAGTTCAACGACGCAAACTGCAAACCTTCAACGCAAACCGCAAACACTGAAATCTTCATATGCAAATCATATCCAAATCGTTTCCTATTTCCGATTCCTCCTAGAATTCTTAGCTAATTAGGATTTCGGTGACTTCTTATTGGCGCAGTTCAACGCAAACCGCAAACCTAGAAATCTTCATACGCGAAATATTCTTGAGGTAATCGATAGCTATGGTGTTCAATATTGCTTCTGTTGTCCTCAATTATGTTAGTAATCAATTTTTATTGATGAAACGCTTACAGATATAGAGTAGTACTAGCAGACCCTGTCGAACTGCAGTTTAGGACAATTAATCTACCTGTCTTTGCTTATTGGTTTGCTAGATGTATATGTTATCAAGTTACAACATTGCTGTAGTCTTAATCTGGATGCCGAACAAACATCTGAACACCATTTGCTCTTTTATATATATATATATATATATATATATATATATATATATATATATATATATATATATAGTTCAGTAATATTAATTTTTTTTAATTCTCAACTTGAATATATATTGTAAATACCCATGTATCATATTTTTGTACTTAGTACTGGCTACTTGAATCACTTTAGTTGCTTAATTTGAAAGCTAGACCCTCCTGTTGAGACGCTTGAAAAAGAGAAGTGAAAATGTTTCATTGGGATTTCTTCCAAGGTCCGTAAGTATCAGACTTGTTAGCTCAGTGTAATATATGTTATATGCTTTATTGTCAAGAGATTACTGCTAGGGATATTAAAATGCTATCTATCTTTGACTCCCAAGTCCCAGCTGGAGTTCTAATGCATTTGATATGCTATGGTTATTATAGGCTATCTATTAGTATTTCACAAAGTTGTAGAGTAGTCCATTCTGCAGTTTGTGATGGCTGTAGCTTCACTTCCTTCAAAAATTTTGCAGTCCATGCATTTACAATTATCTGAGCATAGAATATTGGCTTGGAAGCACTCGCAATACTTCTTCAAATAGCCAGATTTCTTGCAATGGCAACCTTTGTTATGCTTTCCCAAAACCATAGCTTCCCCAGCTTCTTCCTAATATAAGATTTACAGATCCCGACAAGTTATTTCCAAATGAAAAAGGGAGCAAAATGCAGAATATTGTTTAATAGACATATAGCATGACTCCTTCACAACAGTTTGAAGAGTAAAAAAATTAACCAATTAAAAAAGTATGTACTCTGTATCTAGCTTATACAAGACATGCAATATCACCTTGCGGTTAATTATTATGTGTATTCTGAAACCTGATATAGCAGCTCTTAGTTCTTGATTTCTGCTAGATTCAATGATTTTATTACGTGTGTGCTTCTATGTCTGTATATATGTATATGCATGTGTGCATGTACGTGTGTGTTTCTCTGTCTGTATATATGTATATGCATGTGTGCATGTATATGTGCTAGGTTGTTAACCATATTGCCCGCAATCATGGAATTGTAAGCTGTTCTTTGTTTGAATCTTGACTTTATCTATTATCGTTATAAAGTTCTAGGTAAATATTTTTGTGTGCTTGTGTGTGTTTGTGTGTATATATACATATATTTTGAGAATTGCATGTTTGGGGAGGTAACTGGTTAGAAGAGTGAGCTACTTAAGTTGAGTTGAATGTACAATATAGCTTTCTAGAATTTTAGTAGCAGATTTCGTGTGTTTAAATGCTAAATTTTTAACTTTTCATTATACATTAGTGTGTATAGTGGGTATAGTGATGCATCTCAATGAACGTTGTTAAATATTCAAATGAAGGGCTTTTGATTCATGTTTTCGGCTTTGTTTTATCTGCTTTTATGATTTGAAAAATCAGGTTGGTTGCACCTGGATGGCATAAGTTCAACAGACGTTGCAACTCTTTTCCTCATTTGATATATATTTGTAGACCATACTTCGTAGAGGAAGTTGAGTATAAATGACCATCACCCAAATGAAGACTATTGAGCTGGAAGAAGGATGGACTTTCATGCAGACAGGGATTGATAAGCTGAAGAAAATTCTAGAAGGGCTTCCAGAGCCACAGTTTAGTTCAGAGGAGCACATGATGCTATATACGTATCCTTTTCCATTTTCTGCTTTTTCTCTTATGATCCACTTAGTCCATTTTTCCATTTATGTTATTTCCCGGTCAAAAGTTTCTCCATGCCAATCAGTGTACTATTGAGGGAGAGAGGTTTGCTACTTGTACCATTCATTCTCCCTTAACTCCATGATAGAACCATCTATAACATGTGCACCCAGAAGCCTCCTCACGACTATTCTCAACAGCTCTACGAGAAATACAAGGAAGCCTTTGAAGAATACATTAGCTCAACTGTGAGTTTTCATTTTCCATTTTATGCTTAATCTTTATACTTGTATGGCAGGTAACTTACTCTTTGTTTGTACCAAGATGAGTGGAGCATGTGATCATAGATTTATATTAGAAAACATAACATTAGTTCACAAAATATGTAGTGCTTTTATGTACTCTGTATCTAGCTTATACAAGACATGCAATATCACCTTGCGGTTCGTTATTATGTGTATTCTGAAACCTGATATAGCAACTCTTAGTTCTTGATTTCTGCTAGATTCAATGATTTTATTAGGTGGAAAATCTTGGTTTCATGCTGAAGTATATTTGTCTATTAGATTTCAGTTACTCTCATTTATTTCTTCCTTCCCTAAACCCCAACAGCACCACAAGCATAAGTCCTTAACCAAATGAATATGAAAGGCATGAAACATCATTTTCTTGCTTGTTTTCTATCAAGTGTCATAGTCACAGAGTTCATATTTTCTAACAGGTATTGCCTTCTTTAAGAGAGAAGCATGATGAGTTTATGTTGAGGGGACTTGTCAAGAGATGGGCAAATCATAAGGTCATGGTCAGATGGCTTTCTGTAAGTGCTCCAATTTGAGTTGTTAGCATTTTCGTTAGAAAATTAACGAAAGTCTTAACATTCCTAACATTTCTAACAATTCCTAACTTTTCTAACAAAACAAGGGTAAAGTAGGCATTGCTATTTAAAGATAAACCAAGAAAAGAATCTTAAAAAGAAAAGAAATTGTAAAAAACCCGAATTGGCAAGCTGAAAAACATAGCCAGTTTGAATTTTCAAAAAAATATTCCTTTGGTCCAAAGCCTGCAGCTGCATTTAATGAACAGTGCACGCTGCTTGACTTGTCCGCGCGGATGGTTCTGTAATTTTCAGAGGGCTATAAATTGAACCCCTCAGTCTCAGAAAAAAACCACAACTTCATTCACAGCAACACCTTGGCGAAAATACTAGAGAAAACAGTGGGAATTTCCTTGAATTGCCACCTTTTTCTCTTGATTATTTTCCCAAATCACACCCACTCACTCTCAAATTCAAAGCTTCAAACACAAACACAAAAGAAGATAGGTATAACCTCCTTCTCCCTACCCTAAAACTCCTTCATCCATGCATGCATTTCAAGCTTCAAAAATGTAATTTATTCATCAACTTGTTGTTCATACTTGCTTGACCTAAAAATGTAGTCACCTTGGAATAAATTTCCATGGATGACCATTTAAAAGGTCCAAATCATTTCTTACTCACTCAAAAGTGTTTTCCTAAAATCATTCACTTACAAGTGTTTTTCAAAAATCATTTTCATACACAAAATCTTTCTTTCAAAGGATAAAATTCCCCTTCCCAAGCAAATGAAATGCTTAAAGTCCTAATGTACCCTAAGGATGGCTTGATATAGTAGATCACCATTAAAATGTCTAGTGACTACTAATCAAAGCCTAAGGATATGGGGACAAGCATGGATGCAAAACCCCCTTTAAAATCACATTTTCCTTCAAGAACATCTTGCTGTCCAGTAGCATTGTTCTAAGACCTCAGTCCATTTTCTAATTTTTTGGACACAGAATAACTTGGAATTTGGTATTGACTACAAAATACTTTTTGTAGCCAACATCAAGAGATTTCCAGAAATGTTTTTATTTTATTTTTTTCGTGAGTACAACTCCCTTTTTCAAATTATTTTCCAAAGGTCAGTTCAACAGTCTCTGGAAATCCAGATTTCATATCTGAGATTTCCAGAAGGTTTTGGTCCCTCAAATCATCTCCAAATGAAAAAATCTTTTTCAGAAACCTTATTTAAGATGTTTTAAACAACTTTCATTCTCGGACTTTCCCCATATTTTGAAGTTTTAAAGCTCTTAAATCCATTTTAAAATCAAGTGTCCACTGCCTTTTTCATTCTGGCAGAATTGATTTCTAACTTCAAGAAATCTTTTGAGTACCAAAACTCAACCCAAAAATCATACCAAAAATCATGGGACTTGTTTAATGTCTTACAAAGAGTTCCCAATTTTTAGTTTTCTCAGTTTGAACTTATTTTGGCCAAAGGAACACACTCACACACACACACACACAAATGATTTTTAAGCTTGGAAGACTCGTTTTACGAGGCATTCCGGGTGAACACTAACGTTCTTCCGGCCACGGGCGGAGCCAGGGGGCATGGGGGGCACTTGCCCCCCCCCCCAGCGGCGGAAGTGCAGTGGAAATTTTTTTTTTTTTTGCCCCCCCCATATTTTTTTGTTATATATAATTAACTTCAAGATTAACACCAGTGAGTGGTGTGGTTCAGCGGTAGAAAGGGTGAAGTTAAAGCCTTTGGTGCATGTTTGAGCCCTGTTACCTATATTTTCAATTAATTTTATTTGTCCTCCACCTTTGCTATTCTCTCTCTCTCTCTCTCCATTTCTTTCTCTTGACAGTTTTTTTGTTTTTCTCTTTCTCCTAATTTCCTCACATTTTTTCAATCTTAATTAATTAGTTAGGCTTTTCCCATTTTTTTTTTGTTTTTGGCCTTTCTTTCTATTATCCCAAGTTTAATTAGAAAATTTGAATTTCTTTTTTGTACGAGTAATATATTTTAATAAATTGTTTGCGTTAAATACTTCAACATTATTTCAATCGTTCTTTGAATTACTTACTTTTATCATTTTTATTAACTTTCTTAATTCTTTACATTTTAACTAAAGTACATTGTATTTCATGGATCCGACCCATTTTTACTTGTCTGACCCGAAATTTTTTTTCGTGGGAATTCCTGGCTCCGCCCCTGTTCCCGGCGTGTAACGTGACCTCCGAACCCAAATCTCTAATCTCGGGCATTTTTCAAAGTTTTGGCCCTTAAAACAAAAATGGCATGGCGACTCCGTGTTTTTGATTTTTTTTCGAAAAAGAAAGAGAAAAAATCTTTTTCCGGTGGCACATATCGTTACAGTGGCGACTCCGCTGGGGACAAAAATAAGTTTTATCTTTTCAAAAAAAAAGAAAAACTTTAGTGGGTCAAGCTTCCGTCCCGGCATTTGAAACAGTTTGTCGTGTGTGTGTTGATTTTTCACGTTTTCGTGTTGTTTTGGTCGCCTCGGAAAAGTCAAAATTTTGACTATCGGACCCGTTGACTTGAATTTTAAATTATGTGCTTATGTGTTCATTTACTTTCAAAAAAAAAAATTCAAAAAAAATTTTACAAAAAAAAAATCATTTTCAAATTTTGTGCATGCATCATACTTTTTAAGACACATGAAAAATTCCTATTTTACTCAGAAAAAGAAGATAGACTGCTTGCACACTACGCACTTGGCCTTACACTGCACACTACGTCCTTAACCCGGGGAAATTCCAGTAGCAGCCCGTTTGGCCTTATTACGCCTCTCGGTGCAAGCACGGGACTACCCAAACATCCCATGGAGCCTCGTGTCGACCCTGCACTTGTCCGTGACACACTTTGTCCGAGACCCAGTTGGTTTTTAGTCTGGTCTGTGTCATGCCCCGTCTATGTATAGACATTTCCTTTCAAGCTTTAGTCGGCCTACCAAGTCAATATCTTTCGGGATCCTAATCAGTCGAAGTCCTGCCGGTTTTTCGTCACGAGCTTTGACCAGATATTGACTGGTGCCTTGACTTTGACTCTGACTGGCACAAATTATACACTGACTCCCAGCATGACACTGAGTCATCAAGAATTAACGATCATTCCATGCCTAATTACGGCCTAAATGACGACGGGTCAAGATCAATTGCGGACATTTATCAGTCCAAATCATGCCGACTTTTTGTCGAGCCCTCGGACATGATCTTGACCTTTGACGTCAGCTTTGTCCGTAATTTACATCGAATACTCGTTAAGACTCGATTACCCGCCAGACTTGTAGGATCGTTTTTCTTTTCGGTCGGTGGGACCCGCTTGCCCTATAGGACCCTCGCTCGGGGCTGTCCGCCCTGGGAAATCGAAATACAGGTGGAATACGAGGGGCTTATAGACGTAGTGATGGGGCCCACTGATCCAGGATCCAGAGTAGTTTGCGAAAAAGAAGAGCAATCTTTTCCAACCGATTAGGTTAATAAAATACGTTTTAAGTAAACTAGAACAAATAACTGCATGTTGCATGAGCCCAAAGCCCAAACACCTACCTCCCTTCATCCCAAGACATCTGAACCCTCGTGTCTTTCCCCCCGCAGCTCCGCACAAAGCTTGGTTTCGGGCGCCGGGTCACCGTTTGATCAGTTGGGAAGAGTCAAGCGCATCGTCAGCTTCACCGTTTGTTCCGACTCCGGGTTTCAGAATGTCTGCATCAGCTGGTAACGATGGGGACAACACCACTTCGCCTCCTGGGACTCCTCAAACAGAACAGCAATGGAGTCAGTTAGCCGAACAGATGAGATTGCGACAAGAAGCACAGCTGAATAGCCTTATGGAAGCTATTAAGAGCCACAGTTTGGCCGCCAGTCTCAATCCCGATGGCACCTTCACCGTGGAAGAAGAAGAGGATGCCAATCCCACTCTCAGTCGCCCTGATTACTCCAGGATGCCACCACCCACCTCCTACGGTACTACTACCAGAACCCATGCTTCTCGGTCTCTGGGTCAGCCAGCTCCCCAACCATAGACCACCGGATCCATGCATCCTGATGGCACAAATCAGTTCGCAGTCCCTCAGTGGGGACAAAATCAGTACGGAGTGTCTTCCCATGGTTGGGGTTACCTCGGAATGCCACAGCTAATTGGGAACCCACCTCAGTTTGGAACCGATCAATCCGGACCTTCGCAGCAACAGTTCAAAGGGCCACAGCAACAGTTTGGAATGGCCCCACAGTCTGGTCCAGGACAACAGTTAGGAGCCCTTCCTCAGAATGATGCTAGCTCAGCCGCTCCTCACACAGCTTTCACAAACCCATTTCTGACTCAGGCTTCGATGGGTTACCAAACCTCCATCCTGATTTCATCAGAATCACCAGGACCGCAGTACCCCCCGGGTTATACGCCAACGCCACAGCCAGCCATGCAATTCAACAATCAGGGACAGCAGCCCGCACTTAAGCCTACTTATGGGCCTCACTCCGAAATTCCAAGCTACCCAGCTACATCAGGACTGCCTCCACCCACTTTGCCAGTTCAAAATCAACAGCAAGCCACAAGTTCTATCCCTTTGCCCAGGCTCCTACTCACGCCCCTCCGGATAATTTGGGCCAAGGACAGGTTTTCACCTACGTCCCCGGATCGGCCGTTCCCTCCACCAGTCTGCCGCCAGTGGTTGCTCCTCTCTCTAGCTCAGTCGCTGACTTGAACGCAATGGCTCCGCCACAAGATCCTCATCTGGCCTGGTTCATGGAACAACACAAGGAAATGAAAGCGCAAATTGCTGAATTAACCGCTAAAAAGTCTGCCTTTCGGCCTACGGATCCGGACTCCATTGTTCCCCTGCCTCACAAAGTCGTGATGCCCAATCTGGACCTCTTTGATGGGACTGCATGCCCGAAAACTCATCTAGATACATATACCTTGGCAATGACGGCCAAAGGGTGCACCAATCAGCAGTTGGCTGACTATTTCAGTCTTTCTTTGAAGTCCAGCGCTCTAAAATGGTTCTTCCGCTTAAAACCCGAGGCCAGGGCTACATGGGATCAGATCACCAGTGCCTTTATAGAGAAGTATAAAGCTAATTTGGAGTGGGAAACAAATAGAGTTGACCTGCAGACAACAATGCAGCGTCCCGACGAGAACATCGGGGACTTTTACAAACGTTGGAATTTGAAGCTTAGCGAAATGGCAACTCCTCCTTCTGAAGAGGAACAACTGGACATCTTTCAGTCATGCTTGAAACCACATCTGAGAGCCTCCCTCAGCCATTTCCCCTACGCAGACTTGCGGGCAATGGTCAACTCCGCAGCTAAGTTTGAAAAGGCTTACAATCAACACCCGGCTGTTGCACCTGCTTACAGATATCGGGCTCCTCCTTCCAACACTGCTCCTGCTCCTGTTAAAGGCAAAGAGGTGATTAATTACGCGGGACAGGAATGTAATAACACAACTCCTTTTTCTCCCAGAAAACCAGCTGAACCCAGACCACAGGTCATAAACCTCGAAAACTTTGGAATGCCTCTGAACGACATCTTTAGGGGACTGGTGAAAGAAGGCTTGCTGCGGCCTTTGGAGAATTTCTAACCCAGGAATCCGAATGCTCCCGTGGATACTTCAAAGTATTGCGCTTTTCATCAAGCTCACGGACATCTGACCGATAATTGTTTTACTCTGAAAAAGGCAATCCAAGGCTTGATAGAGCAAGGAAAGTTGGAAGGCCCCGAGGGGATACAGTCAAAAATCCTCTGCCAAGAAACCATAACCAGGTAAACATGTTTGAGAGCGGAGAACCTTCGCATGTCAAGGAAAATGCGGAAACTGATGAAGGTCCCCAAATACCCATGGCCAACCTTGTCGAGGATCCTGAATTTGGATTCCCCCTCAGCCTTGAGGATGATGAACAAGTCAGCCCACCTTGGTCTCATGTCAGAAATTTCTTGCAAGAGTATGAGGCTCGCTATTTCTCGGATGAAGGGAAAGCTGATACTGAAGAACTGGGGCTGTTCCGGTCAAGACATGAGAAAACCATTTACACGAGATGGTTAGAGCAGTCAAGGAAAATTGAACAAGAAAGCTTCAGGCGGGCGCCTGTACTGGGGCTTATCAGCAAAGAGGCCGAAGAGCATCTGGAGCTAGTACACTTCTACAAGTTGGCTCTGGGAGAAACCAAATACGATCCCGAAGACAGTGAAACTGAAGAATCAGAGGAGGAGGATTCCTTCTATATCCTGCCTGGAGTCAAATACGTGCTACCCCCTCTCACCCTTCCCACGCAGTTTCTGGGAGGAGAAGCTGAATCACAATTACCACTTCCAGGAATGGGGGCATACGACAATTTCTGCGGTTGCACGCACCCGTCCTCCCCTAACAGATTTGACCGGCATTCCCTCTCAACCGAAATCCTAGTACTATGATAAGATGATTCCGATGACAGCGATGGCGATGATGATGAAGAGAGCGAAGAGTCAACTGAGGCCCAAGATCCGGAATCAATCTGGAACGATCATGCCAGAAATGATCTCATGGGAGCCGGACACAATGGTTGGTTGTCAGCAAGCGACGATGAAGAAACTTCGGAGGACGATTATGAAACCGAGGATATGAAAGCCATGAAGTTTCCTGGGGCTGAGTATGTGGAGGTCATAGAATTCAACACTGCCTACCATGCTTTGGGGAAAGGGTTTTCGGACATCCGATCCAAGCGGATAGTTGAATATCTGTTAGAGAGAGGGAAACTAACTCCCATCCTCCCCAACGAGAAAGTAACCATGGTCAGATCAAATCCGCCCCAAAACAAAGTAACAATCCTTGTCAGGGTTACCTAAGAAGATGTCACCTTCCCCGAGTGTATCTCAGCTCTCAGAGAAGTCCTGGAAACCGGCATGATACCGGATGCGCCTCCCACACAGAGTGCTATAATTGTCTCCAACTCTGAGTATTACAGAAAGGAACCAGAGTGGCTGCACTATACCGGAGATGAAATCGAAAAGCCGCCAAGCCCTGAAAATAGCAATTCCTGTTGCATGATAAATATGGGCATTGCAGGCTATGAGGGCAAATCAGAAGACGCCCTAGCTCTATGGGCCATTCAGGGAACAATGACACAACCCCGGGTTCAAAAGCCTGTGACTTGGGAAGCAGTTATAAAGGCTGCCCAGGAAGGAGCCAGTACAGCTCAAGCTCAGCCCCTCACCGTTGCTAGACTCCGTCAGAACCAGTGGCCGATAGCCAAAAAGGCTCCCCCGTTGACCTTAGCAGCGTTGAAGAAATCTATTCAAGAAGCGACTGATGAGGAAGTCAACATGTTGACCCGATCCGGGCAGATCTACCAGGGGAACCTCAAGACAGATAAGAAGGTGGCAGATCAAGCACCAAAGGAAGACCGTCTCCCCTATGCCCAGACAGCCGAAACTCCTGACCTCGAGAAGGAGGATCCATTGCTCACCCAGCTGAAACAAACTCAGGCCAACATCTCTTTGTGGTCCCTGCTCACCTCGTCTTATCCCCACAAGCTAAAGCTGGAAGAAAGCCTAGCCCGCACGCTGGTCCCCATTGACGCTACTCCTGATGATGTGGTGCAGTTGATTGGGAACATTCATTATGGGAATATAATCACTTTCACAGATCTCGATCTCCCTCAATTCGGGGCCGATCATAATGAGCCTCTCTTCATCACAGTTCAATTGGATGAACGACGCCTCCCTCGGGTCCTGGTCAACAATGGGTCCGGAATGAATATCCTTCCGGCTAAGATCATGAGTCTGCTCGACATCAAGACCATAGACTTGAAGCCTTCCTCCCTCACAGTCAAAGCTTACGACTCGACATCTCGAGCAGTCCTTGGAGTTGCTACTTTGGACCTCTAGTTTGGCAAGAAATTGATACCTGTGGAATTCCAGGTTATCGATATTCCGATCACTTTTAATGCCTTATTGGGAAGACCTTGGCTGCATCAGGACTTGGGAAAATCTTTCGAGCCTCCACCAGTGTGTGAAATTCGTCTCAGATGGAGATCTAACAACCATTTACGGGGATCTAGTCACCTTGGAGGGCACGGATACAGGTGGAATACCTATTCTGGAAATCAAACATGATGAGGAAGGTCTCATGCTAACAGGCTTCACGGTCGAGCCTCCTAAGGCCCAAGTTTGCAACGTAGAACTGACAATCACTCGGGATAAAATCCCTCCGGTCTTGAAAATGATGATGAAGATGAGCTATCTACCTGGCCTCGGTCTAGGGAAGCACCAACAAGGAACTCACAAACTCATTAAGGTGAAAGGACAGAAAACTCGCCACGACCTGAGATATGAGGCCACCTCGGTGGACACCGCGAAAGAAAAGGAGATTGCCCGAAAAAGGGGAGAAGCTGCCACAGGAAGGGTCCCGATCAACGACCCTAAATCTCTCCCTTTCAGTCCTAATTTGGGTGACTACTTCGTGAAAGGCCCTACACAGCAGGGTAATGCCACAGTCATAGAACCTACAAAGAGATGGCTGAAGCTACAAGATGACCTCAGAAAGTCCAGGGGAAACAAAGCCAACCCCGTCCGTAGGATGTTTGCGGATCTGCCCAAGATGCCTGGGGCTACCACCACCATGGAAAGTGAGATTACCTTCAAAGGCGTGCCAAGCCTAGTAGAACAGTTCGAGAAGCTCACTACCACAATTCCGATTGTCCAGGAAGGCTCAAAGCCTGAATTTGAACTAACAGTGCCAAAAGATAAAGCCACTGAGGTCTTTTTAGATGGTTGGGATGGTCCGATTATGCAGCAGTTATTCAGGGAAGAAGTTCGTTCAGGTGCCAGACCTAATTGATTTCAGCTCAGTCCAAGAGATGGTAGCAATGATCGAGAAGGGAGGACAGAAACAATGCAATTCCCGAGTCATGAGGCCGCTGACAACAATGCCATTGAAGAATTGGGAAAATCTTTCAGGCCCGTCCGCGACCAAAAAGGAAATGATCACCAAGCTTGGATTGGTCCCCCGTCCCTTTGAGTCAACCCATGTCAAGTCCTCCGAGTCCCTCATTGTCTTGTTCGGGTCTCTCGAGTCATCCAATGGCCTTACGCCTGAAGACTATGAAATTGTAGCCAAGACTGTATTTCCTTTCGTTCTTAATGAAATGACGAACCTTTCTGAGTATCCCTTGATTGCCACTTTAACTAGTGATAAATTGGCTAATAATTAAAAGAAAAAAAGAATTTTTAATAATGATTCACTAGATAAAAAAAAAGCAGACACATTAAATAAACAATATATTAAAAAAAATAAAAAAAAATCTTTAAGCAGGTTGTTCGGAAAGAGGAAAAAATCGAGCCCAAGCTGCCGAAGAGGTTTTGACAAGTATGAATCTGGGAACTGCAGAAGAGCCTAAAGAGACGCAGATTGGTAGTTTCTTCGAAGGAACTGAAAAAGATGTCGTACAAAATCCTACAAAATCCTCAATTCAAAGAAAGTATCCCTCTTCATCAAAGAGAACATCATATGCAGATACGGGTTGCCAGCCGAAATCATCTCAGATAATGGATCCCACTTTGAAGGAGAATGCGACAAGCTGCTAGCGGAGTTCAGAATAACCCGTCACAAGTCATCTCCCTATAGGCCCCAAACCAACGGAGCCGTCGAAGCAGCAAACAAGACCTTGGAAAACATCATTCGGAAAATGGCTGTCCGAGGTCGAGATTGGCCCGAGAAGCTACACCTTTCTCTCTGGGGCTACAGAACATCCGCCAGAACGGCAACTGGGGAAACACCATTTGCTCTCACCTACGGAATGGAAGCCGTACTCCCAATCGAGCTAGAAATCCCCTCACTACGTGTGCTGTTGGAAAGCCAGATCAACGAGGTCGAATGGCTCCAGAGTCGCCATGATGAATTGGCCCTGCTAGATGAACGCCGATTGAAAGCCATGGAACATATCCGAGCTTACCAAGGAAGAATGGCCAGAGCCTTCGATAAGAAAGTAAAACATAGGGAGACCCGAGAGGGTAATCTCCTTTTGAAAGAGAAGCCCCCAGTCCGCATCAACCCGCTTGGCAAATGGGAGCTCGTTTGGGTCGGGCCATATGTCGTTCCGAAAATCTTCTCCGGAGGAGCCATGCAACATGCAGACCTCGACGGAAATCCTTTTGTACACCCAGTGAATGGCGACAAGCTGCGTCGATACTACGCGTAAAACACTGAGTCATTTCAAAAAAAAACAAAAAAAAACAAAAAAAGAGAGAGTGCTAAAAGAGTAATACCCAACTAGGTTAAAAATCCGAAAGGGCGGCCTAGGTAAAAAACAGGGTTGCACCAAAAAAAAAAAAAAAACAACAACAAAAAAAAAAGACAAAAAAATTAACCGGGTCGAACTACGGAGACCTGAGCCCTTTAGTCCGAAGGGAACGTAGGCAGCCGGAAACGGTTCGGTCTAAAACACAAATAAAAGTCATACTTTGTCATTGATCAAGCCATAAAGGCGTCTTGAAAAACTCTAAAGCAATTCACATATTCATTACAGTTAAAAACTTTTTGATGAGTCTAAGCTCGATTCATTCCTACGACTTACAACCTGCTAAAAGAAAACTAAGATACATAATTCAACTAATGTGTCTACTACGACAAGAAAGGGATACTCGGAAACCTCAAGGTCACACCAAGCCACTCGTACTGGCTTCTCCCCTCTTCTTCCCTCCTCTTCGGGTCTTCTTCTTATGCACTGGAAAAATGTCGGTCTTCCGCCTACCAAGCTCTGGTATAGGGACAGGATCTATCAAACCCGCATCTGTTAGGGACTTAGTAGCCCTAGCCTCATTTCTCATCTCCTGTAGCCGAGCTGGTAACATAGGAATCCTCCTATCCTGTCTCTTGACATAAGCCTCATAGTCGGTCACGGCATCTCCGCTCCTATCATGAGGGTTGGCCCTTACCTCGGCCCTCCTCCTCTCTGAAACCGTCAGGTCCTCCACACCAACAATGGCCTCACGCCATCTCAAGATAGCCACATGAGTCTCCCCCAAATGCCTCTCGTACCAATCCAAATACCAAGTGGTCAGAAATACATGTCCCGGACGCATGAGGATAACCCTAGGAGGAAAGACGTCATACCTCCATGCTCGGGAAAGAAATGGGAATACAGAAGGATCATCCATCGAAGCAGAAGCCACCAGCCTGGTAGCTATGTCCTCAAAGCCCTCCAAAGGAGTCTGCTCCAAGCCAAACTACCTCCGAACCAGAGCTGGAATATAAAAGCTGGACTGAGAAATCCCCGGAAGCAGAACCACATGAGACCCATCCTGAAGAACTCTCCGAGTCTCTATCCGCCAATGAGGCACCGACCACCTGATATCTGCAGTCTGGCGACAAGCCATCCAACGCTCCCATGAGCCCTGATCATCGAGGTCCACAGTAACCCCTCTCCTGGCAAATGTCCAAGGTTTGACCGCATCAGAAGTTTCGCGAAGAACCCCCAGGCGCTCCATCAGCCACATAGTCAAGAGAAACGGGCTGCCCCCGTGCATATACCGCCTCCCGGTAGCCAACCTGTCGAGAGCATGAAGGGTCTCTCCCAGGATCAAGGGCACGACATCCCGGCCCGAACGGCAGTGTACAACCACATCCAGCAAAGCCCGATGACAAATCCCAAAAGAGTAAACCATAAACAAGGTCCCAAACATACAAAGTGCAAAGGCATCCCAATAGGCATCATCAAGCAAGCCTAAACCCCTAAATCTATCAGGAAGACCAGAAATGTCAAAATGATCGGGACCACAGATCATACCTTGTGCTTCCTCCGGGGAAAGATGAAGAAGGTTGCTCAACCTATCAACAAAAGAAGCTCCTCCGGGCAAAGGAATCGCAATCTCTTCCACTTCGGGACCACCAAGCAAAGCCCGGAGTTCTTCAACAGTCGGGACCATTTCATTGTAAGAAAAGCAAAAGACATGCCTCCTTGTATCCCAAAAAGAAGCGGAGGCCCTCAAGAGATCATAGTCCGGAACCAATTCTTTGAGAGACCATAAACATTTTACCTTGTACCTTTCTTCAAAAAATGACCTCCTCTCGTGCATAATCTCCCTACACCACTCCTTGAACTTTTCAAAGAACAACATTTGCCTTTCTTTGGATAATTTTGGAGAATTTTTGGGCATTTCCATGGCTTTTCCCTCTTCTCTCCCGAAATTCCAGTTTGAACTGGAGAAGATGAAGTTTCAGATGACATTTATGGTCCAAAACCAGATCCAACCACCGAAATAAATGAAACCTGCCAGATGTCACCCCTATCCGCGCGGATGGGAATGTCACCACCAAAAAAATCTGCAGCAGTTTAAACTGCTGCACCGCGGAGGAATATTTCATCCCAGCTGCTCGAAACCTGTGCAAAGCCTGTCCAAACACTTCACATACCAAACATTCACACCCTTGCCAAGAAACCGGGCTCATGAAACATTTGCATTCATAATAGATAAAAAAAAAAACAAAAAAGTAGATTATTACATTCCCAAAAAAAAAACAACTACAAAAGTGTGCATAAAAAAAAAGTGTATATGTCTAAATAGGTACAGTATCAGAAATCAATCAAAGATAATCAATCAGAATCCTCGGTGGCCGGCCCTTTCCCCCGGTCCCTCTTGCGGCTCGGGCCCGCCTCCTCAGTAGTCATGAATGTCTCAGGCTCAGAATCATCATCCTCGTCTCCAGAGAGAGGCTCGCCTGGATCAACCGGCACGCCACGATAGGGCAAGCGAAGATCCGTAAAGAAGTCATATCCAAACGTGAACGCTGCCCGTGCAAATCCCCGAGGATGACGTGGTCCGGAGGAAGCTCCATGCCGGGATCTATGAGAGGAGAAAGAGGAGTCTCGGTAGAATGCTCCGAGGGAATAGGGGAAGTCTCCCGCTCCACAGGCGCCGGCTGTGCATGTCTCGCTCTGCCCTAAGCAGCCCCACAAGCAACCATCCCCTGAGGAACCTCTTGGCCCCAATCACCTGCTTCGTCAGCTTCTCCACAACCACAACAGGGAACTGCACGGAAACAAAAGCGGGAAAATGATGAAGCGACAGAAAAGAAGGAGAGACAGAGACAGTAAAAAGCCATACCTTCATATCCGGACGAGGTCGAAAAGCTCGTGGAACCCGATCAGGGATAGGAATCTTTACTCTCAGCCTAACCCCATCCTGGACATATGAAAAGTCCGATCGAGGGTACCGCACGACCCCCAACCCCTCTCTCTCTCAAGAACCTGGGGCATCCTCAGCCTCCTCAAGATAAATCTCGAATACTCCTCAATCGCCACAAACATCGAGAAGTGCTGGCCACCTCGATAGTCACCCCAGGTCTCCGATCTCTCACTCGGATGCATCATGTCGGCAGGAGGCTCCGCTGGTGCCATCAGAGGTGCACCCTCGCCATGCTGGCGCGTCACTCTCTCCCCCAGATAATACATATCACAGGTCAAACCTCTCAAAATCCTCCGCTGCACGGTCCATCTCTCGGCACCCTTCAGCTGCTCCACGTCGAAGCGGCCCCAGGGGTAGAACCTCATCCTCTCATCTGTCTCAGCTCTCGTCAAAGTCAGGCAATCCCTGTACTTGAGGGTTGTGCGCCCCCTGGAACCTATCTTCTCCCGAGCATGCTTGCTCCAAGAGAGCATGGCCGGATATGTCCCGATGTGCTCCACCGGCTGCCGCCACACCGTGACGTGAAAGAACTCCAGAGCCCATACCTGCGAAAGGGAAAGATTACATCAACTAAGTGCGAAAAGAATAGTGCGTGCTTAAGGAAAAGAAAAAGCAAAAGCTTATGCCTCCAGAGGGAACTTAAAGCACGTCAGAGAGCTGACAGCCTTCCGGCTATACCGATCCAGAGCAAAATATAGCTCTGCCAGCCCTGCCTCTCCCCAAGACACCTCCCCAGCCATCTCCACATCCTCCAATGTCCTCAGCAAAGCAAACACCGCCGTCCCCTCGGCGTGTCCAAAAAGTGTGCTCGAAAAAGCAAACCATAGAAAAGCCCTGGCAATCTGCACAGCAGCCACTCTCTCATCCCCAGCCTCGTAACTCTCAATGCTCTCCACAATCTTCCCGTGGACCACAACATACTCCATACCCATCCCCTTTTTGGGAATGGGGGTAAAGCCCAGAAGATCCTGCAGCTCCAGGTCACTGTAGCCATCCCTCCACTCAATGCTCCGACCTTTAAAGGACAGGCCTGTGATCGCCGCGTAATCGGAAGGAGTAACCGTGGCCTCGCCCCAGAAGAAATGGAATGTGTGGGTCACGTCCCACCAATGCTGTGCCAAAGCAAAAATCAGGCCCTTACTCTTGGGGAACTTAACCAACCCCCTCAGGCACTCAATGAACTCATACAACCCAGTCCCAAAGACGATCTGTCTCGGACTCATCAGCACTCCTCTGCCCAAGACTGGAAGCCGGTCCCACAGGTCAACCACGGCCTCCACTGATACTCGAGTCTTCAGCTTATTTAGTTGCTCCGTCACAAAACGATCTCCACCCTGCAGTGGAAAGAAAAACAAAAAAAAATGTCAAAAAAAAAAAATTTGCATTTGCATCCAAAAAAAAAAGAGAGCATACACATGCATCACAAAGTTTTGAAGAAAATTCGGCAGCATAACGGCATATAATGGATTCAGCCCCATTTTTCTTGCACAAAAGAAAAGATTTTTCAGCAACCATCATTCATCATGCATAAAAAAAAAACATGTCAACGGAAGTAAAAACTCCGTCCCATTTTTCATGAAATAGAATGCATAAGCAATTTTCCACAATTCATTCATCCAATCAATGGAAACGAAAATCCGTCCCATTTTTCACAAAAAATCATATTTTTACAAAAAAAAACATGCATGCATGCATTCATATCATTCAGGGAAGCATCAACATTGCAAGAATCCTACATGCAACAAAAAAAAAAAAAAAACAAAGTTCGTCCCGGATTCGGGAAAATTTTCATCATCTCATATTTCAAAATGGCAAAATGCCCATTCTTTTTTCAAACAAAATGCATATTTGGGTTATCCATAAACTCATTACAACATGCAAATCATCAAAATCAAAATTCAAGGGCCAAGAACACAATTTTCAAATTTTAATTATAATTTTCGAATTAAAAAAAAAATGGCAAAATGCCCATTCTTTTTCCAAACAAATTGCACATTTTGATTACCCATATACTCATTACAACATGCAAATCATCAAAATCGAATTTCAAGCCCAAGAACATGACTTTCGAAATTTTCAAAAAAAAAAAAAGAAAAATCACAAAAATCAATTTCAAATGAAAAATCAACAAAGAAAATGGAGAGATTTGAAGTATACCGTGCGAAGACTCGGATCAGTGGCCCAATGTTACCACGCATCGGGGTATGGCTCCTCCGCAATCGATTGCGAAAGTGAATAATGCCTCCTCATTCGAACGAGCTCTAATCGCCTCTCCGCGACCGGGCCGCGTCCTTGGCCCTGAATGGCAACTCCCCCGTGTTCCATTGCTTAAAAAATCGAAGAAATCGGAAGAATTTTGAAGCTTTTTGGACCAAAAATGGTGGAGTTCTCGACTTTCTCTCTTTCTCTCTCGTAAAATGCAGAAAATGGTGAGGAAGAAAGAGAAGGGCGGCGGCCCACTTTTAAAACCAGTCTGGGATGCATTCCCCTCCGCGCGGACCAAATTGAAGTGGCAAAAAGACTATTTTGCCCTTTAAAATTCCAGGACTCTGCAGTTTAGTCCTCAACTTAACAGAGTTAACCAGAGTTAATCAAAGTTAACCCCCTTTCAAAAGAGCTTCACGGCCGTAAAACGTAAGCCCGTTCTCCTCCGAGAAAGATAACGGAATCCCGTTTCTTTCATCAATTTCATCAACGGCCGTAAAACGTAAGCCCGTTTTCCCCAGAGAAAGATAACGTAATCCCGTTTCTTTCATCAATATCATCAACGGCCGTAAAACGTAAGCCCGTTCTCCTCCGAGAAAGATAACGAAATCCCGTTTCTTTCATCAATTTCATCAACGGCCGTAAAACGTAAGCCCGTTTTCCCCAGAGAAAGATAACGGAATCCCGTTTCTTTCATCATTATCATCAACGGCAGTAAAACGTAAGTCCGATTTCTCCGAGAAAGATAACGGAATCCCGTTTCTTTCATCAATTTCATCAACGGCCGTAAAACGTAAGCCCGTTTTCCCCAGAGAAAAATAACGGAATTCCGTTTTTTTCATCAATATCATCAACGGCCATAAAACGTAAGCCCGTTCTCCTCCGAGAAAGATAACGGAATCCCGTTTCTTTCATCAATTTCATCAACGGCCGTAAAACGTAAGCCCGTTCTCCTCCGCGAAAGATAACGGAATCCCGTTTCTTTCATCAATATCATCAACGGCAGTAAAACGTAAGTCCGATTTCTTCGAGAAAGATAACAAAATCCCGTTTCTTTCCTCATTATCACCAACGGCCGTAAAACGTAAGCCCATTTTCCCCAGCAAAAGCCAAAGGGATCCATCGATTCCACCCCCAGCAGCCTTTCGAACTACGTAAGGGCTTGATTCCCCAATCAGGATACGTAGATAGCCTACCATAGGTCCAGCCACTCGACCAACATGGTCATCCTTTCCTTCGGCAGCAGACGTAAGACCGATCCCTTCAAATGAAGTCCACCAGAGGACCATCAATCCCAAATCTTTAAGGTTCGAGGCACCTAAAACGCCATCTTCAAGGTCCGAGGCACCTAAAACGCCATCATCTTCAAGGTCTGAGGCACCTAAAACGCCATCATCATCAAGGTTCGAGGCACCTAAAACGCCATCATCTTCAAGGTTTGAGGCACCTAAAACGCCATCATTACCAGGTTGACGCCTCAAAATAGTCATTCCAGGGTCAAAGACCCGAACTACGACTGGCTTGATTCCTCTTAAGGATACGTAGGTAGTCTACCATTAGGTTTAGCCATCAGACCAAAATGGTCATCCCTTTCCCCAGCGGTGCGGATATACAACTTTAGCCATCAGACCAAAATGGTCATGTCCTATCCCCAGCAGAGTTTCTTTCAGCAATCGACTGCAGAACTCGCTTGCCAGGTTGACATCCTAAAACAGTCACTCTAGGGTCAACATCGAAAGACCCGAACTACGACTGGCTTGATTCCTCTTAAGGATACGTAGGTAGCCTATCATTAGGTTCAGCCATCAGACTAAAATGGTCATTCCTATCCCCAGCAGAGCGGATATACAACTCTAGCCACCAGACCAAAATGGTCATTTCCCATCCTCAGCAGAGTTTCTTTCAAAGAATCGATCGCGTAACTCGCTCGCCAGGTTGACATCCTAAAACAGTCACTCTAGGGTCAACATCGAAGGACCCGAACTATGACCGGCTTGATTCCTCTTAAGGATACGTAGGTAGCGTATCACCAGGTTCAGCCACTCGATCACTTGATCATCTCGTCAAATATGGAGCCTTACTCTTATCGACGACCCCGCTTTCTTCGAAAGCACCGTCGCCGAGGGGCTACTGTAATTGCTCCAATTTGAGTTGTTAGCATTTTCGTTAGAAAATTAACGAAAGTCTTAACATTCCTAACATTTCTAACAATTCCTAACTTTTCTAACAAAACAAGGGTAAAGTAGGCATTGCTATTTAAAGATAAACCAAGAAAAGAATCTTAAAAAGAAAAGAAATTGTAAAAAACCCGAATTGGCAAGCTGAAAAGCATAGCCAGTTTGAATTTTCAAAAAAATATTCCTTTGGTCTAAAGCCTGCAGCTGCATTTAATGAACAGTGCACACTGCTTGACTTGTCAGCGCGGATGGTTCTGTAATTTTCAGAGGGCTATAAATTGAACCCCTCAGTCTCAGAAAAAAGCCACAACTTCATTCACAGCAACACCTTGGCGAAAATACTAGAGAAAACAGTGGAAATTCCCTTGAATTGCCACCTTTTTCTCTTGATTATTTTCCCAAATCACACCCACTCACTCTCAAATTCAAAGCTTCAAACACAAACACAAAAGAAGATAGGTATAACCTCCTTCTCCCTACCCTAAAACTCCTTCATCCATGCATGCATTTCAAGCTTCAAAAATGTAATTTATTCATCAACTTATTGTTCATACTTGCTTGACCTAAAAATGTAGTCACCTTGGAATAAATTTCCATGGATGACCATTTAAAAGGTCCAAATCATTTCTTACTCACTCAAAAGTGTTTTCCTAAAATCATTCACTTACAAGTGTTTTTCAAAAATCATTTTCATACACAAAATCTTTCTTTCAAAGGATAAAATTCCCCTTCCCAAGCAAATGAAATGCTTAAAGTCCTAATGTACCCTAAGGATGGCTTGATATAGTAGATCACCATTAAAATGTCTAGTGACTACTAATCAAAGCCTAAAGAAATGGGGACAAGCATGGATGCAAAACCCCCTTTAAAATCACATTTTCCTTCAAGAACATCTTGCTGTCCAGTAGCATTGTTCTAAGACCTCAGTCCATTGTCTAATTTTTTGGACACAGAAGAACTTGGAATTTGGTATTGACTACAAAATACTTTTTGTAGCCAACATCAAGAGCTTTCCAGAAATGTTTTTATTTTATTTTTTTCGTGAGTAAAACTCCCTTTTTCAAATTATTCTCCAATGGTCAGTTCAACAGTCTCTGGAAATCCAGATTTCATATCTGAGATTTCCAGAAGGTTTTGGTCCCTCAAATCATCTCCAAATCAAAAAGTCTTTTTCAGAAACCTTATTTAAGATGTTTTGAACAACTTTCATTCTCGGACTTTCCCCAGATTTTGAAGTTTTAAAGCTCTTAAATCCATTTTAAAATCAAGTGTCCACTGCCTTTTTCATTCTGGCAGAATTGATTTCTAACTTCAAGAAATCTTTTGAGTACCAAAACTCAACCCAAAAATCATACCAAAAATCATGGGACTTTTTTAATGTCTTACAAAGAGTTCCCAATTTTTAGTTTTCTCAGTTTGAACTTATTTTGGCCAAAGGAACACACTCACACACACACACACACACAAATGGTTTTTAAGCTTGGAAGACTCGTTTTACGAGGCATTCCGGGTGAACACTAACGTTCTTCCCGGCGTGTAACGTGACCTCCGAACCCAAATCTCTAATCTCGGGCATTTTTCAAAGTTTTGGCCCTTAAAACAAAAATGGCGTGGCGACTCCGTGTTTTTGATTTTTTTTCGAAAAAGAAAGAGAAAAAATCTTTTTCCGGTGGCACATATCGTTACACTTTCACATTTTTTCTTTTATCTAGATCGGTATTTCATCGCTCGTAGATCACTACCGGCTCTCAATGAAGTTGGCCTGACGTGCTTCCGTGATCTGGTTTGTACAATTATTTAATTTAACAGTTTTGTAGAATTTGAGCATTAGTGTCCATTTTGCAGTAATCTCCCCTTCGTTCTATGAATCTATGAACAATGGTGGCTATTTTATTCTAATACATGTCTACCAAGACTTGAAGGGCAAAGTTAAGGATACCATTATTGCTCTTGTAAGTCTCTGATTTACTTATTTGCTTTCATTTATGTATTTAAATTATAGCTGAAACTAACAGTGCCATAACAGATTGATCAAGAGCAGGAGGGTGAGATTGATAGGGCTTTGCTCAAGAATATTCTCGCTATTTTTGTCGAAATTGGGATGGGGCAAATGGAATACTATGAGAATGACTTTGAAGTGGCATTGCTTAGTGATTATGCTGCTTATTATTCTCGAAAAGCGTCGAATTGGATTATTGATGAGTCTTGTCCTGATTACATGTTGAAGGTGATTTTCCTTATGTTTATGCATTCATTATCTTCTTATATTTGGATGAGTTCTTATTTCTTCGATCGATTTATCAACCGAGGATTGCTTGAAGAAGGAGAGGGAGAGAGTGTCTCATTATTTTGGGACTAAGGCTTTGTTGTTGTTGTTTGTTTGTTTGTTTGATCGTTTGAAGTTTGCCATATCTTGATATTTTACCTGGTGAAGTGGAGTAGTCCCACCCAGAAGGCATGACTTATGTTATGGCGATTTATATATAAGCTTTTTATCCCGTGAAACACTGAAGCCAAGGCGATTCTGTTGTGGCAATAGAAAATCATATTACTGTACATTTTTTCTGTTATATGGATGCAATAAATTTTGAGCTGCAAATTGTTTGAAGAGATTGTACAGTTCTCTTGGTTTAGTTGCTAGATTTCCCTTTGACTCGCATTGTGCCATTAAATTGATCATCAATTTGACTCCATGAAACTGACAAGTGACAATTAATGAATTATGAGGGAAAATGAGGCACCTAAGATTTGAATGTTCTGTGAATGTTTTAATGTGCTAAAACACAAAAATCATTGTTTACTGTTACCAGTTTTGGAGGAGGCCATCTTTTTAGTGCTCTTTTGGAGGAGGCCATCTTTTTAGTGCTTTAGAGCATTTATTTCTCTTTTATCTTTGGATCATTGTCCTTACAAAATGTTAATTCTTGCTTGTTTCTATACCTCTCGCTCCTTTCTTTGCTACTCCAGCTTTACTCAAAATCTGTGCATTATGTATTTGCAGAAGGTACAAAATGAATTGTTGGTCGCATATAGCAGTCAATTGCTTGAAAAAGAGCATTCTGGTTGCCGTGCATTGCTTCAAGATGACAAGGTATTGGTTGCTTTATTGTGTTGATTAGCTTTGCATATCCCGTTGTGCAGAGAAAATTTAGTATATTTACTTGATCTCAGGAGGATGACTTGTCAAGGATGTTTAGGCTATTTTCAAAAATAAACAAAGGGCTGGATCCCGTTGCTAATATATTCAAACATGTACTGGTTGTGGTTCAGGTCAACATCTTTTTTTGATGATATAGCTTGTGTTGCTAATGTTTGGTGTGGGTTTGATGCAGCATGTTACTGCTGAAGGTATGGCTTTGGTCCAACAAGCCGAGGATGCAGCGAGTAACAAGGTAAGATTTCTTACAACAGTAATATATTATGGCCTTTCTTCTTTCTGATCCCATCATAGAATATCTTATGTTTAAACTTCATGTTCAATTGTCAACGATATTCATTCACTTATGAATATTTGCTTTTCTGTATACGCATGACAAGATTGGAGCCTTGATGATGTCTTTTTGATCTTCAACATCAACTTCAATTTCTAAACTTCGATGTTTTAGACTAGATTATAGCCATGATTATACTTTTGTACATGTTTAATTTCAGACAAATGCTTAATAGTAGCAAATGCTTTATATAAATAGTTGTTAGATTTGACTTACTAGAATGAATTATTTAGGATTTTTGTTTAAGCACTTGTATCACCGTTTGTGAATTTTTATGGAAATTTATGCATTACGGTTAAAATGGTCATTTAACTATTTTATTGCTACAAAATGTATTACAATGAATATATAGTACACTAGGTTTTATAATTAAAAAAAATTATATATCACAGTTTTGAATTGTGTTACAAATATGAAAAATACACATTATGGTATCATTTGCCACGTTAATTACCAATACAAATAATAATTTATATGTCGCACATAACTTTTGTGACGGTTCCAAATTGTCACAAGTATTACAAATTGCACCGTTTTTAAAATGTCACAACAACCGTGGCAAATAAAAAATACTATTTGTCACGGTTTAGAAAATGTCACAACAACCGTGACAAATAAAAAATAACATATATCACACTTATTGTGCTACGGTTTTTAACCGTGACCATAACCGTAGCAAATACTATTTGTCACGGTTTAGAAAACGTAGAACAGTATAAGCGACGCTCACAAAAGCCCCGGACGTAGAAAACGTGACAAAACCGTGGTAAATACTATTAGCCATGGTTTTATCTCTATTTACCACGGTCCGACGACCGTGGCAAAAAACCCTGATTCTTGTAGTGTGTGTATTCTTTGTTACATATTGTGTTTTGTCAAATCAAATGAATGACATTTGTAGTCTAGTTGGTCAATAAATGAATGACATCAGGAAACATGTTATTATCATGGAATCTAGTTGTTTTGTCCACACACATATTGTATAGTCTAGTTGCTCAACTCATCTCCATTATTTGTCAAGAGTCAGGAATCCAATAAATTATAGTTGTTGAAGTTGATTTGTCATATCCAATTTCACCCGTTAATAATCCAATATTTATAGATGCTCCGTCAGTATTGTAACACACATTCAAGCTCAACAATTCCAAATATCACTCACTATTAAACATGTCTTGTAGTTATTATGTTCCAAGCAACAACTCATCATCCAACTCTTCATCTAACTCTTCAGATGAAGATAATATAATGACTAACAATTATAATGAAGTTTGTGCTATGGCTAGCTATGTCAGCCAAAATTTGGTGCCAAAATTTATGCAACCACTACCCACTCCTCATTGTCGTATCCGCATTGAACGTTATCGTGAGGAAGGTCATGTAATTCTCTTTAGTCAATACTTTGTTCCCTGGTGAACGAATAAAAAAACTAATTTATATCACTAATTTATAAAATAAAATAAATATTTTTTTTATTAATACTTTGCTCCCAGGTGAACGATAATTTTTTAATTCTTCTAAGGCACATGGAACAAAAATAGTCATTCTACTCAAAATTTAAGCACTACACTCGCGCTACTTCATAATTTTCACGACACTCACCATCATATATAGCTAAATCAACCAAAAAACAAATCCAAACCCAACAAAATGATTGGGAATTCAACATATTTACCCCTTATAAAATATAGGAGTGGATTTTCTCAAATTTGCAATCGAAATAAATAAATAAAGAATCAACAATAATCTATGAATGAAACCAACACCAATCTGTCCATTACTCAAAATCTTCTTTGATAAATGAAGCAATTAAAAACAATTGCTACGTAAATATCAATGTGTAAAAAAAGATTGCTTCATCATTCAACAACAAATAAAAAACAAACATGTGAAGCAAAGGGGAGTGTTGAACCGCAACCATATTAGAGGTAGGGAGAAACCAAATTATTGGAGGATTTTGTGTCGCAAATGTGGCAGGAGATTAGGAAGATGGAGGTGGCAGGAGATTAGGCAGATAACTGTTGGAGGTGACTTTAGTGTTCAAATTTGGAAATGCTTTCAGATATGGAGTGAAGATTTTGTATGAGGCGCCCGCCCCAACATGGCCAGGCGCCCGCCTCAAGTTGTTCTTGCCAAGGGTGTTTCTTCTGTCTTCCAGGCGTACGCCACCTTTCCTTCCATGCGGCCGCCTCGCCTGCCGAGGTACTCCCCTGTTGTTGCTAAAGCCCAAGCGGCCGCCTCACTCCTTGCATGCGCCCGCCTCATGAAATACCAACAGGCACTCGTCTATTGCTGTTCCCACTTCAGTACATGGCTTGGTTAATGTATCAATATTTATTTGTATGTCTCTTAGAAACTAGAACAGTCACATATGTCTTGTATATATACCTCTGTTGATCAATGGAAAATTCAATCATCTTGAAAATTATGAAGAATTACTTTTGTATTATAAAGACACAATGTAAATTGTATTGCAAGATGATTGAATTTTCCATTGATCAACAGAGGTATATATACAAGACATATGTGACTGTTCTAGTTTCTAAGAGACATACAAATAAATATTGATACATTAACCAAGCCATGTACTGAAGTGGGAACAGCAATAGACGAGTGCCTGTTGGTATTTCATGAGGCGGGCGCATGCAAGGAGTGAGGCGGCCGCTTGGGCTTTAGCAACAACAGGGGAGTACCTCGGCAGGCGAGGCGGCCGCATGGAAGGAAAGGTGGCGTACGCCTGGAAGACAGAAGAAACACCCTTGGCAAGAACAACTTGAGGCGGGCGCCTGGCCATGTTGGGGCGGGCGCCTCATACAAAATCTTCATGGAGCCTCTTACCTATGGAGAAGAGTGCTAAACTACTGCATCTCGAAGGTTGAACACTACCATCTAGAAGGTAGGGTGAAACTAGTTGATTGACAGAGTTTGCGTTACAGAGGTGGCCATAGATGAGGAAGATGACCTGTGAAGGTGACTTTGGCATTCAGATCTGGACATGCTTCCAGATCTGAAATCTCTCACCTTCATTTTTCTCTCTTTCACAAGTAGGATGTCAGTCGGGAAGAAAAGAGAGGGAGGGAGAGGTGGTGTTGGGTTCGCCGATGGAGTGGGTCTGCGCCAGAGTGAGGGAGAGAGAGAGTTGGATCCTTCATTGATCAAAAAACCATTTATGCTATAAAAAAGAAAGGGAAAACCTATTTGAAGATTCTTGACTTTTATACAAACCTAGCACCTTTCTTCATCTTGAGTTCACCGCCACATCCCTGCACCATTTTTTTCTTCTTTCTTCTCTTGTTCTCCAATCTCCCTCTTCTTGTATGGACTTTTAAAAGCATGGATGGGCACACTCGAAAAATCAAAAACTAGGATGGAGACGTTATAGGCTAATACCAGATTATATTTTCCCCGCTATGTTGTAGATAGTTGCTTGGAAAAACTATCTTAGGGATGCAATGCCTATCACAATAAGAATATCGATGACCGTAATTCATAGTGTTCTTGGAACAGAACTCAAGCCCTGAAAATTATAAAAACTCATGGAGAATTCAGAAAATAGAGAAGAAGAATGGTTACTCGTACTACTGCCCGACTTACAACCTCTATTTATACTAACCGAAGAGGCGGAGACACCCTATTGGAAAAGGCATAATCCCGTTCTAGAATATGCACAAAGCCTATTATGGAAATTCTTTAAATAACAACTATTTTAAACTACAGTTAATAACGTATAAAATATGACCATTATACTTTCTTTGTTGATTCTCTTCTCGTACTTCATTATATATATACTCCCTCCGTCATTTATCTTGACACACTTCTTTCTATTTTTAGTCATCTTGTGGCACCTTCCAAAAATAGCAAAGTTTTTATATTTTTATATTCACTCTACCCCACCACTCATTCTCTCTCTTCATTTTCTACCACACATTTATTCAACCAAGCATTACTTATTTACACATCATTCTCTCTTCATTTTCCACCACACATTTTTTATTTTATTATTCTTTTCCTGGTTTTGAACTTGGGTGTCAAGTATAGTGGGACGGAGGGAGTATACTAGTACATATCCCGTGTCCAAGGACACGGGTGTGTTTTTTTTTTTTTTTTCAAATTAATTTTTTTTTTAATTTTTTAAAAAAATAAAAAAATCAGTTACTTAATTAATTTAAGTAAACCGTCCTAAAGCCCACTCTTAGCCCAAACCCAAAGTCTTAGCTCAAACTCAAAGTCTTAGCACAAATTAAGGGCAAAATAGAAAACAGACTAAATAGTGAGGGCAAAATAGGGAAAAACCCCTCCGGAACTGTTCATAAAACTGTTCACGGAGGGGTTTAATTTATACTATATATATATATATATATATATATATTGTTGTGGGTATTTTTCAGCATGGTGACATCTTCAGTTGCTCTTTCATATCACGATGTTATTTCATTGTGAGAATTATCTAATATTTACTTATTTGTTTTCTTTTAATATCTTTATTATAATTTTACAGCAAATAAGAGAGATAAACGCGGGATATTTCCAAACACGTTCAACTCCTCTTCAAACGACAAAGATGACTAGGTCTCATGGACGTTGGGAGGATAAGCTTGGATGCCGAGATTTTAGGAACTACATTTTACCCGTTAATAGTTTATCCTATTTAAGGGGAGATGGAGATGAAAAATAGCACGCTTTTTACACACACTAAGCACGTCTCATTTGTAATCCTCTCCATCATCTTCCGCAGTTGTAACTCAATTATTATAGTGAAACTTTTAAGGTTGGAGACCTAACTCTCGGGGTTTTTTCCAAAGAGGTTATTATCTCTAAGGTTTTCCTCGTTAACAAATCGTTGTGTCATTCTTTCTTTTCATGTCTTTGTTCCATATAGTCGAATTCCACAGTCCCCTCCTTGTTATTTAAATCCATACACTTGTCAAAGTTAAGATTCTGCATTATTGTTTTTTCTACCAAAACAATTTGGCGCCCACCGAGGGGCCGCGTGGTTTATCGATTATTTGGATCATTTCCTAAGCAAATTCATCATGTCTACACCTCCCAATGTGTCCGCCGTCGGCAAGGGTACCGCCGTCACTCCAACATCAGGAGGTAGAACCAGCTTGTTGCCGCCACCTCCTCAGATCGGACCTCAGCAAACTCAACCTACAAAGACTTCACAAAAGGAAGCAACCTCTTCCAATGTGGATGCTGACATCCGGAGTGTCCTGACCAGGTTGAATCAGAGGCTGGACCAGCAAGACAGCAATTCGAAGGTGCTGGCCAATTCTATGATTAAGATGCAGAAAGCTCAACAGCTCATCGCATCTCGGCTTGACAACATCTCACCATTGCGTGCAAGAAACCTCAACTTCGACAGCACCGAAGGATCTACGCTTCTGAGTAAATTTATCCCAATGGGTAGTCCGCCTCAAACTCATCAGCCGACATCCTTAATGATGTCAACATCTTTGCCCGGGGACACCCTAATGACGCCACCTTCCGCAGGATTCACCCAGTTCATCCCATTCACTGACAACACCACTGTCACAACAACCACGGACAACTCTGGTTTGCTAAATAATCTTTTCAATAATAATAATTTCAATCGTATTTCGATGGCTGACCCTTTTGCAGGAAACCCACTAGCCAAACAGATGCAGGATCTCAGGGAGCTGATAATGAACGTGCCAGGCATAACTCCTCCAATCCAACCAGTGACTCAGAACTGCTACAATCAATCCCGGTTTGTCCCAGCAATTGCAAATGTCGACATCCCGAAGCGTTTCAATGTTCCATCTATGAAGTTGTATGACGGCAGCACAGACCCAGAGGAGCATGTTGCCCACTATCAAGAAAAGATGGACATAGTCCATATTCCGCTTCAATTCCGGGAGGCTTGCTTGTGCAGAGGATTTAGATCGACCTTGGTTGGACCAGCTCTCAAATGGCTGATTAGGCAGCCCCTAGGTTCAATTGGTTCATACGCCCAGCTTATCAACATGTTCTATAACCAATTCTCATGCAGTCGACAATTTGAGAAGCTGACAAGTGACCTCTATAATGTGACCCAGCAGCCTAATGAGACTCTGAAAGAATATGTCCACCGGTTCAATAAGGAAGTGCTAGAAATTCCCAATCTTGACATGTCGACAGCCACAGAAGCATTCAAAATGGGACTGAAGAAAGATTCACAGTATTATCAAGATTTGGTGATGACTCCTTGTAAGCGGTTGGAAGAAGTCAGGAGCAGGGCATTGAGATTCATAAGATTGGAGGAAGATGAGCTGTGAAGATCGAAATCCTCATCCAAGTTGTCGACATATGATAACCCAGACAGGAAGACTGAATCATCCCATCGCAGGAACAACCGTTCCAATCCTTATTCGAGAATTGATAGCAACAAAATTAATTCAATAGAGGGTGAGGATGAAGATAGTGATAATGTGTCTAACATTTCTGATTATTGTTTTTCTGTTGACATTTCAGGTGTACTCGGTGCAATGGGCAACTTGGGAGACAAAGCCAGATGGCCAAAGAAGACGGATAAGACCACGGGATGGCGTGAAAAATCAAAATGGTGCGCTTACCATGAAGACTTTGGGCATGTTACTGAAGATTGCATCGCACTAAGAAAGGAGATCAGTTACTTGCTCTCAAAGGGACATCTTAAGGAGTTACTGGGATCCAGAAAGAAGAAGGCTGAAAATGCAGAAGCTCCTCATGAAGTCGAAAGACCAGTTTCTCCCCCAGCATCAACAAAGGTGATTAATTTCATTAGTGGAGGTTCAGAAATTTGTGGCACATCCTATTCTGCCGCAAAGAGACATGCTAAGGAGTCAAAAGAGGAGAAGCCAGAAAGACAACCCAGGATGTCGACACCTTGCCAGGATCCAATCACCTTTGATGAGAGTGATCAGGATAATTTGTTGGAACCCCATCATGATGGCCTAGTTATTTCCTTGCAGATCGCCAATTGTACCATCCGGCGTATCCTGGTGGATGGGGGTAGCTCTGTCAATCTCATTATGTTGAGCACCCTCAAGGAAATGAACATCCCAGAATCGGAGATCGTCAAGAAATCCTCAGTATTGGTAGGCTTCAGTGGTGAAGTCAAAGAAACGGTGGGGGAAATAAAGCTTCCAATCTACTCAAAAGGCCTCAACACCATGGAGCGGTTCTGTGTAATTTATTATGCAACATCCTACAATGTCATTCTTGGAAGACCGTGGATTCATGGGATGAAGGCTGTACCCTCCACTTACCATCAGTGTGTGAAGTTCCCAACACCTTGGGGTGTCGCTAAAATATACAGTGATCAGCAGGTGGCCAAGGAGTGTTATAAGACTTCGATGAAGGCGTTGACATCTCCCAAACAAGCATAGCAATTACAGAGGAAAGTACGTGAAGTCCTGGAGGCTAGGGAGAACGATGAGAAAGAAGTATTACTAGATCCTTCCAATTCGAACATCAAGGTACTTATTGGCAATGACATCCCATTAGATATAGAAGAAAAGCTTGTGGACCTATTATGAAGCAGAGTAAAGAGTTTTGCTTGGAGGCATGATGACATGATCGGCATCAGCAAAGATGTCATCACTCACAAACTTAACATAGATCCTAGTTTTAAACCAGTGCACCAAAAACGTAGAAAGTTCGCAGAAACAAGAAACTAGGTCATCAAGGAAGAAGTAGAGCGCTTACTCAAAGCCAACATGATCTGAGAGGTAGATTATCCAAGATGGTTAGTAAACGTGGTTGTGGTTGAGAAGAAGAATGGGAAATGGCGATTCTGTGTTGAATTCACCGACTTGAATAAAGCCTGTCCAAAAGATCCTTTCCCTTTGCCTCACATAGATTCGTTAGTTGATGCCACCTCCGGACATGAGCTCCTCACCTTCATGGACGCATCCTCAGGATTCCAACAAATCCAGATGGAGCCATCTGACCAGGAGGACACCGCCTTCATAACGCCCACAGGTATTTATTGTTATATTGCTATGCCTTTTGGACTAAAAAATGCAGGTGCAACATATCAGAGGCTCGTCAACAAAATGTTCAAAGATCAGATTGGGGACACAATGGAAGTATATATTGACGACATGGTAGTAAAATCCAAGAATGCCGAAGATCACATAAGCAACCTATCTCAAGCCTTCGACATCTTGGATTGTTTCAATATGAAACTTAATCCAGCTAAATGCAACTTTGGAATGAAAGCAGGGAAGTTTTTGGTTTATATGGTTACTAAAAGAGGCATTGAAGCTGCCCCAGAACAAATACATGCTATTGTCAACCTTTCGTCACCTCAATCTGTCAAGGATGTCCAAAGATTGACAGGAAAGACTGCTGCACTCACCAGGTTCATTTCAAAATCCTCGGATCGATGTAAACCTTTCTATGACATCCTAAGGAAGAACAAGAAGTTCCAGTGGGAGAACCAGCATGAAGAAGCCTTTCAGGAGCTCAAGCAGATGCTCTGGCAAACATAGGTTCAGCCTTCAAAAGCATTTCGCAGACAAGATTCCCAATTGTGCATGTTGACATCCCAGCAATTGATCGTCTTGAGCTGTTCGTTCTAGATGTCGACATACCTTTCCCTCCGGTAGCAACTTCTTGGACAGCTCCTATTATCAAGTATCTATTAGATGATACAGTCCCAGCCGATGATAAAAATGCTAGAGCCTTCAGGGTAAGAGTATCTAAGTATTTACTTATTGATAACCTTTTGTTTAGAAAATATGCTGCAGGTCACTACTTAAGATGTCTAGAAGCAGACCGAGCCCATCAGGTTCTAAAGGAGCTGCATGAAGGACAGTGTGGAAATCATATCGGGGGCAGAAGTCTGCATACCAAGGCTCTTAGGATGGGTTATTTTTGGCCCACAATGAGAAGAGACGCCGCAGAATATGCAAAGAAATGTGACTCCTGTCAACGACATGGTGACATCCCGCATCAGCCAGCTGAATTGCTACATCCTATCCTGTCGCCATGGCCGTTTATGATTTGGGGAATGGACATTGTAGGAAAATTACCCAGGGCCCTAGGAGGAAAAGTATTTCTACTAACCATGACAGACTATTTGTCAAAATGGGTAGAAGCTGAGGCGTACGTGCAAGTCCGAGATAGAGAAGTTATCTCTTTTATCAAAAGAAATATATTCAGCAGATTTGGGATACCTTCAGAGATTATTTGTGATAACGGCTCCCAGTTTATTAGTAGGAAAACCTAGAATTTCTTGAATAGTTGGGGAGTCAAGATGGTGACATCTTCACCTGTTCACCCTCAAGCGAATGGACAAACAGAGTCCAGCAACAAGATTATCATAAGCAACTTAAAAAAGAGACTGGACCAAAAGAAAGGAAGATGGGCAGAAGAGTTACCAATGGTTTTATGGGCTGACAGGATGACATCTAAGAATGCTACTGGTCAGACTCCCTATTCACTTGTATTTGGGACAGAATCAGTTATTCCAGCAGAAGTACTTGTACCTACGGCCAGATACAGTTTGTTGACATCTGAACATAATAAAGACATCTTGACATATGACTTGGATACCGTAGACGAACTAAGGGACATGGCCAAAGTTCGGATGGCAGCATATCAACAAAGGGTAGCCAGGTCTTACAACAAAAACGTAAGGGTTAGAAGGTTTAAAGTAGGAGACTTAGTCCTACGAAAGGCATTCCAAAATACAAAGGAACTCAATGCAGGCAAGCTCGCCCCAAAGTGGGAAGGACCCTACCTAATAGATGCACAGGCCGGGAAAGGAGCATATCGTCTGTCAACCTTGGATGGCCAAATGATACCACGGAGTTGGAACGCCATTCACCTTAAAAGGTATTACATCTAAACAATGCCCCCCTTAAACTCATCTCATCCCAGGTATGGACAATCCTTTATTTATTTGTAACCTTTCATTTCCTTATTTACTGTTTTCTTACTTCTCTGCAAATCAAGATGTCACTAACACAACTTGTGGAGGGGCGTCAACATAGTTGACGTCCATTTTTAACATGTCTCTGTCATATGAGGTGTTGACATACGGAAATGGGGACATGTCGAAAGTACGCAAAGACAGAAGGACAACGAATTTTCCTCCGTCAGAGACTGGCCATCTCTTCTCAAGTAAAGGTACACAATCCCTTCTAAGGTTTAAAGAGTTAATTATCTCTTTCTTAAGATGTTAGGTTACCACACCTTCGCCTGGAGCGCAAGTTATCTCTTTAATTGAGGTGTGGGGTGGGCCTATATGGGTAAACTCATATAGCTTACCCATTCCCACTCAGTTAAATGATTGATCTTATGTTTTATTCTTATGGTTATGACATGTACGTGTCATCTTAAGAAGTGTCTACTGCTTTGACATGCTATCATGTCACCTTACAAACTTAACATGTGATCATCCAAAGAAAATTTCAAACCAAGCCTTGACATGCTTGAAAATTACCAAACCATAATTAAACTAAAGTTACCATAAGAACATCCCTAAAAAGTTAAACCAACATCCAAACAGCTAAAGTTAAAACGCAAAAGTGTTGGACCAACCCAACACATAAAAGAAATTGTCTTCGGTCCTTATGGACCTATTACATAACCAACAAAATTAAAATTGCCTTTGGGATTCCACCCCAGTAATACCAGCAAAAAACCAGAACAAACTTTTTTTACCTTTTTCAGATGGCATCTGCCTCAGGTGTTGCTTTGGGAGTAACTTCTCCAACCTCTGCTGCATCCTTTGCAATTGCTTCATGTGGGCTTGATGACACCTCACCCTCATCCCATTTTGAGAAATCCCATTTTTGAAAATTCTTCTTTCCCTTCACCTTTCTTTATCATTATCCTGCCTGGATACAATAGAAAAGGATAAATTGATTAGGCAGAATCATTGCATAGAAAGTGATTAATCAAAGTTCAAAGTTCATTGAATTTCTAATTCATTATCATTTTTTTTGGCCAATCAGTGAATAAAATCAACTGAAAAGGAAATCATTCTCTAGAGCATTCCCTTTTTGCTTTAATTCTACGCGGTAGACATATACGATCTACTGGCTCACCTGTCAGCTTGGAGAAGTAGGCATATTCCTTATTGATATCCCAATTCTGAGCCTTTCCTTCCTGGAACTCCTTCATCATCTTGATCTTAAACTGGGAAACGGTTTTAGCAGCAGCCAATTTGCAAGAACCTTTCACTTCTGCAATCTCCTTAAGGTGATCTTCCTCACTTTTTGCCAAACTGTCCAATAGGTCCTTTACCGTCTTCTCCTGCTCTTCCAACGTCTTAACTTGTTGCTCCAAGGTCTTTTCATGCCCCTTCACCTTGTTCTCTAACATTATCTTCTCCTTCTTAACCAAAGCAACATCAGCCTTAGATTTCTTCTTCAACAACTCCATTTCCTTTACCAAATTTTCCAAATACCCTACAGCCTGTAAAATAATAACTTGATATCAAAAGGTGTTATAAAAACTTTTGAATCAGTCAAAACCCAGTTAGTAACATCTTACCCCAGCTGCAAAACTCATACATTTCTTCTTGAACTCTCCTACTGGCATTCCTTCAAAAGTATCTCCAACATCAATTACCTCCTCTTGAATAGCCTTTCTCTTTTTCACCCTAGAGCCAATACCTGCGCTCTCATCTAAAACAGGGATCTTCTTAGGAACAGGCGGAGGTTTCATATCTATCTTTAGAGCGGAGTCTTCAAACATGGCTTCAATGTCGTCAAGATCAAAATCTGATCCTGAAACAACTGGTTTGGAAACTGCATTGACATATGAATATTGTCAAGAAGTATAATGCATCAGATTGATAAACTAAAGTAAAAAGACAACATGCTTACCTGTAGACATAATGACGGAGGTTGATGCTTTTTGATCTTCCGGAACAACCAGAGGTGATTCCAGTAGTCCCCTAGGAGATCTCTTGTCCAAGGAAAGCTTGAAAAATTCGTCAACTTTTGCCAAGGTGTCTTCCGCCGGTGGGAATAATTCTCCCCAGTCAATATCTGAAAAAAGGTTAGAGCAATTACGACTTCAGTTTGTTTCAAGAATAGAAAATCACAAAGTTAGAAATTCAAGTACCTCCCTTGTTCCACTCGCTTGATACCTCATTCCCTTCTCCAATGGATGCCCTATCAATAAAGAAAAACCTATTTTTCGATCCCTTATCACTCGAAGATGTGGTGCTCATTAAGGAGTTCCTACCTGACCATTTCTTAAAAAGATATCTTTTTGAACCAAAAGGTTGAAGATCATACGAATAGGCTATCTCATGAAGCCCTAGGTTTAAACCATTCTCCCTGTTCACTTGGATAATAAAAGCAAAAATTCTCCAAGCCATGGGCATCAGTTGAGGATAAGCAAGTTGAGTCTTTTGAAAAAAATTCAGAAACCAACAATGGGAAGGGGTAGCTAAATAGAAGAAAGGGATACTCAAGAAAGCAAATCCATTTGTCGGAAACAAAGTCGGACCTAAGATTTACAGAAAAAGGGTGAAAGATTGCACCTTTAGGGAAGTAGCATTGTTGCTTAAGTAATTCGATTTGGGCATCGCTAAACAAACAAGTCTCCTCATCCGGTTTTGCAAGAAGATTTTAAAAAACAAAATCATCAAGGCTAATCTCTATGGGACTTTGTGGGATTGGGGCACTCATAGTTTTGGACGAACTCCACCTAGTCCTACCCATGATTGACAAACAAAAGAGAGAAGTAAACAATGGAGGAAAGTAAGAACGATGGATTTTACCTTGCAGAGAACACCCGTAGTGAGGAAGGACGGTATGGAAGGTTTGAGAAGTATATTGAACCATAAAAGCGGTTATTTAAATTAAAAAAGAGCTCTAATTCCAAAAAACCAATTTTTCCTAAATTTACTTCCCAATCGTCCATTTCCTCCACGTTTCACTATACCCGTCCTATCATGCAAGCTGGCAGTTGGGCATTTATTGGGAGAAAAACATTTGCCTCTTCAGTTTCCAAGATAGTCAAATGTTTTTAGGGACAAATTGTTGTGGGTATTTTTCAGCATGGTGACATCTTCAGTTGCTCCTTCATATCACGATGTTATTTCACTGTGATTATTATCTAATATTTACTTATTTGTTTTCTTTTAATATCTTTATTATAATTTTACAGCAAATAAGAGAGATAAACGCGGGATATTTCCAAACACGTTCAACTCCTCTTCAAACGGCAAAGATGACTTGGTCTCATGGACGTTGGGAGGATAAGCTTGGATGCCGAGATTTTAGGAACTACATTTTACCCGTTAATAGTTTATCCTATTTAAGGGGAGATGGAGATGGAAAATAACACGCTTTTTACACACACTAAGCACGTCTCATTTGTAATCCTCTCCATCATCTTCCGCAGTTGTAACTCAATTATTATAGTGAAACATTTAAGGTTGGAGACCTAACTCCCGGGGTTTTTTCCAAAGAGGTTATTATCTCTAAGGTTTTTCTTGTTAACAAATCGTTGTGTCATTCTTTCTTTTCATGTCTTTGTTCCATATAGTCGAATTCCACAGTCCCCTCCTTGTTATTTAAATCCATACACTTGTCAAAGTTAAGATTCTGCATTATTGTTTTTTCTACCAAAACATACATATATATATATATATATATATATATATATATATATATATGTATATATATATATATATATATATATGTATGTATATATATATATATATATATATATATATATATGTATATATATACATATATATATGTATATATATACATACATATATATATATATATATACATATATATACATATATATATATATATACATATATATACATATATATATATATATACATATATATATATATATACATATATATATATATATATATATATATATATATATATATATATATATATATATATGTTGTGGGTATTTTTCAAAGATGGTGACATCTTGATTGATCCCGCATATCAAGATGTCATTCCACCGTAAGTATCGTTTTTAATATTTATTTATTTAATATTTCCTAATATACGTATTCTTATTTTCCAAGAATTAAGAGAGAAATACGGGATATTTTCCACTCACGTTCAACACATCTTCAACGGCAAGGACGAATTGGTCTCACGGAGGTTGAGGAGGATAAGCTTCTATCCCGAGATTGTAGGAACCGTATTTGACTTATTCATACTTACTTATATTTAAGGGGAAATGGAGACGGAACACACTCACTCCCATATACGCACACACTTTACACACAAGCTACTTGTAATCCTCTCCATTATCTTCCAAAGTTGTATTCGTGATCATCATAGTGAAACTTTTAAGGTTGGAGACCTAACTCCCGGGTTTTTTTCCAAAGAGGTTATCACCTCTAAGGTTTTCCTCGTTAACAAATCGTGGTGTTATTGTTTCTTTTCTTGCTTTTGTTCCATATAATCGAATTCCACAGTCCCCTTCTTATTGTTTAATCCACACACTAGTCAAAGTTAAGATTCAACTAAATTATTTTTTCTACCAAAACAATTTGGCGCCCACCGAGGGGCCTCGTGGTTTATCGGTTATTTGGATCATTTTCTAAGCAAATTCATTATGTCTGCACCCCCCAATGTGTCCGCCGCCGACAATAGTCCTGCTGTTGCTCCAACATCAGGAGGTAGAACCATCTTGTTGCCGCCACCTCCTCAGACCGGACCTCAGTAAACTCAACCTACGAAGACTCCACAAAAGGGAACGACCTCTTCCAATGTAGATGCCGACATCCGGAGTATCCTGACCAAGTTAAATCAGAGGCTGGACCAACAAGACAGCAATTCGAAGGTGCTGGCCGATTCCATGATTAAGATGCAAAAACATCAACAGTTCATCTCATCTCGGCTTGACAACATATCGCCATTACGTGCGAGGAACCTCAACTTCGACAACACAGAAGGACCTACACTTCAGAGTGAATTTATTCCAATGGGTAGTCCGCCTCAAACTCATCAGCTGACATCCTTAATGATGTTAACATCTTTGCCCGGGGACACCCTGATGACGCCACCCTCTGCAGGATACACTCAGTTCATCCCATTCATCGACACAGCCATGGCCCTGTCCCTCATGACTACTACGGACAACTACGGTTTGCTAAATAATCTTTTCAATAATAATAATTTCAATCGTATTCCTAGGGCTGACCCTTTGGCGGGGAACCCACTAGCCAAACAGATGCAGGATCTTAGAGAGCTGATAATGAACGTGCCAGGCGTAACTCCTCCAACCCAACCCGGTGACTCAAAACTGCTACGATCAATCCCGGTTTGTCCCACAATTGCAAATGTCGACATCCCGAAGCGATTCGGTGTACCATCTATGAAGTTGTACGATGGTACCACGGATCCGGAAGAACACGTTGCCCACTATCAAGAAAAGATGGACATCATCCATATTCCTCTTCAATTAGGGAGGCACAGCATGCGGGGATTTGGATCAACCTTGTCTGGACCAGCCCTCAAATGGTTGATTAGGCAACCTCTAGGTTCAATTGGTTCTTACGCCCAGCTTATCAACATGTTCTATAACCAATTCTCATGCGATCGACAATTTGAAAGGTTGACAAGTGATCTCTACAATGTGACCCAACGGCCTAATGAAACTCTAAAGGACTATGTCCACCGGTCAATAAGGAAGTGCTAGAAATTCCCAATATTTACATGTCGACGGCCACGAAGCATTCAAAATGGGGTTGAAGAAGGATTCACGGTATTACCGAGATTTGGTGATGACTCCTTGTAAGCGGTTGGAAGAAGTCAGGAGCAGGGAAGTGAGATTCATAAGACTGGAGGAAGACGAGCTGCGAAGATCGAAATCCTCATCCAAGAGGTCGACATAGGACAACCCCGACAGAAAGACCGAATCGTCCCAGCGCAGGAACAACCGTTCCTATCCTTATCCGATAATTGACACTAGCAAAATTAATTCAATAGACGGTGAGGATGAAGATAATGATAATGTGCCTAACATTTCGATTATTGTTTCTCTGTTGACATTTCGGGTATACTGCGTGCAATGGGCAACCTTGGGGACAAAGCCGAGATGGCCAAAAGACGGATACAGCCACGGGATGGCGTGACAAATCAAAATGGTACGCTTACCATGAAGACTTTGGACATGTCACCGAAGATTGCATCGCATTAAGAAAGGAGATCGATTACTTGCTCTCGAAAAGGACATCTTAAGGAGTTCTTGGGATCCGAAATAAGAAGGCCGAAAATGCGGAAGCTCCTCATGAAGCCGAAAGACCCGATCTCTCCCCGGCACCAACAAAGGTGATTAATTTCATTAGTGGAGGTTCGAAATATGTGGAACATCCTATTCTCGCTGCAAAACGACATGCTAAGGAGTCAAAAGAGGAGAAACCGAAAGACGGCCCGGGATGCCGACATCTTGCCAGATCCAATCACCTTTGATGAAAGCGATCGAGATAACTTGCCGGAACCCCATCACGACGGTCCTAGTTATTTCCTTGCAGATTGCCACTCGTACAATCCGGCGCATCCTAGTTGAAGGGGGTAGCTCTGTTAATCTTATCATGTTGGGCACCCTTAAGGAAATGAACATCCCGAGAATCGGAGATCATTAAGAAATCCTCAGTCTTTGGTAGGCTTCAGCGGTGAAGTCAAAGAAACGGTGGGGGAGATAAAGCTTCCAATATACTCGAAGGGTCTCAATACCATGAAACGATTCTGCGTAATTGATTGCGCAACATCTTACAATGTCATTCTTGGAAGACCGTGGATTCATGGAATGAAGGCCGTACCCTCCACTTACCATCAGTGTGTGAAGTTCCCAACACCTTGGGGTGTCGCTAAGATTTACAGTGTTCAACAGGTGGCCAAGGAATATTACAAAACTTCAATGAAGGCGTCGACATCTCCAAAACAAGCATAGCAATTACCGAAGAAAGTACGTGAAGTCCTGGAAGCCAGGAAGGATGATGTGAAAGAAGTATTGCTAGACCCTTCCAACCCGGAAATGAAAGTACTTATAGGCACTGACATCCCACCAGAAATAGAAGAGAAGCTTGTGGACCTATTAATAAGTAGAATAAGGAGTTTTGCTTGGAAACATGATGACATGACAGACATCAGCAAAGATGTCATCACTCACAAACTTAACGTAGGTCCTAGCTTTAAACCAGTACACCAGAAACGTAGGAAGTTTGCAGAAACCAGAAACCAGATCATCAAGGAAGAGGTAGAGCGCCTACTCAAAGCCAACATGATACGAGAGGTCGATTATCCAAGATGGTTAGCAAACGTGGTTGTGGTAGAGAAGAGAAACGGGAAATGGCGAGTCTGTGTTGACTTCACAGACCTGAATAAAGCCTGTCCAAAAGATCCTTTCCCTTTGCCACACATAGACTCGTTGGTTGATGCCACTTCCGGACATGAGCTCCTCACATTCATGGACACTTCCTCAGGATTTCAACAAATCCAGATGGAACCATCTGACCAAGAGGACACCGCCTTCATAACACCCACATGTATTTATTGTTATATTGCTATGCCTTTTGGTCTAAAAAATGTAGGTGCAACATATCAGAGGCTCGTCAACAAAATGTTCAAAGATCAGATTGGGGACACAATGGAAGTATACATCGACGACATGGTAGTAAAATCCAAGAAAACCGAAGATCACATAAGCAACTTATCCCAGGCCTTTGACATCTTGGATTGTTTCAATATGAAGCTTAACCCAGCTAAATGCAACTTTGCAATGAGGGCAGGGAAGTTTCTGGGCTATATGGTTACTAAAAGAGGCATTGAAGCTGCCCTAGAACAGATACGTGCTATTATCAACTGTCGTCACCTCAATCTGTCAGGACGTCCAAAGATTGACGGCCAGAAAGATTCTTTGCACTCACCCAGATTCATTTCAAAATCCTCGGATCGATGCAAACCTTTCTATGATATCTTAAGGAAAAACAAGAAGTTTCAGTGGGAGAACCAACATGAAGAAGCCTTTCAAGAACTCAAAACTTACCTGTCGACACCTCCGTTATTGGCCAAACCTCAGGAGGAGGAACATCTTTACATCTACTTAGCAAGGTATCAGGAAGGCGCTGTAAGCGCAGTCTTGGTGACAGGAACGAGATGGTAGTCGCAACCCATCTACTATATAAGTAAGACACTCTTAGATGCGGAGACTAGGTATTCTCATTTACGTAAGTTAATTTTAGCTTTGATAAGCTGCTTCTATTAAATTAAGGCACTATTTTGAAACACATACTATAATTGTACGCACTAACTATCCTATTAAGAATGTTATGAGAAAACCAAGAGATGTCGGGTCGAATGGCGAAATGGTTTGTACAATTAAGCACGTACGACATCAAATATGAGCCCGGAACCGCAATAAAATCTCAAGCCCTAGGCCGATTTTGTGGCCGATTTAGTCCAACCATGCAACAAGAGGTGGAATTGGAAGTTCCAACAACTTCAAGATGATGACATCTTGAAAATTTGGACTCTCTACATAGATGGTGCCTCTAACATGACGAGTTACGAAGTATTCAAACTCATATCTAAAATCTATTCTATGAAGATCAAATCCTAGACTATAACCGAATTGTATCTCAAATGATTAATCTATGTGATTAAGCAAGTGAGGTGTGTGTGTGTGTGCAAGATCAAGGCTTTTTAAATCTATGAGATGGAAAGCACAAATGGTGCTTGATGGTGTTAAGACTTGATTTGTTGTCTTTGAGATATATTTCTTGAAGTAGAAGATGAAGATTCAAAGGACTAAGAATTTAAAAGGCGAGCTTCGGCTTCTATGAACACATGACACTTTCAATTTTCTCAAGCAATCTTCAAATGGTGAAGATTGGGGGTATTTATACCCGAAGCACCCGAGCCCAGCCGTTGGACACGGGCTGTATCAAGTCTTATCTTGGTGCTTTCCCGTTAGTCCACAATATCCACTTTTGTCCTTTGTAATGCTATGATTCTGAGATAAAGCCGATCGGGATTGAGAGTTTGCAAATAAGGTAGTTAGGACACCTATCACCTTTTCAAGATCCTTGCGGGTCTTACCGACATTGAATCACGTGACAAGATTTGGTGGTTGACTTTTGTTGTGGCCGACGTGGATTCCAAACGGTCAAAAGTGGTTCACTTTAAGTCTTCAATCATTGGATGCGGTGCGGTATACAAGCGGTTGAGAAAGAGCGGTTATACCGAGGTGAGGTTGCAAAGTGCGATCGAGATATTGGTTACCTGCACAAGTGCGGTTCACATATGCGGTTGCACTTCGGTTGCTTAAAGGGGGTAGTTTCAGCAAACAAATTCCACAAGGCGGTTCAGCACGAGCGGTTGCTTAAGTGCGGTTTGAAGCTTCTTGTGAGCTTGCAATCCTCAAATCGAATGAGTCTTGTGCCGATCTTCAAGCCTAATTTTAACCTATTCTATAAAATGGACTTAGCTTAAAAATTGAAGTCTAAGCTTCATTACATAGGAGTCTTTAAAGTCCTTAAAATAGACGGGAGGTTATGGTATCAATCAAATCTAATCTAACAAATGGGGAGGGTTAAAATAGGCATACCCAACAAGTTTCAATAATCGGAAGAATCATCCTAGCAATCAAACAAGAAGTGTTATTGGTTCGTTTGCGTGTGGATCACCATTAGAGGGCGATTACTTTATCTCCTAAAGCTTGAAGATCTCCATTGTTGATTCATCACCAAGGTAGAACAAGGAAGAATAAAATCCAAGTTTTCATCAACGGTTCAAAGATTCGATTTTGAAGATCCGTGTGGCGCAAACATAATCGTATTAAGGTATGTAAATCTATTTCGCTATGTTTCCAATCTCTTCATGCTAGATGGATTCAAGGCTAGGGTTTTGTTGTTGTTTTATAAAGTTCTTAATGGCTGCGTTTGTAACCCCAAGCTTGACTAAATTTTCCTCCCACAATATTATTGAGAGGAATTGGAAGGAAAGAAATTGGAGAAGCTTAACAATTTTATTATTATCATCCATTTTTACCCTCACATTTTTTTTTTTAATTCATCATCATTACCCTTATCAACCTCACAACAGGTGCCCTAGAACAAGTCAATCAAGGATTCATAGACGGTAAGATTGGGAGAGTGGATATCATTTTGTTCATAGTATCCGAAATACGAGCAAATGTTTCTTGTTTCTTGGGATACCCTGAAATCAACTGATATCTACCCTCTACATAATTTACTCATTTAGTCTTGATAGCTTATGTGTAAGATCTAATCTAATAACGAAGTGTAGTGTATTTTTTAATACTTGTGGCATGTCAACAAAGTATTTGACATCATGTCGAAGGTAATTGAATGTGGCTCAAATGGGAGAATCATTCCCTTTTTCTTGAGGGTATAGGCAAGTCATTTTCTTTTTATTTCCTTTTATTCATTCCAAAACTTCCGGAAGCATGAGGAGAGAAAATTTTATTTTTCCTTTCATTTCCTTCCTAACTCGGAAGCACATCAAAAGGAATTTAAATTCACTTCCCTCCCTTTCTTTTTCTCTCCTTTTCCCTCCCTCCCCTCACTTTCTTTTCTCTTCATTACTCGGAAAAGCGGACCCGAGCAATGGAGTCTGGAGGGGTTCTGTAATTAAATATTGCTACTGTATGTAAAAAGCTGGCTTCAATTTTTTCAAATCAACAAACAAAATAACAAAAATGCTAACTTAGTAAACTATAAATACCTGGAAGCGAGTGAGAGGGGAGGAAAAGATTGCGCCAAGATCCTAAAGAGTTACACGCACGATCGCGACGGATCCACGACTTACATTGATGGAATCAAATGCTAATAGTATAAAAAGACAAAATAAAAAAAAAATGGTGAGAGCGAAAAAACAAGCTTACCGCCGCCAACGATACGATTCAATCGCCGTAGAAGGAGAGTCGGAGAGTGGGAGTGCAGTGGAGAAGAGGGAGGGAGGGCTACGAGAGGAGAAATAATGAAATGAGCGGTATGAGGTTTACGTAATGTTCAAATTACTCACCGCCGGTGTAATGCCCTAGGCTTTAGTAATGTTTAACTTAAAACTAGTTATGTATCATCTTTATCATTTAAGTTTATTATTTGATTATTATATATTTTGCATATTTATTGTAATAATCTCTAGTCCCAATTATTAAGAGAATAATTAGTATAATTGTCGATGGATAATCATATGATGATTATATGCATAGAGATGCACATTGAAATTATGGGCCTAGGGAGCATAACACTAACAACAACCTCCATTAATTGTCAATCAGGTGACTTCTCCATTAATCGTCAAAACCTCAAGGATCCTAGACACTTTGTTCTAACTATCTAGTGAGACTTGAACTATGACCAAGGCTTGATTCCTCCAGGGATACGTAGGTAGCCTTTCAAGCTAAAGGTCCAGCCATCTGACTTGCAATGGTCACCCTTTTCATTCATCACTCCTCGGTGGTGAAGTAACCCCTCATAAAGGCCCGGTATTTCCGACCTACATTGGTCACTTCCTTCATCTAGCATATCCCAGTGGAGTATAGGCTACTCGACCTCATAGGTCACTTTCCTTCCATTTCCCTGATGCAAGGGACCGAGTTTCTCTTTGCCATTCCCCGGTGGATCTTTCCCGAGAACTACACGACTGACTTGATTCCTCGGGATGCACCAAGATCTAAAGAGAGTTAACACCGCACGATCGCCAAGCAGCATCCACGTAACATTGATGGAATCAGGAAATGCTAATAGTATAAAGACAAAATAACAAAAATGGTGAAGCGAAAAAACAAGCTTACCGCAGCTAACGATACGATTCAATCGCCGAGGAAGGAGAGTCCGGAGAGTGGGAGTGCAGCGGAGAAGAGGGAGGGAGGGTGACGAGAGGAGAAGAGAATGAAATGAGCGGTATGAGGTTTACGTAATGTTCAAATTACTCACTTCGGTGTAATGCCCTAGGCTTTAGTAATGTTTAACTTAAAACCGTTATGTATCATCTTTATCATTTAAGTTTATTATTTGATTATTATATATTTTGCATATTTATTGTAATAATCTCTAGTCCCTAATTATTACAAGAGGAATAATTAGTATAATTGTCAATGGATAATCATATGATGATTATATGGCATAGCCAGATGCACATTGAAATTATGGGCCTAGGAGCATAACACTTAACAACAACCTCCATTAATTGTCTAGATCGGGTGACTCCTCCATTAATCGTCGAAACCTTAAGGATCCTAGACACTTTGTTCCTGGAACTATCTAGTGAGACTTGAACTATGACTTAAGGCTTGATTCCTCCGGGATACGTAGGTAGCCTTTCATAAAGGTCCAGCCATCCGGCCAATTGCATGATGGTCACTTATTTTTCATTCATCACTCCTCGGTGGTGAAGTAACCCCCTCATAAAAAGGCCCCGAATATCCGGCCTATATTTGGTCACTTCACTTCATCTATCCATATCCCCCGGTAAGGATCAGCTATCCTTTCGACCTCATAGAGTCACTTTCCTTTCATTTCCACCCATGCAAGGGACCAGTTTCTCTTTGCCCCGTTCCCCAGGTGGATCTTTCCCGAACTACGACTGACTTGATTCACTCACAGGGATACACAGCATTATTGCCTACTTCAGGTTCACCCGATTCGTCACATATGAAACCCCCCTTTCCCCGGTGGATCTATTTTGAACTATGATCATGGCTTGATTCCTCCCGGAGATACGTAAGGTAGCCTTCCAAAGGTTCGGCCTTGACTCGACCGCCTCGGTCTCGCAATCTGATCTCGGCGAGACCTTCACAGGGTGGGATCCTTTTTTATCGACAACCCGCGACTTGCCCCGCAAGTGACGTTGCCGAGGCTGACTTCTGTAAGTACCCAGTTTGAATCTAGCTCATGCCTTCCCGAGTTAAGTTTCCCGGCAATTCCCCGGACTTTCCTGAAAGTTCGGGGGCAATTTGGGAATTTTTCCAAACCTTCCGAGTGGCGAAGGACTTGCTAGGAATCAAAATTCCACGTAGTCCTTTCTTTGGAAAAGACACCTTCTAGAAGGCCACCTTACATGGTTCTCATAAATGAAAGGCTGAGTCACTACCTTGGATAAGCACCGCACGACTCTCACTGCAGCTTGGGGTTACTGTAGCGCGGCTTCATTAGCAATCACCGATGGATACCGCCTATAAATAGAGGCCTCCTCTATTCATTTTGGGTATAGGGTTTTTAGGTCTTTGTTACTCGTCCTTAAAATACCTACACGAATTACTGAGAGTCGAAGAGCAACCAAAATCACATTCTCCCTCTTCAAAACCCTTCAAAAGTTGGTCCTTCCTTAGAGCGAAACTTTAAGGGAAGATAGAGGAACACCACCATTGGTAACCTCTCCTCCCCTTTTTTTGAAATATACTTGTCATTACTTGCTATATTGTTCTTTTCTTTATATATTGTCATTTATTTGCTTGGTAATTGATATATTGCCATTAAATATCACATCTTTAGTCATGTAGATCATACATACCCCACATTCCCCTTTATCATATGGGATCCATTGGAAGATCCATTCGAAGGATGAACAATAAGACCTCGAAATGGCTTAACGTTCTAGGGTGGATCTCTTGACATGGTGATGTGAAAATGTCATCTTTGCATATAAAAATGTCATCTTTTTCCATAAAATGTCATCTTTAGTTATGAATGTTATCCCCCTTCCCATAGAGCCGTGCTTCCAAGGATTGTCCACCTAAAAGGTTCATAAAGGACATAGGGAAAGCCATAAAAGGTCCTCCCTTCTCATTCCTAGTTCTAGCTTGCATCATGTTCATTACATATGTTAGCATAAAAATGTCATCTTTAGCTTAAAATGCATTCCCAGTATGCGCTTGCATGGTTTGGATCTCTCTCTCAAGGATTGCCTAGTTGACCTTCATAAGGCACAAAAGGCATAGGATGACCAAGTATAAAGATCCAATCTTTATACCCCTCCCTTAGTCCCCTTTGGTACACTTGGAGCATCTCTTGGAGTATAATGGTGTAAAGGTCCTATCTTTACATCATTTCCTCCACATAAAAGATGCCCGTAGACGGATTCTCCTTTAGAAAAGGATGAACTTGAGCCCCACATCTACGATCATCAACTTGAGATGAGCATAAATGTCTAGACAAAGCTCAAATCGTCTCAAGATGTAGGATTGATGGGCAAAGGTCCTTCCTTTCTAAAGATTCTCATCCTTGGACTATAAAAAGGTATTCCTATCTTGATCACGTAGGACCCCGAGGTCTCGTCGCGGTAATCGTAAGTCGAAGATGAGAATGGGACCCAAAGTCTAGAACATATCCAAAAAATCCAAGGAATCTCGGCGATAACCAACTCATGGTTTATACGTCCGGAGAGAAATAACTTGGCACATTCCCCTCCTTTTCAAAAAACACATCCCACGCACGAAAACACAAAAACGAAGCATGAAAATCGAATCTTGGAAGACTTGCTGCGCGGAAGACTCTTTGGGTGAACGACGATCCGTTCTTCCCGAAGGGTAACTTAACCTCACAGGACCCTAATGCTTTTTTTCAAAGTTTTGAGGAAATCAAAATGGCGTGGCGACTCAGTTTTTCAATTTAAGCCGGATGTTTCCAAGCCGATGTGAGAGGCGGTGACCCACTACGAGAAAGCGGCTCAAACTCAAAAAATAAATAAAAACAA